>VWZT01004486.1:238319-329080 GCA_013397055.1 Pachycephala philippinensis | reverse complement strand
GGAGCCGCCGCCCGGGGCTGCCTTAGCGGAGGGGCACAGCAGCCCTGGCCCCAGACCCCCGGGGGAACGAGCTGCCGCGAAACTTGGGCTGCTGTTGGGCGAGGAGCTGCCGCCTGGAGCAAGTGAGTAAGTCCCCGGTGGCACAGCGAGGCCAGATGCCCTGCCCGGCCGTGTAGCCGCGCCAGCCGGAGAAGCGAATGCCCCGGTTTGCTGTCAGAGCTCCAGGCGGTCTGAGAAACCTGCCGTGAGGGCGCAGGCTGACGGGGAGACCTCGCAGAGTGGGGTGCAAGCACGCCATAGCGTGGAGCAGTCCTACGGGAAAGCTGTGCGGTTCGAGATTTGGGCTCTTGACGCGGCCGTAGGTTGGGGACGTTGCAAAAAGAGTGTTTTGAGGTGATGAATGAGCGCGTTCTTCCCAAAAGAGCCTTCCAGCTCCTGCCAGGGAGTGCTCTGGGAGTGAGCAGGCACTAGCAGGCTGGTGGATGGCTCAGGGGAAGGTGGAGAGTACAAAACCCCCTGTATTTGGTTTACCGAGGCGTTCGCATCTTCGGGAAGAGGCAGATGCAGTTCAGCAGATGAGGGATAAACAGGCACAGGTGGATGTTGCGATAAGAAAACTCTGGGATCGGCTGGGGTTGGCATTACTTGATAGTGATTAATTAACTGAAAATGTGTATGCTGTGTGCCAGTAGGAAAGAGACAGATTCCCTGTTGAAAGTCCTGTGATTGTTTGAGTGCTGGTCAAAGTGGGCAGTAATCTTCTCGTGTTAAAGGATCTTTCGGTCCCTCTGAAATGCAGAGGGAATGAACAGAGATAGGGGAACAGGGGACATGCCAGGGTGGCTTTGAGCACAGGAGTCCTGTGCCTCCTCATAAGAAAAGTGCTCCAGGAGGTGATGAATGCAAAAGCAGAACGAGTCTGGGGGCACGAAGCACCTCCAACTCGGCACACAGTGAGGCACCCGAGGAAGGTGGTGGGCACGGGTCCCCAGCTGGCATTTGAAGCTGTGACCGTAGGGAAGCTCTAGTGCTGTACGGCTGAAGAGGAGGCAAGGCTGAAGATTCATTCCCACCACGTCAGGATCTCATGTTGGTGGGGCTTGCTGAGGGGGAGGCTTGGGGACAGAGACCAGCCCTGCTCACGTGTCTGTGGTGGTGCCCAAAGTCAAGTAGTGCCGGCGGTGAGGGGACAGGGGACAGCTCGGCGCTGCTTTTCCTCAGTGGTCTCTCTTTCCCCTGGCGAGTGGTGGCCGCCCAGGCTGGGTGGCCCACGGGCGTGTTTGGTGTCTGCCAGCCTTTGCAGAGCCAGCAGCATGACTAAGCCACTGAGACCAAGTGGGATGCTTGCACCCCACCAGAAGCCTGTCTTCCCTGCCTCAGTGGCCACAGCGTTGTTTTATGGGATAAGTTTATCCCGCTGTGCTCAGTGGGAGAACGCTGGGAAGCGGCAGGGCCTTTGCCAGTAGGTCACTGGCTGAGAGTTGGTTTGCAAACCTGCGACTTAACTTTTGTGCCTGGGTGGCGAGGTGGGGAGGAGCGGGGCTGCAGGAGGGAGCTGCTGGCTGGGCAGGGAGGCACCGCAGGGAGCTGGCTGCCACTTGTCCCCTCCAGCAGCCCTCAACAAGCCATACTGCGCTGGGCAAGGCATGCAGGGGTGATACTTGCTGGGCAGGGGACAGAGGCGCGGGTGCAGGGCTGAGCAGGTGCTGAAGTTGGTGCTATGAATTCTCTGGGTGACTATGCATGCGTGAGTCTCTGGACGGGGGAAGGGAAGGGGGGAAGAGGGGTTGTCTGCCGTGAGTCACGTTTCGGGATGTGTCCCCTGGTGAGCCTGCTGCAGTCTCACTTGTGTCAGGAGAGGGGTTTTGCCTTGCAGCTCCCAGCCCTGTGCGGGGTGTGCCGGTGTGCGGGTGCCCGGAGTGCGGGCGGGCAGCCCTGCCCACTCCCGCAGTCGTCCACCTCTCCTGGCACCGAGACCCCGGCACTTCTCAGGCGATCACTGCTCACAGTTGTGTTTTCCAGCTGGTCCCAAAGTCCTGAGTCACTCTGCCGTTTCCATGGAAACAGCCTTGCTGGCGGGAATCGGTTTTGGGGGTAGAGGGTGCCGGTAGCTGGACTGGCACCAGGCAAGGCTGCGGGAAGGACTGGCGAGGCGCAGGCACTCCTCCAGTGCATCATCCTTGTGCCAGGGCTTTTACCAAGGCTGGAGCAGGCACCTGTGTTACACAGACACTCACACCTTCTTCCACTCCCTTTTCCTTTCCTCCCTGCTGTGGGGAAGCAGAGAGGTTTTCCTGGCAGTGGCAAGGGAGCTCAGGATGAGCCCAGCCAGGTTGAGGGTACAACTTCTGGGGAGCTGTTGAGAGAGGGGGACAGTCTGGAAGGCAACCAAAAAGAGCAGTTTTTTTGACTGCCCTGTGAGAGAGCCTTGGGGACAGCAATGACAGTATCAGTAGCTGCAAGGGCTCCTACCTAAAGCTGCCATCACCCCTGAGTTGCCTGAACACGGCCACCTCCGGGGAGCAAGGGAACCTGCAAGGAAGGCTTGGGGCAGGAGTCAGGGCAGCTGCCCGTGTGGAGATGCTGTGGGAGCCCCCCACGAGGGTGAGAGTGACACAGTGCCATGGGCCACTGCCCTGCGTAACACCTGGCTGCTTTTGGAGGGGAGAAGACCTGTGAGTCGTACTGACCCCTGCAACTTCCCTGCAGACTCCAGCCTGCCTGGCAGCGCCTGAACTCAGCTGCCAGTGCAGCCTTCAGTGCCACGGCCTGGCTGCATGGCTCCAAAAGCAGGTCATTCCCATCAAACCTAGGAAGACCATCCCCAAAACAGGAGCCCCTGGTCTCTGCTGCACAATGGCTGGCCATCCGCATTCGCTGCTCCCCGCACCGGTGACTCACAGATGCCATTCAGCTTAATTCATCACCTCCAATCTCCCCAGCGCTCCTGGGCTGTCTTGCTGGCTTCTTGCCTGCTCATCTCCCTCGGAGCAGTGCTGGGAGTCAGTGGAGGAGGAGGAGGAAGAGGAAGGCAGGTGATTATGCATCCGCTGCTGTTGGCAGGTGCACAGGGTGGGGGAGGTTGCACTGCCTGCGCCCATCCTCTCCCTTCCTCCAGGCTCAAGGCTGCGGGAAGTGGGGCAGGGGAGAGGAAAAGCTCAGCACCTTCCTCTTCCCAGAGACAATGCTCCTGTCCCTGTGCCAGGCACTGGCTGGCCTCCTGCCGCACTTAGAGCCAGTTGCCGGATGCTGTGTATCCCTTGTGGACAGCCTGGTCCCAATGCGGCTGCAGGCAGCTGGACAGAAATGCAGGCGAGGCAGCAGAGCGCAGTCTGGCATGCTGTGACCACAAGGGGGTTAGGGTTGGGAAAGGGGCAGTGGTGGCCCCAGCACAGTGCAAAAAGAGCCCACGTGCCTTCTGGCAGGCCCCTTGCAGCACCAGCAGTGCCAGGGGCTGGAAGGTGTGAGTGATGTACCCCCACCCCGTGCTCCATCTCATAGTCCCAGCTGCCTGGAGGGACACACTGAACTCAGCTCCCACCCTTGGGCTGCGTTTGCTCATCCTCTTTGGTGGAGCTGAGCTGGAGACAGGGCAGAGGGTGATTCCAGCCGAGAACACTTCTAGCACAGAAACATCTGCGAGGCCAGCGTTTCGGATGACTCCCATGGTCTGGGGCTGAGGAGCCAAAACAATCCATGCCTCACACAGGACTCTCAGATGCAGCCCCACGTGGGCATGGCCCTCTCTCCAGCTGCTGTCTGAACTGCAGGCCCTGGGTATCAGTGCCTGAAGAGGAACAGGCCAATTTCAGAACAAGGTTCCTCGGGGCAGGAACGGGAGATCGAGCAGCTGTCCTGCTGTGCCTGTGTGCAGGACACATCCTCCTGGGGCGTGTTGGCGGCAGCCGCTGCTCAGCCTGCCCGCTCCGAGCCGTGTGGAGCCCGGCACAGCTCCTCCTTGGCAGGTGTTCACACCAGCCTGCCTCTGTCTGACAGATGAACAAGGGGCAGTGGAAGTAAAATGATCCTCGGTTGTCCTGGCAGCTCCCCGGTGCCACGTGCTTCTGCTGCCCCGGGAGCTCCTCCAGAGCACCCAGCTGCCAGTCACCACTGCCCCTGGAGCCCAGGGCTGGACTGAGCAGGAACTGCAGCCCCTCAGGGACAGGCAGTGATGGGAGGAGGCAGGAGAGCCAGCCGGGAGGTGAGAGGAGGCTCTGGCTGCCTTTAAAGGCCACAGATGAGACATCAGGGAGGGAGGCCTTCTCCCAAAACCTTCCCCTCCCCGGCTGCAGCTCAGCAGATGGGCAGGGCACACGTCAAGGGTGTCAAGGGGCAGCCAAGGCTGAAGCTGGGCCGTGGTTTAGCACTTGCTCAGTCAAGGAGGTGAATTAACGCCCCCTTTTTTCCCCTCCACCACTTGGGACATTGCAAAGGGGAATGGGTTGGTGTGGGTGGAGAACCTGAAATGCTCACAGCCAGTGAGTGATCTGGTGGGAATTGGGACCAAGAAGGCATCTGGTCTCTGGTTTGCCTTTTTTGGGGAGCCGGCAGCAGGTTTCTGCTACAACCAGGACAATCTGAGTCACATCTACTCCAGCAGCCATCAGCAATGAAGCAAAGAGTAGGAGTTGAGGTAGTGTGTGAGGGGTGCAGTGTGGTTGGCCATCACTAGAGAGCAGGAAAGCATTCCCACTGCAGCTTCCACCTCGGCAGCATGCAGAAGACACCTGGGCCAGGAGATGCCAGCAGGGGCTCTCCTGTCCTGTTCTGCCTTAGCAGACCTGGAAAAACATTTATCCAAGGGATAGAATATCCAATGTGGACACTGGGGCTGGGTTTCCCCTTTGCAGGGTGGGTAACCCCAATCCAGCAGCAGTAATAGCCAAGCATCTGTGACTTCAGTCCTCCAGCCATGTGCCACAATCCTTGGCAGGCAGCAATCCAGTCGAAAGCAACCTGTATTCAAAGTATCATTTTTGGTCTAAAGCACAGCTCTTAGTGCACAGACACACGGAGTGCTGGTGGGGGGTTGCCTGCAGCAGCTGTGCCAGACTCCCTGTCCTGGGGTCCTGCTCTAAAGCTGTGCTCACAGTGAGAGGTTTCTGGAGTTGACAGCTCCTGAAGCTTCCTGCCTCCACAAATCAGCTGGAGCAATTAGTAAATAATAAAAACATTAATTAAAAAAAACCAAGCTGTTTTTTTACTCACCTGCAGGTCTGAGCTGTCCTCCTGGTGTCACTTGCTGGGTGACAGGGTCTCCCCGGGGAGTGGAACACATGGAGGATATGGGAACAACACACTGTGCCAGCTGCTATGGGCTCTGCAGGGACCACACACCAGGGGCATTGCGCTGTCCCAAGCCCTTCAGGGATTTCAGTGTGCTCTGGGTTAGAACAGCCCTCACATGCTGAAATCCATCGCTGGCCCACTGGTCTCCCTTGGAGACCTTGTCCAAGCTGCAACAGCCGTGGCTCTGACAGTCCCACCCACAGTGACCCATGTGCTGGGGCTGAGCAGGGGACCAGGCATTTACCATCAGCCTGGGGCCAGCACGTTGCTCTCCCTGGGGACCCACAGAGAGCAGGGAAGAGGAAGCAATGGCAGTGATGATACAGTGGGCTCTGCGGGGCGAGGAGCAGAGATACTTGGGTCTGTCCCCTTGGTTTGCCTGAGGTGGATGGGCAGGTGAATGTATCACACTGCGGGAGGGGGGACATGGAAGGAAGATGGGCAAGGGAAAGTGGGCGCAGGGGAGCTTCAAAATCATTGCTAATAGTGGTGTGTCTCCCACACGCAGGTGTTTTAGCTTGTTTGGAGTTTCTGGGATGCATCTTCTATCTCCTGCCTCCCAGCCCCACTGACCCCCCGGGAGCAAATGGATGTGAAATGTCTGTGCTTTGGAGAGCAGCAGGCAGTCTATGAACGCTATTTGGTCAGTGAGCAGGGGGGAATATTGAAGCAGCACCACAGTTACATCCCCTCCCAGCAATGTGGCAGCTCCCCAGGCATGCCGGGTACCCCCCCATGTGGTCCCTGAGCATCCCATCCAAGGGTCCTGCTCAGTTTGCCCCTCCCTTGCCCATGTGTGGGCAGCAGCAAGGCATGGCTAACACCACTGAAATTGTCCTGTGCAACTACAGCCCCGCTCTCCCCTGCACCCATCCCTGCTGCCAAGGGCTTCTGCTACTGCCTTGTTGGCAATGGAGTATGGAAGAGATGCAGTTTCCCATGCCTTCTCCTTTGTAGTATTGTTTTTCCCCTCTGGTGCTCAGGGTAGGAGAGCCCTGACTCCCAGAGTGGAGCAGGATCTTACCAGCCCCACAAGCTCATTGCTGAGGGCACAGCTCTGGCTGCACTCGTCCCCGGAGGCTGACAGACTGAGCTGGCTGTTGGACCTCTGTGCAAAGAGGTTTGCAGCTCCAGGAGAGACATTGCTGCTCTCCCAAGCAGGAGGTTGCTGGCCTGGATGGGCCATGCCTTATCCTGACAGCTGGACAGAAAGGATGGAGACAAGATAGCACCATTCCCTGACCTTTCCTTGCCATGGCTCCTGCACTGGGGTCAAAGGCACTGGCTGGTGGGGTGACAAGTGACTCACAAGGCAGCTGGGGAAGAGGGTTTGCAGCAGCTGGATGGAGACACACGGACAGTGTCACCTCCAGGCTCTAACATCCCCTGCCTGGGTTGCAGGGCATGGGGTGAGCCATGGGGCACAGGATTTATGTATGCCCCCAGCCTGGAGGGAACAGGGCTGAAGTCCTGGCTGGACATGTTTCTCCAGGCTTGCCAGCCTCTGCCTGTTGTTTTTCTTGTCTGAAATGGGGCTCTGCAGTGTGTGACTGGGATTCACATGGTTATGACTGATGGACATACATTGGGAGGGCATTTGTTGGTACCTGCATCAGCTGGATACTTGGCAGTCCATGCTCAACCCGTGACTTCTCTGTTGGGTTGCAGACACCAAGACGACCTGTGAAGAAGCTCCATGAAGGTGACCAGCCATGCAATGTTCCTGGAAGGCTGTACTCCTCCTAGCCTTGGCATCCATTGCAATCCAGTACACAGCAATCCGGACCTTCACTGCCAAGTCCTTCCACAGCTGCCCCATCCCTAATCCTGTGAACTGCAGCCTGAGCCAGGACACTGATGTGGCCGACAGGCTGTGCGATGAGAATCCCACTTTCCCATATAACCTCTCCAGGAAGACACACGTTCTCATCCTCGCCACCACCCGCAGCGGCTCCTCATTTGTCGGGCAGCTGTTCAACCAGCACTTCGATGTCTTCTATTTATTTGAGCCCCTCTACCACGTCCAGTACACCCTGATCCCAAAGCTGACCCAGAGCAAGAGTACGACAGACAGGCGGGTCATGCTGGGGGCCAGCCGAGACCTGCTGAGGAGCCTGTATGACTGCGACCTCTACTTCCTGGAGAACTACATCAAGCCCCAGCCTGTCAACCACACCACCGACCGCCTCTTCCGCAGGGGAGCCAGCAAGGCCCTGTGCTCACCACCTGTATGCGAGTCCCTGGGAGCTGTGGATCTCCACTTGGAGGAAGGAGACTGCGTGAAGAAGTGTGGGACCTTGAACCTGACGCTTGCCACTGAGTCCTGCAGAGAGCACGGCCATGTGGCCATCAAAACCGTACGGGTGCCCGAGGTCAGTGACCTCCGGGCCCTGGTGGAGGACCCGCGGCTGAACTTGAAGGTCATCCAGCTGGTGAGGGACCCCCGGGGGATCCTGGCATCCCGGAGCGAGACCTTCCGAGACACCTACAGGCTGTGGAGGATCTGGGATGGCACTGGCAGGAAGCCGTACAACCTGGACGTGACGCAGCTCACCACAGTGTGTGAGGACTTCTGGAACTCTGTGTCCACCGGCCTCAACCGGCCACCGTGGCTCAAGGGCAAGTACATGCTGGTGCGGTACGAAGACCTGGCCAGGAACCCCATGAAAAAGACTGAGGAGATCTACGATTTCCTGGGCATCCCCATGGACAGCAACGTCGAGCGCTGGATACAGAACAACACCCGAGGAGACAGGTCGTCCTCCAAACACAAGTACGGGACGGTGCGCAACTCGGCGGCCACGGCGGAGAAGTGGCGCTTCCGTCTGTCCTACGAGATCGTGGCGTTCACCCAGCACGCCTGCCAGCAGGTGCTGGCGCAGCTCGGCTACAAAACTGCTGGCTCCGAGGAGGAGCTGAAGAACCTCTCCATCAGCCTGGTGGAGGAGAGAGACTTCCTGCCCTTCTCCTAAGGCAGCCCCAACGGGCCTGGTTTTGATGCGGACTGTTTCTAATTGATGCCTTATTTTATTTTCTTTCGTTTTGTTTCCCCCTCTTTCTCTCTCTTGTCTTTTTCTCTCCAAAATTTGCACTAAACCTTGAGCAGGAATCTCAACGGCCGAGTCCAGGGGAAGTGACTGCTGCCCCTCAATACATTTTGGATGCCAGGAGGAGTTGGGTCTCCCAAGCAAGAGCTAGAACTCTGGATGGGTAACAATGTTTACAAACCACACAAAATGTATAAAGCAACCTTCAAGCTTTCCAAACCGAAGGGTATCTGGGGTACTGTACTTTTGCACTGTTTACTTTTACAATGTAAGAGGTAAATATAAATATAATTTATGAATGGTGTCATCCCCTCCAGAATAACTCCCTCTGCCCCCAGTGAGCAGGTTAGACTGGAAGCTAAAAGTGGAACAACCTCCTCGTTTTTGATCTCAGTGCGACATGTCTGTCTGTTTAAGTCCTGTTATTGGGCTGGGCAGTTGGTCAGCTGCTCCTACATGGTTGTTTGGTAACACCTGTGATATTTCTTTGTGCCAAAAACCCACAAAAGAAAAAAAAAGGGAAAAAAGTGATTGGGTGGTTTGGTAAAAGCCCAACACGTTTAATGCTTTATTTCTGTGTTTTCTGTAAATAAAAGTGCAATAAAACTGACCTGGGGGTGAACTTCAACTGAAAGACCTCAGCGAGTATACTGGGGTGGATGCACCACCAGGCAAACAGCAGCATCTCCTGGTCTGCCCGACTCCTGCAAGGCTGGGGGAGCAGACACCACAGCCCCCAGGGTGCAGGGAGCTGCAGCCACCTCCTCGGGCATGTGCATGTTTGCATCTGAAGTGTGTCAAAATGCAGGCAGTTAAGCCAAAAGCAAGAACCTTTGGTTATTTACTGACCTGAAAGCTTGTTGCTCTGCATGGGGGCGTGGGACTTGCTGAAATACCTGACTCCAGAGTGCCAATGGCACCAGCCCAGCGAACCCAGCCCCATCAGGCTGCCCCCCACCACGTCTGACAGCGCTGGTGCCAGTGTTGGCATGCCCTGCCCTGGAGGACGGGGAAAGTGCTCTGGTGCAGGTGATGAAACTGCCAGAATAAAAAATGAACGAACGAGATGATCCTGGCAATACACAAGTATTCCTTCGTGAGCTGCCTGCTGCCTGCTGGACACTGGGCCTGTGGGCTGGGCAGGTCAGAAAGCTGCTGAATGGGGGAGCCAGGCATGCAGGGCAGGAACACTGAGAGCCTTACACAAGACATTGCTGGTCTGCTTGATCCCTGTCTGACTGAACAGCTGGCCAGCTGCTCCAACCCAGCTGGGACAGTCCCAGCAGTCCAGCCCTTGAGACATGTCCTGCAGACCACAAGTAGTTGCAGATGGGAAGCCACTGGGGCCAGTCCCCAGGGTACAGAGGACAACAATGCCCCAGCAGTTTCCCAGTTGCTCCTGGAGCCAGGCAGGGCAGGGACCCACAGAGAGATGAGACCACAACTTGTGACATCTACTCACAGCTGCACACTCCCACCTTTGGGCCCGCTCCTGGCCCAGAGGGGTCTGAGCCACCCACAGCCCACCTACCTGGGCAGGTCTTCTCTCCAAAGGTCTCTTCCGAGCTCTGCTGCCCACCAGCCTTCACCCCACTCTTACCTGGGAGAGGACTGGGTGTTGCAATTGCACACAGGGGGCTGGAACATGCTGCCTGAATGAAACAGGGCAAAGCTGTAACTATAGGTGATTTTGCATCATCCTTTCACCCCTTAAAAGACCTCTGCAGGGGCAGCTTGTTAGTGGTGTTTTGCAATTTGGCCTAATGTGGCAAAGCAGCTGGGCTGCAGGAAAGGTGAGAAGCTGTGATGTACCTGATAGCTTCTCCTCGGGGCTCAAGGCTCCAGCACCTGTAATTCATCTGTGCTGTCTGCAAGGCTGTGTGCATGGCTCCAGCTCTGTGAGGAGGAATGGGAGGGGCAGTGTGCACTTGCTGGGGGATGGGCACTTCCCTCATCTGCCTCCCCACAGTGGGCATAGGGGCAGCCCCTGGAAGAGACTGTGTCCCCACATGGCATGGCATGGCACCTCCCTGTCACTGCCAGACCTGCTCCTGCCACCAGCTTGGGGCCTCCCAAGCCACCCTGCCTGGCTGTGTCTGCAAGCGACGACAGAGGACCAGGGCAGGTGGCAGAGGTGGCTGCAGACAGCCTTACTGGTGCGCTGTGTGCTGCTCTTCCCAAGCAGCTGGCAGCAAAATGCCAACCAAATAAACGGCTTGATTGCCCTGTTATTAGTTACTAAATTAATCCTTTTGTCAGCACTTAACAAATGCTGAGCTGTTGGCTCCTGGCCTCGACCCAGTAAAAGGGACACCCTGTCTTGTGCCTGATCTAGCACTGCCCTGCCGCTGGGCTGCAATTCTCCCTGAGGGCTGTGCATTCCCGGGAGTGCTGCGTGTCTCTGCCCTGGGTTAAGTGCCCGTGGAGCAGCTGAGGTGGCTGGGGTTGCTGGCTGTGCCCCCCAGCACCAACACTGCCAGCCAGCAGAGGGTCAGGCTGCCCCGTGGGGCTCACTGCAGCTCTGGGGAGGGATGTCAAACCGCCACCTCCTGCGGAAAGAGGAGGCTGCTGTGAGGGGAATTTGCTTCCTCAGCTGGGAAAAGTGGCTATGCAAACCTGCCTGAAGGAACAGCGGCTGCAGAGGCAAAATATCCCATCTTCAGCTGCTGAGATCCCACTTTCAGGGCTAGGCCAGCTGTCCCCAGCCTGAAAGCCCTCTTATGCACTGGTCTTTAAACCAACACAAAAAATTGAGTTTAGAAGTCTTATCCAAACTGTTCTTACCATTCCAATCAGGAAAGGCGCCTGCAGCAAAATGGCTTTTGAACCACGGTTGAAAGCTATGTCCTAGTTTAAGCAGGGATGGAGATTCAGCCTTGCTTGGTGCCTCATCTAGAGCCCTTAGGGGAGAGATCTAATTTCCCAAGGAATCTCTAACATCTTCCTTCAACTGTGCTTCCTCTCCTCATTTCCCCCCACTGGAAACAAGAGCCAGCATAATCAAGGTTTTTATCCTCAAATTTTACTGTAATTAAAATACAGAGATGCAGAATATTCCCAGAAACACACTGCAAAACAAACCAAGCAAACAAATTCAGTAGGAAACCAATTACAGACAATGAAATGATAAAGAACAAAAGTGTTCTCTGGAGCCCAGCACTGTGCACGGGACTGTGTGGCCGCAGTTTTGGGTTGCCAAAAGCCTCCTCAGCTCCTAGAGAAGCAGAGTTGGGCCCTGGCTCTGCAGCTCTCTCTAACCATCTCCATATTCCCACTCATGCTGTTGTTTTTACAAGGATGACTTTGCAATGGAGACACGGAAATGACCCACCCACAGGGACACAAGCCAACAAGGGAACCCAGAGAAAAAGAAGTGGGTTAAAATTTTCCACACACAAAACACAAGGGGACAGAGAGGGGTGGAAGACATGCACTTCTCTCCCAGCCAGGGGAGCTGCGGGGGCAGTCACCCTCTGACCTCCCAGACACTGTGAGTGTGGATGTTTAATGAATGTCTCAGCAAAAGCTTTGGGGAGCTCTATCCATGGGCAAGACCAAAAGCTACGGGAGGGATAAAAAAGTGAAGGATAATGAGACTAAGGACAGGGAAAAGGGAGGAGAGGATGTGCCTGTGAGTCTCCTTTCAGCCAGGCAAGGTGGGACACAGGGCTGTGAATAGGGCCACATGCCACCTTCACCATGGGGGAGACGCAGCCCCATCATGGGGAGATCATGACAAAAGCCTGGGGGAGATTTGGGAAGGGGGGTGGTAAGAATCGCTAGCAATCATCATTACTATGGAAGCAGGGCACAAGCCAGGCATGGACCACCACCACACACTGACCACAAAACCCACACTGACCCACTCCCCTTTCTGTGCTCTTCCCTAGGACAAACTCCATTGTGTTCATCTTCTGATTCAAAGCCTGTCCTGAGAAACAAATTCCCTCCAAGCTCCCCGTTTTCTTGTTTCCCCACTCCTCAACTCCTCCTGTCATACCATTCTCTCCTCATCTTCTGTGTACCAACTCCCTTTAATCCTTGCCTCTACCCCGATGCCACCCCCTCCTATTTTGTACCAAGCTACCCCATCTGGTAGTCATGGGATTTATGCACAACAGAGTTTTTTGCCCTTCGTACCATGAATGGGCAGTGAGAGAAGGGCTGCACCGGTGGCCCAGGTGGCTGGAGTCTCTATAGTGGGGGAGGAGGAAAGATGGGACATCTGACAAGAGCCAACAGCTTCCCCATCCAATCCAGATCCCACTGTTCTGCAACCAAAGCTGTCAGAAGGCATCTTTACTTTTAGACTGGGAAGACTGACCCTGTTTTCCCTCTGCTCTGGCACTGTGAATGCCCAGAAAAGCAGTCTGGGACTGGGTCACCATGGTGAACTGAGCAGGCCTAGCACAGACTTTCTTAAAGCCTTTGAGTCCTGGAGAGTTACTTATTCCTGAATGCCTGTTTAGTAGTGTGAGGCCTTGTTTTTGGACCCCTGCCTGCTAATTTGATCTCTTTTGCTACTCATGGTCCCTGAGCTCTCCTTTAGCTGGGCTGTAAGAACAGTGATTTAGGCTGTGAGTTCTCCTCTCCAGCTCATCTCTTCTTCTCCAGGCCATCCTGCAAGGAAATGGCAGTTCCAGACAAATGGTAAGCTCTATTCCATTTACTGCAGGGATGCAGAGAAGAGAAGAAATAGAAAGATGGGAAACCCTCAGGGCCCCTGTGGCCTTCCTTACATCACCTTTATCCCATTTGCCATGCCTGCTCTGTGCACACAGTGCCTGCAGACAACTGCTTGGGCAGGATGTACTGCCTCTCCCAGCAAGAGCCTGTGTGAGACACTTTAGCCAAAAGCATGACCAGCCTCCCACCACCCACCCAGGGCTGGCTGCTGAAGGTTCTTAGATTCTATCTTCTTCTGTCCAAGACCTGGGAGAGACATTTAGGATGAAGACTCTTCCATCCCAATTGGCCAGAAGCTATCTTTCTCAGAGGGTTGGTGACAACACAGCTAGTTACACAAGCAGCTTTTAGCTTTGGGGCTAGAGCTTGCTTCAGGAGCAGTCTGTGATCTGGAGTAAGAGATGAGATGTGCTCAGGGAGAGCAGTGAGCAGAGATCCACGCACTGCAAACGGTGCTCCCGCTTTGCAGGGCGTTTGAGACGAAGGGAGAACAGACAAGACTTCTGGCCTTGCCAACTGCCACGAGCATCCCAGCAAAGTGCAGGCACACATCAAGGCCTGAGCCTTCTGTGAAGCTGCTGCCTTCAGAGACAAAACTGACATGTCTGGGTCAACTTGGCCTTCACCAGAACAAAGGAGACAAAGTGAGGAAATGCACACACCTACCAAATGCTGCTTCCTCTTCAGAAACAAAAGATGTAAGTTAAACCTCCCTCACGCTATCAAGAGTAACAAACTGTGGAGATCAGCAGCTTCTTACCACCGCAAACAGCAGGGGCTACCTAGCAAAGGGTATGGAGAGTGACTAACACCAGCATGATTATCACAGGGACACAGCAACATACGTCCCAAAATGTGGATTTACTAAAGGTCAGAATGAAAACTGTGTCACAAGCCCAAGAACATTCAGCAAAATGGTGGCAGGGGTGGGTGTGTGTTTTGTACTTAAATATTCCCTGATGTCTAAGTCCTAAGCACAAGAGGGCAGCCAGGAAGTGCAATGACCTCCAAGGGGAAATGAAGATCAAGAAAGTTGGCTTCAATGTCCAAAAGATAGGGCTGAGAGAAAACAAACAGCACAGACGGGAGAAAGGGGATTTTTCACATTCCTTTGGTTTCAATAAACTATGCTCTTGGGCAACAGAGGGCAAACCATCCTCTAAAACATGATTTTTCTTTTGACCAGGACCCTATATAAAAACTGTATGCTGAGAGTGCCGAAGATGACTTTGTAAACTCCTCTGCAGCAGTGGCACAGGTTTGTTTCCCTGGCTGAGGACATGCCTGTGGACTGACACGTACACACGCACGCTAACACAGATGCATATTTATAAAATACAGCACAAGCACTGCTTCACTTGCCTATGCATCCAACACCTACAGACCTAGGCAAATCACCTGCCAAAGCCAGGAGCAGCCGAGTTGATGGTGGAGCCTGTGGCTTTCCTCGTCCCAAGAATTACAGGGGACCTTGGAGTGAGTGAGTGCATGTTTGTGTTTGTGTGTGTGTGTGTGCAATGCCACACGGCCCCTTGAGCATCACAGGCCAGGCTGAGGATGGCTGTGACTCCCAGATGGATGCAGGTGTCTGGGTTTCTGCGGCACTACGACTATGGGTGGGCTATTTAGTGCAACATGGTCATTTAGAGGAGCCGGGCTGGGGCCCCAGGAGCAGCGTGCAGAGGAGGAGTTGCTGGTGCCCTGTGCAGGCTGGCTGCTGCTGGAGCACACTCAGCCCCTTGGGAAGTGTTCACCAACATGGTGCAGCCCACTCACACCCACGCCACCACTCCTGGGGTGCTGAGTTGTGGGGAGAGCAACACTCTTGGCCTCCCCTCCATCCCTGCAGCAGAATTTGGGTGGCATTTGGGAACACACTTGCTCCTGGTTACTACTGACGTCTGTGGAGTGTGAGTGTGGCCAAGAGACAAAACGCCCTTGTTGCAGACAGGGATACTGGAAGGACTTCAAGGGTCAAACAAAAGGCCTGGTCTCTCTGTGGAACATCACTGCCTGTACTGCAATATTACAGAGGCCTGGCAAGTGCCACTGTCAGCTCCCTCCCCAAATGGGAACGTACAGCAGCTTTCGTATTCCTCCCTCTCACCAAGAAAATCTGTGCAGAAGCTAACGGTCTGAGACGTATCATACTCTGGTGTGGCATCATCCCCAGAGCTGCTCTGCTGAGCTTGAGGGTTCCCTCTCTGAAGGGTGCAATTCAGCCAGGGAGTAAGTGATTGGGAGCAGCTCGTGGGGATGGGCCCTGCGAAGAAAAGGTAAGAGGTGCAGGGCAGGAGGGAGGCTTCCCCCTCTTCACAGTATCTCTCCTTTGTGTCAACGGGACTTCTACAGTTCTCTGCCAGGCACACCTCCCAAACACAC
This sequence comes from Pachycephala philippinensis, assembly GCA_013397055.1. Lineage (NCBI taxonomy): Eukaryota > Metazoa > Chordata > Aves > Passeriformes > Pachycephala > Pachycephala philippinensis. Next base: position 313,676 of record VWZT01004486.1, on the reverse strand, counting down.
CTTCCAGAGCAAAGGGAAGGGGTGTTTCAGAGGCTGTCTTCCCAGCTGAAGTTAAATTTGACTACACAACCCACACTTCAAGCCAGGCATAATTCCCCCCCATCCCTGTTACTCCCCTCACCTCCAGGCAGATGGAGCCTGATGCCTTCTCCCATCCCTCCGTGCTTACAAGAGCAAGAAGGGAGGAAGGAAACTATAAGACAGAGACAACCGCGCCTTTGAAGTCCTTGGAGTAAAGATGGTTCCCAGTAGGTGACGGGAGTGAAAGGCATTGACAGTGGCTCTGTGAGCTCTGAGCCAGGCAGGCGGTGCTGAGCAGGCTGCAGCCAGAGTCTGCTCGGGTGCTCGACCCTCCCTGAAGCGGCTGGTTCCAACTCAAAGAGGTGCAGGGTAGAGGGAGAGTATGGGCAGGTTGATCTTTTGGAAGGGAGCTGTGACAGGGATTAGTCAGCCTTGTCCTTCTTCTTTGCGGTGAAAGGGACTTTGCTGGCGACTGCACTGCCCACAGCTCCAACGCCGCCGGTCACTGCCGAGACGCTGCCCTTCACCAGTCCAACGCCAGCAGCGGGGACACTGGTCACAGCTGTTTTGGTGAGCTCCAGACTCTTGCTGCCCACCCAGGCAACTCCTCCCAGCGTGGCCCCCACGGCTCCCCGGGTGATACTGAACAGGCCGCCTGTCACTCTCCAGATGACTCCTGCCTGCTGCTGTGGGTGGTCCTTACTGGCATCTGTGGGGAGAGAGAAAAAGGGAATGTCAGAAGTGGTCATGCTGGAGACCTTCTCCCTGGGCACCTCTTCCAGCCCAGGACTGTCAACCATGGCACATGCTCTTATATGCATAATGCCTTGCCTTGCAGCCTGAGACCTCTTGGTCAGGTGATCCCAGGCCTACAGCATAGCAGGAAAGGACTTTGGGAGGGTAGGAGTGGGAGCAGAATTGCCTGTGTGACAGAGAAGGGAAGAAGGCAGGTCAGTCACAGCCCCAAACTAGCAAGCCTTCATACTGCAGTGCAAAGCAAATCCCACTTTACAAGAGATGTAATTCCCCTCCCGTGCGTGTTGGCTAATGCCATTAAATCACAAAGACTAATGCCAGCACAGGAGGCACGAACTGCAGACAGCAACAGCTGACGTTTGTGTGGCCTGCAGGTCCTCAGAAGCATCTGTTCGGAAGCAGGTCTGGGCTCCTGTCAGATGTGGAACTGAGGCACAGCACAGACTTATCTGCGAGAGCTGTAATTGAGCGAGCAGAGATAGCAAACTGCAGTAAAGATACAGTGACAGAAACGTCACCTCGGGTTGTACGAGCCCTCCAGAGATCTCAGCTATGTATTTAATAGTGTTAAGACAGTGCTTAAGCTACTACACTGTGTCACTGCTGGTTTACCTGTGCCAGCTGGATCAAGGCCAGCATGATATACCCACCCAAGCTGCCATCACACCTGCCCACAACACTGCAGACATAACGTTCACAGCTCACCACTTCTTGGGAAAGGGCTGAATCTGAACTGCTACTCACGGGATTCAAACCTGACAACTCTCCTGCTGGCCTGCACACAACCTCCTCCTTTTGCATCAGCTAACAATGCAGTGTGCAGGCAGCAATGCAAGAGCTGCTCTTTTTGTGGGGCAAGGTATTTTGGATACTCTGACTTCTGATTCACTGCCAGTTCTGTACATGAGACGAGTTACTAATAATTGCAAAACCATAATAAAGCAATCCCGGCAGGAAAAAAAGGAGTGTGTTCACTCTGAAGTCCACAGGGAGCTGGTGTGGAAGGTTTGCAGGTCTAACTATGAGAATTAATTTTCTACTTTTATTATGCCACTGTAGCTTGTGCTGTGTTCATACACAAGTGACTACACCCACACAAGCAGAGGTGGTGGGCAGGTGATGTCAAATCCATTGAAGTTTCCATTCTGGGAGGGTGATTCAGTTCAGAAAGTGGCCAGTCCACCCTACCTGTCAATGTTCCTAATTCTCCAGCATGAAATAATGCCTCTGACCTCACAGTGTAAGAAAATATCTTCGACTGGGGTAATGAATATTGTATTTCCAGCTCTGTTACAAAGACAGCAAAGTGGTGAATCTTTGTGCTTCTGCAAATGCAAATGGTGCTAAGTGGGAATCATTTTTAGATGGACAACAAGTTGTGTCAGAGGAGCAGAAAACCTAAATGTTTATAGGTTGTGCTTTTGTTTTTTCCCCCAATGTGTCACAAAGTGAGCAGCAGTAAAAAAAACGCAGACAAAAAAAAAGCTAAAAAAAAGGCAGAACATGAGTTAGGTCTGTAAAAAGCTAAATAGCACAGTTACTTCAGAATGATGCTGGCACGTGTTTGGTTATCCTATAGCTTTGTTAGATCTTTTCCTGAGGGATGGAAGCTCCCATGGCTTTATTCATTGGAGCATCTTGTTGTTAGGTGGAGAGGACTACAGAAGGATATTGCTGGCTGTTCAATCACTGCAGTTTTGTTGTATTTGCATAAAGTAAAGCTATATCAGACTCCAATTTCTTGTGAAAGCATCCTGATCCTGCTTATCACAGCCCAGCAGAAGGTGCTGAAATATTCCCCATTAGCCTAAGATGAACCCTAATCCATCACCATGAGTTTCCATATCAGAAAGATGTGGGAGCAGCAATGTTGGGGCCCTGCTGTGATCACCATGGCATGCCTTTTCCAGCCGCAGTGTTCCTGGTGCTGTAGGCTCTTTGACTCTCTCAACCCTAATCCTAACCCTTAGCCTAACCCCATCACCATGGGTGGTGCAGACCAAAAGGATGTAGGAGCAGCAATGCTGGGGCCCTGCCAGGATTGCCTGGGGATGTCTTTTCCAGCCCCAGTTCCTGGAGCTGTAGGCTCTTTGACTCTCTCAACCCTAACCCTAAGCCTAAACCAGAATCAGGTGGGGTGATGATCCTTCCCTAGGTATTTTTGTCCTTGAGTCTTCTAAAATTCTGCAGAGTTTGGAGTTTCCTTGGATTCATACGTTTTCCCCTGAGTGTCTCTCAGTCTGAACAGAGGTCTCCCTTGGGCAGGGAGTCTGATGTTCACCAGCTCTGATGACTTGGAATAAGCCTTAAATTACACATCTGTCTGATAACCCGGACAGCAATATGGAGTTGGAGAAGGGCCAGTACAGAGTTCCCAGTGTGCAGTTCCTAGTATACAACCTATTCCTTACCTATTCCTCAACATTTTCCCAAGAGGTTTTTTTCTCCTCTCCCTCAATGTTACTGAGACCCACTGGATCCATGTCCAGTTTATCTGCTAGTCCTCAACGACTCCACAGAGCTTATCCAATTCAGCCATTTCTGTGTGTTGTCTGCAGTCTGAGGGCAGGAAGAACTGAGGGCTCCAGAAATCCATGCAACTGTAAAGCAGGACTAGGTGAAAACAAAGTCCTCCAAACAAACACTATCCTTCGAGGGTGGCAGGTCTTGTGTTCCTGCTCCCCTGTGTGAGGAAGCGGGATCCTTTGTGTCCCAGAGGACTGCAAATGCAGAAGCTCTGGGCATTAAACACCTACTGGCACGCTCAGCTGCAGAACCAAGACCTCTATCAAAGCAGCAATAATCTTCCTGGCTCTCGCCCAGTAAAACTGCATCTTAGGCTACCTGGAACCTATCTGCAGGACGATTTATGCCTCTGGAGCTGCCCAGCTATCTGAACTACACTAGTGTGAGAATCTCTTACATGGTATGTGAATGCCGGCAGGTGGACAGCCTAGAGACCAGAGGGAAGGTGGCAACTGCAAACGAGATTGAGGGGGGATGTTACTCTGCCAGCAGAGAGCTAGAACATTTTGGACAAAGTGTCAGGAAATACTAATGAAGACAAGACAAGGACAAAGGTTCTTTCTGATTAAGCTAGGCAGAGACAACAAAGCTGCAGTGCACTGGAGCACCAGTGCTTGCACACTGCCTGCACCTGGTCTGCAGTGGTTCTCACAGTCCTTAAAACTCCCCAGGGAGAAGGGATGGAGGATCTGGCCTTAGGAGGGTGGGAGGCTGTTGCAGAAGCACTCTAACAGCTCCAACACAAAGCAGAAGATGTACCACACCAAAAACCCCCCAAACGGAGCAACCAAATATACAAAAATCCAAACCAAAACCCAAACACGCTCAGGTTTGAATAGATTTGAACAGAAAAAGATAAATCCCTGGTACCCCAACCACAAGGGGCCACATCCTAACTTGGCAGCAAGCTGAAATGGGTCATATTTGTTCCATATTCCAGATGATATGTTGAAAGCTTTCAAGCCATCCCTGGTTAGTTTGTCTTCAGGATTGCAATAAACCCCACAGTAAGCTGTCATGTAAGATAAGCATCAGATTTACAGTGCAAATTAGTCTCTCAGACAATGGAGCAAGCTAAGCATTTTGTTGGCACAGAGGAGCCCAGATTAAGAGCAAGACAGACAGCAGAGATGAAATACACAAAATAATCAGAGAGACAGACACACAGCAAAGCAGGGGAACGAATCTGTTCCCTGGAGCCGGCTGCAGCCCATGCTGCTCATGAAAGCTCTTCACAATCTGCAGAGTCCTTTTTCCTCTCTATCAACGACCTGGCCTTTCCAAGGGTCCCTTCAGCTTCACTTCACCTCATGTCAGCTTAGAATAGAAGAATAAGTAGGAGAAAAGAGTTGAATAAAAGGCTCTCCTGTATGAATGCCTGCATTCTGGGCTGGGGTCGGCACCCCACACAACAGAGGGGTCTCCCCACACTCTCCTCCTTGGCCACTGCCATCTGCACTCCCCACTGGCTTCTCTTCCAGAGCAGGGGTCCTGCCCACTGGGGCTCCAGACAAACTTAGGTCTTCTCACCTGATCCTGACAGCATCTATGACTCAGGCAGAAGTGAGATTGGTAATAACAGATACAACTTTCTACGCTGCCATGACACTCCTCAGGGCTTTGCACTGCATTCATTTGGAGCGACAAAATGCGAGCCTGTGCTGGTGCCCAGTACAAGTGGCACAGGCACTACCCTTGCCCTCAGCCCCTGCCAGCAGGTATTATGACAGCCAGGGTGAACTCTTTACTTTAAGAAGGACTTGTGCAAGTTGCTCATTCCTACTCACTTACAGAAACAGCCCCAAGCCAGGAAAGCAGTGTCAGGGAGCAGCACTGGTTTTGCACCTTTCCATTCCTGCTGGGCCCCACACAAAGCAGCCGGGTTGCTCTGAGACCTAATCTAAACAGTCAATGTCATCAGTCTGTCCCTCAGCAGATGTGAGAGGAGGGGGTGAGGTCACTAGTTCAAACCTGAATTACTCCTCTGACAGCTATTTAGTGGCCACTGGTTGACTTAGGCAGGTTCCCTCACCTAGAAAAATGTTTGGTCTGGAGAAACAAGCAAGGGGTGGAGGGTCAGCTACTCACAGAGTTTAGTTCAGCTTTTCCCAGCTCATTTTTAAGCAACACTGAGCGAGTCATTCTGACCTTTACTGCCTCTGCCCCACTCTGATTGAGAATGTGTGATTTTCTGAAAGCCTTGGTTGTTGAGTCACAAACAAGCATATATGGGAAAGAAGTTTCCAGTCCTGATGTTTCTTGGAGAAAAAACTGAAAGTTTGATTCAAGTGCACTCTTAATGCTCTGAGAACCCCAAGTGGATTATTGTTATTTTTAATCTCGTGACTTTTTCAAGCCTACCTCAATTTGAAATGGATGGGGCTGGCACTGATGGTTCTCTTCCCCTTCTGTAAAGCAAAGCTGAAGTTAATGATCCCTATTTCCTTGTATTGCTGTGCTGTCATGAAGGTTAATTAGGTACAGTTGGTGCAGTGCTTTAAACAAGGAAATTGTACTTGTATCGTCATGACCAGCACTGATATGATTCCTGTTCCCATTCTCAGTCGAGACACCAATGACAACTTCCAGATTATCTCTGGAGAGGTTTCCAATTTTCAGACAAGTCACAAAGGTGAGAAGAAAACTTGCCCCATCCCCATGCATGCCAGCCTGCTGTTGTGGGGCTACACCAGTTTATCCTGCAGCTGAGACCCTCCTTTTGTGTGATACGCTCCTCGTCTAGCACAAGCAGCTGAAGCAAGCAGAGACCACTCTGAACTGCTGGGCACAAATGAAATATCACTGTACACCACCTAGCAGGACCCTTCTCCAGAGAATGACCAACACCGCTTTCTTCCAAGCCTGTCTGTTGCTGGAGAAGGCTTAGCTGAACCTTACAGGGCACATCTGTAAAAGGCATTTACGTCTGAGAGGAAGGAACTGCTGTTCATGTCCTTTTTGTCATTTTTAGATCAAAGATCTAGATCCTGCAGTGTCACAGGCAAAATGTTAAAGGGAGCGCTACAAAGTGTTTGTTCTTCAAACACTGGTGCTTCATTCCTGCCATCAGTCCCATGCTGCAGCTGTTGGAAAAGGCTTTGCAGGCTCAGCAGCTGGGCTCTTCCCAGCCCTGATCTGCCCAGGCACCAAATGCTACAAACCACGACGGCTGCCACCAGCAAAAAGCCTAGAAATGCCACATTGAGTTTAGCCCTGGAGTTTTAAACTTTAACTCTGCAATCAGCAAGACATACTCGTCTCTCTCTGCAACAGGATTGTTCAGGAAGCTGCTGCACACAGCAAAATGGGGGCAGCTGTCTCCACAGCCCAGCTCACTCCAGGGCTCTTCACTGGCACAATGAGCTTTAATTGTTCCTTGCACATGCCCCAGGAGCAGTATTAACTGCTGAAGCATCTACCTTGAAGCACTGAGAGACAGGGTTCAGGAGGGTAAATGAACAGTGATATGGAATGGCTTGTTTTCCTCAGCTGAGCCTTGGGGGAGAAGCAGCCAATGCTCTGACTGGAAGTGTGAGGCTTACTTGGTTGGGAGCTTCCTGATTCTCTTTGTTGGAAAGTTTTTTATCACCAAAACAAAAACTGTTTGTAAGAACACAATCGTATTCTTCAAACTTTCACTGAAAAAAGGATTCAGAGAGATTGGCCTCAGAGCAGGTAATAACCCGGTGGTCAAGGCATTTGACCAGGCTTGAGTCAGCCCAAGGACACTGCCAGCGACACACACACAAACACTAAATGGCCAAGCAGTGGCTATTTGCACTGTTTTTGTTGAACTGTTTCACTTTGCAAGAAGAGATATTAATTGGAGGAGAAACATAAACTTGACCTTTCACTTCCTAAGTGCTTTCAAATATCAGAGCCAAGATCTGCCCTGATACGGGTTTCTGTTTCTTGAAAAATAGTAGTTCCTTTGCTTTGCCATCCCGCAGGAGGTGACTGGTTTTTTTTTATCCAGAAATATCTCTTTTAAATAGCTATAACAGTTTGTCAGGAACAGCCAGAGTCTCCTTCAACCAGGATATCCTGGGACCCTTTGATTCTTACAAGACTTCAGCTACTCTGGTATATAGAGATGGTCTCTAATGAAGCTGAAGAGAGGATGCCCACAGCCCAGAGGTAATGCTCCATGTGCTCCAGAAAAACACAAGTGAGTTGCCAGACAGGCAGCATCATCTACTAGAAAGGACATGGATGTGGCAGGAGCCTGGAGACCCAGCTCTGTTCTCAGCATTAGTGCTGACAGGTGTGTCTCCTCCACTTCCTCCCCACATTCCTGGCCTGTTTCAGCCACGGATGGTGTGACTGCCCAGACAGCATGCTGGGGATCCTGCATGACCTGCAGCGGAGTGGGCAGGAGTTAATCCCAGCTCTGCGAAGCCCAGTAAGCTGGGAAGGGGAGAAGTCCACCCTTTCCAGAGGGGAAACTAATGAACACTTAACTGGTTGACCTCGTGGTACTTCACAGAAACAATCTCCCAGCTCCCACTGACATACTTAACCTCTCATCTCGGAGAGAAACTAGTGCACACCAGGACAAACTTCTCCAAAGCTCGCCATCCTTCTTATGCAGCTCACAAGGGCTTAAGGATGAGGATTTACCCTTTCTATAGGCCTGTATGGCAGCTGGTTTAAGAAGACTCTTGACTCTTTTGATATAAATATAACCTCTTACCATGGTGTATAGGTTGTAAGAAAGATGAGCCCACAGGAGAGAACTAGAGCAAAACTAGGAGAGGTGTTGGCCCTTCAGGAAGAAAGAAATCTGGACATTCCCCTTCCTATCTCCATCACAACATATCTCTCCATGTGGAATACATACAGAAATGGGCTTTTGCTACTGGCCAGGCAGGTCACCAAAAAACCTGTAGGATGTCTCAAGGCTGCTGACAGTGGAAAGATGATCTCAAAAGGCAAGAGATTCCAGCTGGCCGCAAAGAACTGTGTATGGTGATTGCTTCCTCCCTACCCTCTGGGCCACCCTCTGGGCCCTGTGCTAGAAAATGCACTGGTGCATTATGGCAAGTATGAACAGCAAGGGACAGCTATCAGCTGGGCTCTACCTTTCCTGTACTTGTGTTAAAAGCATCAAAAGTGGCCATCAGACATGACTTGTTTGAACTTTATGTTCCTGCCTGCCTTCAATTTCCACTTTTTGCTCCACCTACAAGCACTTGGATCAGTTAAGAGGCTTGCTTAAAAGCTTGGCAAGAAAGAGCACAAAAAGCTGCACCAATGGCTCCTTTTCCTTTTGGACTCTCATCACCGCTACACCGAGAGATTTTGCATCACAAGGACAGGAATCACCTCTTGCCATGAATATGGACTCTTGATCCCACCTGGGGATCTGTGGGTGGAACAGGAATAATCCAGCAGACTCAAGGATTTTCAGTGGCCTCACGCTTTAAAGATATGAGAAGGAGAGCTTTCCAACAGAAAAATTTATTCCTTACAAATAACCCTTCCTAGCATTTGTGCCCAGGCTGAAGAGACCATCTTTTTAAGCCTGCTCTTTGACCCATGCTAGCTCAGCTCTTGTCAGGGCACATCACCTCCTCTGTCAATTCTGTAGCAGTGGTTGCACATTCTTCACTGAGCTGCTTTCAGCTGCTTGTGATAGTACCTGGCACAAAAAGACCTCAAATTAATCAGAGGATCTTGTTAAACAGTCTTGTTAATTCAGCTCTGATAAAGACACAGGAGAAAAAAAAAAATCAATATTTGGAAAGTGAAAAAGGACAAAATCCATAGAGAAATAAAGGTCATTTTCACGGTTCTATGAGGCCCTTACAAACAATGGAGAGTAAATAACATAATCCAAGCTTATGTAAGAAATAACTTTTCTTCCATGCTCTAGTGCTACCCAGTGGATTTTAAACAAAGGCCGACTCAGTTAAGCCTCCTCTGTCCAATGAGGCTAGAAGTCCTTCCCACGACAGTATTGCTAACTCACAATTTATCAAAAAAGCACATGAAGTTAGGTCCCAGCAGCATTTTGGGAAGGAGCATGGGAGTGAGACTAACTAACAGGAAAGTGCTCTAGGCTGCCAAGATCAGGCATCAAAAGTCCCTTCTATTTGTTAACCAACTGCCATGAATATTTTCTGTACTCTGCCATTATATTGTCGAAGGTTTAATCTCTTAATCTCTGGAAACACATGCTTGTAATTTAAGCATTTTATAGCTGAGATATCCAAGAATTTGTCCAAAAACACTCCAAGTAAAGTTGGGACATATCCTGCCTTGGTAGTAGGGAAGGATCCAAGTCCAGACATTTCCTCTTTCCACTCCTGGAGCAGTTGAGCAATGGATGCTGATGCTTTTCAGTGGGATGGTTGGCACCAGGGAAATATTCAGAAATTCCCCATTTATTCTGACTACGTGTTCCCTACTCCTCTCCAAGGCACATGGAAGAATTGAAGAAAAAAATGAATGGCAGCTCAAAAAGCAAAGGCACAAATTTTAACTGACCTTTGACTCAAAGAAATGACCCATTCATCCCAGAGGCTATCCAGGGGTCTTTCTGTCTATCCAAAGGATAACAAGGCAGTTAAGCTAAAAGCTGTGTGCTACAGAAGCAGCTGAGCTGGGGATTTACTGGGAGGTACAGATATGCTTGCCTGCTCATGCTGCAGTATGCCAGGAACAGGGAGGATAGGCCTTTATTATTCTGCTAGTGGAAGGTATTTGATGGCCTAGTCTCGAAAACTCTTCCACATCTCAGCTGACAAGGGGAGAGCACTGCAGTGGTGAGTGGGCAGGTATGCTGCCTCTGGGAGCAAACAGGCACAGCATGCCTCCCCCACAGCCAGGCTGAACAGAGAAGGATGAGACCCATCCATGTCTCAGACTATTAGATCTATTCTAGTGTAAAAATCATCCCCTAGCTCTGCACCCAAACCTCTCGTGTGTCCCCTTACCCCGTCACTTCAGAGCGAGCCAGCTGGTCCTACCTGTGGTTTCCTCAGTGAGCCCATCACCTGGAAATCTCAGCCCTGAATGCATAAATTAGAGATAGCACTAACACTGCCCAAAGAGACATCAAACCTCCGCCTCTGCACTGCACAGACAAAGAGCTGCTGCTTAGGAACATGAACCCGCAAGTGTGACAGTTCCCTTCGCTTCCTTCCATATTCATGTCCTATCTCTTTCCAGGGCAGATTTCCATACAGCACAGCAGGGATCCTATGCACGCTTGGCTTCTGGGTGGTTACTGAAGGGCTCTCCCTGGTGCTGCAGGTAAATTGGTCTCCCTGCCATGGAGCCAGGGTCTAGTCTGGCTCTCAGAAATGCTAGGATGTCTAGGCCTCCCTTTGAGATTAATACTTCATATAGTTGGAGGAGTATCTGGAATAAGAGAGACTCCTGTCCATCTCCTGCTTATAGCCACAAATCAGCCCTACACTCTCAGCCTCCCATGGTGGGGCGGGGGGGAGGGCTGTGCTTTGTCTGAAAGGGAGGAGCCCCTATTCCCTCTTGGCTTTCTCCTGAGCCAGTCTTGACTCTAGCTTGGGATATCCCCTGTCACTGCCTGGAGAAGACCAGTTGACCACAAAGTACTAGAACCACAGTGTGAGAAATGAGAGAGCTTGATTCCCTCTCTATTCTGGTTTCAGTTCTCCTGAAGAGTTTCTATCCTGCAGTGCATCCCTGTTGCACTGGGAGGGGAAATGTCAAACAACTGCCTACTTATTCAGCAAGACCTTCCCTACCTCAAAGATGTCCCTTCAGCCTGGTCAAACCAGTTCCCAGCAGGGATTTCATGTAAGACCAATTTCAAAAATATTGCTAATACTTCTGCTCTCATTTGCTTTAACAGTTGCTGAAAATCTTCCCATATGCCTGACTGGGATAGTGATGTGCTGTGGAAGGCTGAAAGCCTGGGGAATCCAAGACCCTCTGGATCACCGCCCTTCTCTGGTATCTACCTGTAGTGAAGCAAAGCCAAGCAAAGCCAGACTTGACTGTCAGAACAAGGGCTCTGTAAAAAAAACCAGCTGCACACCTACAGCAGCATTTCAGGCCTCCAAGTTAAGACATTTACTGTCTCAATTCTGTGATGCAGCCCAGCCTCGCAATGCTGTCATACTTCTGCTATTGGGAAATGAAGAGCAACATTACCCTCCTCTACAGATTCCTCTTAAATTTTCTTCTGCAGTTCTGTACACACAGGGGAGCAACAGGGCAGAACAATTGATTCCTTTAAAAATGAGGGAGCAACCAAGGATGCTTTCAAGTACCACACTGCAGAGCTGCAGGATCTATGCATCAGGTACCTTCCCAGCTTTCACATCAGGGTGCCCAGCTTAGCTTGTGGTCCACATGCATGCACATCTACCCTCATTCTTGACAGGATAAAACTTCTGAAACTCCAGATCCCAACATGCCACACTGTAGCTTAGCTAGTGCCATCATTACAGAAACTCATTTGCACCTGTATTTTCCTCCGTTTGTTTCCAATCAGATGCATATAGGGAACGACTGGAGTGACGTGAATCTAATCAGAGGCTGATGCCACATCAGAAATCCCATCAAGCTATCTTCTAGTCCTAACAAGCTTTCCCCTGAAACAAAACATCTCTTCATGGCTTGGAGAACCCCTGTGTATATTGTTTTCCCAGCAGGGTTCCTTAATGGGGTCAGTAGTCAGAAACTGAGTTTTATTTTACAAACTACAGACAAAAAACTTTTCTATTTAAATACCCTCCTAGCTCTTACTGGAGTTTTTCTGGACTTTTTCCCTACCAAAGCCAACTCTATTTTGAGGGATTCCAGGCACAGAAATCTTAATTCTCCAACAACACAGAGCCTAAATGGCCTAGGAGCTCCTGCACTTAGCATTTCATGCCTGCTGTGCACAAGCAGGCCCCAGCAAGTGTTGGCTGGGGGGAGCCAGGCAACTTCTGCAAATCCCCTGCTCTCCTTTCAGGCATACAAGTAGAAATCACCTCCTGACCTGCACCTTAATGATGCCACAGGCAAGAAGAAGGAGGTGCTGGGGGGCTAGAAGCTCCTGGCCCCAGCAAGCAGCAGCAGGGTGGGCAGGCCTGCCTGTGCCAGAGAACCAGCCAGCCTTGCCTGGTGCTCCACAGGAACAGGGGCACTGCGCACCCCTGGTGCCTGTGGCACAAGAGAAGGCAAATTTGGCCTCTCTCTCTGTGTCGAGCAGGCAACCCAAACAGAGACCCCAGCACAAGAGGAAAATTCAGCCACTCCTCAAGTTGTTGACCAAGAGACACTGACAGAGACCCCAGCACAAGAGGAAAATTCAGCTGCTCCTCAATTCATTGACCAGGAGTCACAGACCAAGGCCCTGGCACCAGGTGCTGCAGTGAAGCCCTTCTGCATGCTGTCTCTGAGGAGAGGGCTGGGAAGGGCAGTGGACTGGGAAGGGCACTGGCCCAGAGTGGCCACCAGGAAACACCTGCATCTCACAGGAGCTCTGGTACATCTGGAGGAGGCAGAGAGCTCCCTGGGCCCAAAGCAAACATTTCACCACATTCTGGATGGCGTCAGCACTGACAAAGTGCCACTGTTGCAGCAGGGGTCTCCACATTCTCCCCATGAGGTAAAAGACACCCAAGAGCAGGCCAAGAGGGACCTGCAACTTGGAAAATCAAGTTGCCACCACCAAACCTAGCTCAGGCTGCAAAACTCATTACTCCTAAATGCTGAGTCCTGTGTCTGAAATGGACTAAAAGACACATAGCCTCCAATCCCCATGTTTAAGAAGTTTTATCAAGGCTCCTGAGGCTGCATTCAAGCATCTTTCCAGCTTGGGGCCATCCTGTGCATGCATAGCAGTGTTCTGCCAAGACTAAAGGCCTCTCTTCCCCTACAGCAACAACTTGGCTGTCCATTCTCTAGCTGGCTGATGGCAGCACCTGGATGCCATCCAAAGGCAGTAAGTTTCTTGCAGCTGAGTATGTTTAGTCCCTCTCCTAGGGCATGCTCTCCATTACACAGCTATTGTTTATGACCCCAATTATCTCCCAGAAACTGGTCCTTGCCTGCAGTTAATAACCAAGGCTAAATGATCAAGTGTTAGAGCTCAGGCAAACTGGTTGTTAACTTCTCTGTCGACCAAGTTCAGAGTCTTTTACTGCTATTAGAAACTCAGATTAATGATGCATAACAGAAATGAACTCTCCTGTGACACAGCTAGGTGAGGTTAGGAGAGGGGGGGGAAAGAATCACTCCTTTTACCTGGTGGTATCAGCTGAGCAGGGAGGAGATGAGCCCTCCTTTAACTCTCTTCTCAGCCTCCCTGATGTCTGGGAGACAAATACCAAAGAATACCTTATTTTGTAGAGTACTTTAAACTTTCTTAGGATCTGGATCATGTGGGCAGATCTGTAAGTGAAATGGGCTCACTGACCAGAAACTGCTTTCAGAAATGTATTAGATTTGCATGGCAAGGTTTTGGTAACAGGAGCACTACAGGGGTGGCTTCTGTCAGAAGCTGCCAGAAGTATCCCTCATGTCTGACACAGCTAATGCCAGCCTGCTACAACATGGATCCATCACTGGCCAAGGCCAAGCCCATCGGCAGTGGTGGTAATGCCTCCATGATAACACATTTAAGAAGGGAAAAACATTATTGCACAGAAGTTCTTGTGGCCAGAGAAGAGAGAAGTGAGAATATGTGAGAGAAACAACTGCACAGACACCAAGGTCAGAGCAGAAGGAGGGGCAGGAGGTGCTCCAGGAACTGAAGCTGAGATTCCCCTGCAGCCCGTGGTGCAGACCATGGTGAGGCAGCTCTGTCCCTGCAGCTGTGTCCCCTACAGCTGTCCCTGTCCCTGTGTCCCCTGTGTCCCATGAGGTCAACAGGCATGCAGAGATCCTTCTGCAGCCCTGGAGGACCCCATGCTGGAGCAGGTGGATGCCCAAAGGAGGCTGTGACCTGGTGGCAAGCCCAGGCTGAAGAAGCCTCCTGGCAGGACTTGTGGACCCACGGAGAGAGGAGCCCATGCTGGAGCAGGTTTGCTGGTTGGACCTGTGACCCTGTGGCAGATCCAGGTTGGACCCTATTCTTGAAGGACTGCAACTCATGGAAAGGGACCCACACTGGAACAGTTTGTGAAGAAATGTGGTCCGTGGGAAGGACTCATGTTGAAGAAGTTTGTGGAGGACTGTCTCCTGTGCGTGAGACCTCACACTGGAGCAGGGGAAGGAGTCTTTCCCCGGAGGAGGAAGCAGTGGCAGAAACCATGTGATGAACTGGCCACAACTCCCATTCCTGTCTCTCTGCATCTCTGGTGGGGAGGAGGAAGAAAATTGGGAAGAAAGTTAAGCATGGGAAAGAGGGAGGTTTGGGAGGGAAGGTGTTTTTAAGATTTGTTTTACTTCTCTATCCTACTCTGATTTTGCTTTGTAATAAATTAAATAATCTCGTCAAGTTGAGTCTGTTTTGCTTGTGATGGTAATCAGTGAGTGAGCTCTCCCCATCCTTAACTCCTGAGTTTTCATTATATTTTCTCTCCCCTGTCCAGTTGAGGAGGGGAGTGAAAGAGTGGCTTTGCTGGGCAGCTGGCATCCAGCAGGGTCTAAACACTACAAGGGACTTCTTCCAAACTGTAATTCCTACTCTAATATTTCAGATTTCCAACAGTTAACAAGAGCTAGTGAATTCTGAAAACCCCTGTAGGGCAGGAAAGCAAGACCTCACTTCAGAAAGAAAGGCTATATAGAACTAACATGCATAGAAATGAATCTCAGGTTTCAAAGGGAGATCTACACCCAATAAGAGACATATTGTCAGCCTTTCCCAGCCTACTCCTCACTGGTTCCTCTGTAAAGCAGCCCTCCAATAACTCCTCAGAAAATAGTAGTTTCAATCCAGAAAATGCTGATGCTGAATCCTTTTCACAGATCTTTGTCTTCTGAGCACAAATGGGAGACTATCACCCTTGTGCTTACAGGGGCCACAAGGTATCTTACAGGACATAATTTTCTCAAGAGGTTCACCAACTTCTACCCATAAAGTACAGAAGCCTGACTTTGGGGAATTACCACTATGGCCTTGGCAAGTTGGTTTGACCCAATCCATACAGAGACATTTCAAGAGTACCAGAAAAATAAACCCAGGCAGAGCAGCTGAGCAACCCTGGAATCTCGGACAAATGGACAATGACATGGGAAGAGGAAGAGCAGCTAGAACAAGCATAAGGATTTATGTCTGGATATACATCACAGTGGAGTTCGTGCCTACAAATGACTCTGGGTGTGATGAGCTCACTGCCTGAATCTTAGAGTATGACTATCTCCTCCCCCCACCACAGACATGCAGGGAATGGGAAAAGGAAAGGTATTGAAAGGTCTTCTGCAGCCAACCTCTCCTGCTCAGATACCTGCCCTCCAGCTCTCTTCTGGGACGGATGATACTCTAGACTCCTTCGTTTCAAAATCTGCCATATACTGTCCAAAAGACATTTATTCTCCTACTACTCCGCGCTGGGAGTAGGCAGACAAGGAAGGAAAACTGGGAACAGAAGAGGGCACTTTTCCCTGTTTGGTAACTGCTGGATGATAGAAGGCCAAAGATGTGTGTCACCATGTGTGCCAGCCAGGTAAAGATGGATGCCTCTTCCATCAGTAGGTGGTGAAGGAAACACAGTGATACAGGAACTGGGAGTAGGTCTGGTGGTGTGAAGAGGATGCAAGGATCATCCTACACTTACAGAGCAGCACTGAAAGCATCCAGCATTTCTTGCAAAAGTTTGCTAGTGGTTTTTCAGTCCTGCTCATCCATTCCCAGCCACAATCCTCATACCCATGTGAACACAGTGACACTTACTGATGAAAATGGAGTGCTATTTATTGTGTTGGGGCTGCCATCAAGGGACAGGCTCTGTCAGTAGACACACCAGCACCCAGATGCCCCACAGAGACATCGGAAGTGCAATTGGAAGAAAGCACAAACAAATGTTTGTGGTGTGAGGCCACGCCTGTAAGACAACAGCCATCAGCTAGGGAGCCTGTGGGCCAGCACGGTCCTGAGGGGAGCTGAGTGGCTGCTGAGTCCTCAATTGCCATCCTCCACCGGGGCCTGGCAAAAGCAACCTGGCTACCACTCCTCGAGACTGCTCAGGCAGCTTTAAAAACACACTCTTTCATCCTTATGCACAGATTTACTTATTCATGTATTCTCAACAGAAGCACCAACGGCCATAATTGGATCCATTACTGGGTTATTAGAGCTCTCAGTCACTGCCTCTGCAGCGTCGCACGGTGCTGCGGGAATGCACAGGAAGAACAAACAGGGCAGAGGCACGGCCAGTGGCAGGGGCTTTAAAAATCCATTACGTTGTTGCTGTGGCAACTAAAACAAAATTTCTGGCAGGAGCTACTATATGTGGAGAACTGTAAACTTCTCCATTTGTGGAAAACATTGGTCATGTCTCTGAAAGGGAGGTGGAGGAGAGACAGAAAGAATGGCTCTTTTCAGAGACTGTTACAGCAAGAGCCAAAAACGGTCTGCTTACAAATTTATTCTTATGCCAAGCCCTGACGATGGTTGGATTCTACATACCAGAGCTTCCCAGGAGAAGGTGTACTGAGACAGAGCTGGCATGTTTGGAGGAGCACTTCTAGGTATTCAGTCCAGCTGGTCTTGAATGCCAGGAAAACCACTGAACTGCAGCACAGACACAGCGCTGCAATCCACTCACTTCTATCTTCACCTGCCTCCTCTGCCCCACAACCTGTCCAGGGTCTCCATGGAAAATTGAAGCTTGTCTGGGAATTAGCTTTCGTTAAGATGATAGATTCTGGAACACCAAGTTTCCATCCGTAAACAGTGGGAAATGAAAAAGCAGTTGTTAGGTCTGGAAAAACTAAAATCTGTCTAGAAAGGCTGTTCCTGGTCTCAGAAAACACCACAAGTTTTCAAGAGTGGTCAGCATGGCCGTAACCACCTGGATGAAATGTCACATATCCCAGCTTCAGAAGGTGTCCACTACTTCAACATCACAACAGGGGTTGCAAACTTTCAGGCATCTTAAGTTCACATTTAATTATAATGTAGGACCTGCAAAAGCAGAATCAGTATTGATTTAATGTTGATTGATTTATACTAAACAAGCTGTGCTGTGCCACCTGTTTCATTTTCTGGGAGATTCCCCCAGATCATGTCTGAGACTGCTTAGCTAACACAGACCAAGAACCCCACACCCAACCTTTCCTGTTCAAGGATCATGGTTCATCAGTTTGTTACTTATGAAGTAACTCACTTGGTGTGGAAATTCAGAACAGCACCGATTCCCGATGTGTAACTCTGAATTCTCTCAAGTTTAGTATATAGGTTGGAGCTACCAAATGGGCACTTTGCTAAAAGATTCAAGAGTGACAGTGGATGATGCCAGCAGAAAATTTGCCTACTGAGAGATATTGTATAGGCAAAATGACTGATGACAATATCCAGCTTTTCTCTGGACTCGCAACTTAACTACAAAGACTTTATTGCAAGTTAGACTCACTTGTGGGATTGATTTGCACTGTAAAAGGAGGAGCAGAGGGAACAGGAGGACAAAGATATGGGGACTGGTGTTGGGTCAGCACAGGGGAGCAGCATCCAAGCAGCCCCATTGTAATGCTACCAGTCTCCTCTCCTCTGTCCCCCAGTGACATAGAGGCTCACAGCTTCCTGACCCTGGCTCTCATGGCTCACATGACTTCACTGCATTAATGACCTCAGTGAGAATTTTTTAAGCTGATTGACAGAAACCTGGAAAAAAACACCTAGGAGCTCTGAAATTGCACCATTGCCAAAGGGGAGCTTAATACAGGGCAGGAAAGAGGCACAGGCTAGAGGCACAGGAGGTCTTTAAATAGACACCCTAGGTCTGGTCTGTATAGCATTGAGGATTGTGGTGAGTCTCTGAGGTCAAGGTAGGAAATGAATACTTACAAAGCTCAGTGAGGCTTATGCTCACAATACAGCACTAATTATCCTGTTAATCAAAGTAAAAATCCTTCAGTTTTGCAAATCCAGCCAGCAAAAGTCTGCAGATCCACAGCTCAGACATTTAACCCCCAACTGCCCTATATGCTAGAAAGCGAATGAATAGGAATGTTTGAAAGGCTTTGAACTTTCACTCCACTCTACCCCCTTAAAACCTTCTGCCTTCATTTCTACCTTACACCACTTAGATAAGGAATGGTTAACAAGGAGGTTTAGAGAAAAAATATAAGATGCTGCCTGTCTGTAGCTTTTAAAATCTTAAATCTGTAGTATATGAATGTTGTTTGTCTAGACAAAAATCTTTTGTTGGCATAAGCATCCCCCTCAATCCATACTTCTGTCATGCACTGAAGTGTATGTCATATATCAAAACCTTACATATTTTACTTTGGTCAATAGAGTTCATGGTGTGGTTACTTCTAGTGAACAACAGAATTTTCTTCACTGCAAACTACTTCTTTTAAAGTAGCTTGCTGCTTTGAGACACACAGACTTTGGTTTAAATGCTACAGTAAAGGAGGAAAAAAATCAGTCTATCAAACAAGAGAAAGGTAGACCACACACAGATCTCTTCTCAATTTCCAGAGTCACTGATGCGGTGAGGATATATGTTGCTTGAGAACAGGCTTGTCATTGGCTTTGGGTGGTGAAAGATCAGCAGCAGTTAAGGTTGGCTGGGAAATTTTCACTGTGCACAAATGACAATTTGAGTCTTGACATTAGAGCTGTTAACACCTGCATCTAAGCATTTCCCAACTTAGAAGCAGTCCTAGGCCTTAAAAAAAAGAGCCTGCTCTCATAAATTAGGACCCTATCATAGCTAATTAGGCAAGTACAAGTTTTACTTTAATTCATAATTTTGAGGGCAGACCCTCATTTGTTTAGAACTTCTTTTTAATTATGAAGAATTAAGTAGTAGAAATTATCATGAAGCACACAAGCTATACATACGATGTCTCTGGCTCTGGAAATACCAAATACGAAGAGTGTTTTTTTCAGGCTGATCTTCCCATATGCAAATATAAAACCACAGGATAATGATATCCAGTCTGCCAGTGTCAGGTATGGTAGTGGAGGTGCCACAGCTAAGCACAATTTTTGTTCTTATAAAAGTAACCAAATCCCATTTTAGAAACAGTTAGGTTATTTGCCCTAGTATTCTTACTTGGATATCTAAATATCGTACTGGCTTTTTGCTTAGAAACTTAATTTGTAGCCTAAATTTATTCATGGGCCATTTGTACTCATTTCCTCTTGTGGCAGTGTTGTCTTTTAGTTTAAATTGCTGTTCTCCCTCCCTGGTGTTTACTCCTCTGACATATTTATAGAGAGCATTCATATCTCCTCTCAGCCTCTGTTCTCCTGGATTAAACAAGCCAAACACTTCTAGTTCTCACGTATACAATGGATTCTCCATTGTCCCCGTCATCCCAGAAGCCTTTCCCTTTATCTATATGGCAGTCTAATGTCGATTTCCTTGCACATGGGTGTTTGGTAGTGTGCAGAGAACTGACAAAGCCATGATACTGCCTTCTCCCTAAAGGGACAGCTTGCCTCGTACAATCTAGGATTGCATTTGGTTTTCAGTATACTGATAGGGTACAGGAATTTCTTTCATTAACTAACATACTCTAACCTCTAACCCTTCTCTTCCCTCAACCCACTAATGAGCTCTCAGCTTCCACCACACTTCTTGTTACCAGTCCTTAGGTTTTAGTGTTTTTTTTTTTTCTGGTACTGTTAACAAATGTTACATTTCTATTATATTTGCCATTAGTCATCAGTTTTTGCTCTATGACATCCAAGCATGACTCTCAGTAACAGCAATATCCTAATTGCTTTGTATCATGCTTTTTCACATATCCACATCCAACGGAAAATCTGTGCTGGAATCTAGAAATAGTGCAAGTCCTCCCAGGAAAGTACCTGCTCTATACTAGGAAGAGGATTGGTCTTCCTCCAGCTCCAGCCTCCACCAACTGAGAAAACCACCATTTCATCAGCATGTGATCTCTTCCTGATATGGGTACAAACTACATTTTGCTACTCCCCGAGAATCCAAACTCTCTCACAAACATACTGAATCCTGTCTGTGCGGCTGGAGACCTCGGGAAGAAGCCCAGGTGATGTTTTTGCATCAGTCTGGTTGCAAAGACAGAAGAGGGAACTGTCCTGTCCAACAGTGTTTTCTGAGTACTGGCCTACCTTCCTGTTCCAACTCCATGGGCAGAGAGAACCATTCAAAGAAGATCAAGCATGTCTTTCTTGGTCCTCAAAGCTCTTGCAGCTTTTCATTTTGTGAACCTATTGAGGCCTGGGCTTTTCACAATTTCCTCCTTACAGCATCTGTCGTTTGCTTTTGGATGGTGGGAAGAGAAGCTGATTTCTTCTCCAGCTACCATATCTGAGGCTTTGCAGCCCTTGTGCTACAAAATGACTTTCCTTCCCTAATTACCTCTCATTTCTCCACTTCTACTTTACTTGTTTTGTTGAGTTGAAATTCTTGAGGGGAGCGTGGCATTGTGACTGCAGCACTCATCAGAGATTGCAGGATGCAACTCTAAAATACAGCAATGGTAGTAACACTTCTCTCAGATCACTGACAGCCTCGCTACCACAACAAAAGGCGTGTGGAAATGCTTATCAATAACATTGATTACAACCCAGATGCTTAGGCTGGCTAAGTATTCTCCAGTGCTCAAGAAAGCTGCATGAGAGTGATAGTCTTGCTCTAGCAGGACTCAAGTTGTTTTAGATGACTTTGGCCCAAAAGCAAATTGGTTTAATTAATACCCTATCCATATGGGCCTGTAAGCTGAAGAGCAGATGAAGCTCCTGTGAGAAAGGAAGAGAACAGAAAAGCCTGGTCCTGAGACGGCTGTTTCCAAACCCGTTTACTTAACTATTAGCGAGGGTGGCTTCTCTTTAATTTATTTACATAGAATGTTTCTGTAACCATCTGCTCTTAAGCTAAACGAAAAATTATCATCTTTCTCCTGCTGCTGCGGAGACTCCCTTGGATGTTCTTAATAATACAAAAAAATCTATCATTTTAATGCAGACAGCTTGGCTAATAAAAATGATCTGTACCATTAGTAATTATGCCACAAACACAATGCAAACAAGCAGCCTTTCCCTGAAGAGGCCAAGCATAAAACACCTCTCTCACCACCAGGGGCCAGAGACGATGGCACAGCTGCAGGACTTGGCTTCTCAATTCTCTACCACCAAAGAGCAGAGGGCAGTTTACTGAAGTTACCATTACTTGCTTCTTTAACAAGCTTTAGGTCCTTCAGTCAAACCTGCCCAGGCCCCATTTTCCTAGGGAGTTTTTCTGCAGACTATTAATATAGAGCCATATTCCTGATGAGGGCTATCTTGGTGTCCCAGCTTCTACAGTTCTCACAGCGTCAGAACCCTTTATGGCTCTGATGTATCCACCTTTGCAGTGAAGCGAGCTGATGCAGCTGGCCCCAGTAAAGAGATGGGAAACTGAGGCAGAAAGCAACTTAAAGGAACAGCAAAGATGATGAAAGAAAGCGGTTAAGTAAGAAAGCTAATTCAAGCCATGGAACGATTACTGAGCAATTGAAAACATCACTCTAGATAGGGCCTGCTTAAAAAAGCCACACCACGGGCAGTTTACCAACAAATGGAAGGACAGCACTACTGGCCCATGTGTTGCCTGATACCACTTCAGTGTGGCCAGTGCCAGAATAGCAGGCATGATATCTAGATGCTGTTTCTCATCACCTGCTGCTTGCTTCTACAAATGGCAGCAAATCACTTAACCTCCACGAGTCAGTTTTCTCTCCCAAAAGAAGCAATAAAATGTTTAGAGATTCAGGGACAAGTTAAAGAAAAACAAACCAAAGCAACAGAGGACAAAATGCTGTTTTCTTTAAATAAGTGCTAAGGAAAAAGGAGTGAGATTACATCTCAAATTATATCAATAAAATATGAACATACCTCTTTACTAAATAATTCAATTGATAAAGAAATGTGTGTAAAGAAATATAATCAATGTCTTGGGGATTTCAGACACTTGTGTAGAGAGATGAGCATTCAAAAAAATAAAATGAGAACAAATTGGAAGGCCAGTACATGCCCTGAATTCTTGTAGCCCAGAGGTATGGCAACTCCCACGTGCTGCATGAAGAAATGGGAGTGGCACTGGCAACTGGGCAGGGGGCTGCTGAAGGGTCACTCACGGGAGCACACTCAAAGAAGTAAAAGATTTAATCATAACTGTTTGTTGATCCTAATTTCCTTTGCTTCTGTGTCTCAGTCCATAAAATGGGGCTAAAGGAAGGTCTGCTGTGGGATGCTGGGATGGGTCATATCTGCATTACATTCAAAAGCTAAAGATGCACAAAGGAGGGCACTTCTCTGCTAGGCAGGCAGGAAAAGTGAGCTACAATGGATGGTAACAGGCAGGCATTAATTGACTCCTCTGTGCAAGTACTGCAGAAAAGCATCAAAGCTGGTGCATCATAGGACAGATCATGCAAAAACAACCAGCAATTTCCTGAGCTACAGCTGAGGAAGCAATCCATGCAGAGGGAGATGGAGCCGTGGCTGTGAGCCAGTCCAAGATATGCAGGGAAATAGAAGAGCTTTACCTGCCGATGTTTTATACTGAAGTTAGAGATGCAGAGAGATCATTGACATGGATGGTATCTCACCCATGAAGGGGATTATAAAGAATAAGCCAAGCTACTTTTAAAAACAATGCTTTGGATAGCTGAAGAGCAGATCTTGGCTTGGTTAGGGCTGCTAGGGAAGATTGACAACTGGTGCATAGGGATCAGCTACTTCAGTTGCACTCATACCTACACAGAGGCTGCAATCTGCAGAGCTGAAATGGGTTCAGGGAAGCTATCAAATTCCTGAGCCCCATCCCCAAATCTGTCAGGGTTTGTGAGTGACGAGCTGCAGGCAGAAGCAAGGTGAAAGGGAGGCTGTTGTGCTACACCAGATAGCAGTTGCTCAACCCCCACCTCATCACCATTTTCGCCTTGTATTGTTTCAAGGCCTATTAATATTCATAAGAGCCGTTTTATTGTGTTTGCACTTTTCTATCATGCTCGCAGGCCTGATCCCTTCTTGCCTTAATAGGATGCAAACCTCATGAAATCAGATCTTATTAGCCAAACTCCATCAGACGCCCTCAGCAACACAGTACCTCAGTCCCCACTCCTGCTAAAGTGAAAGGGAAGCCTTTCATGGTGTTGACATGTGTAGAACTCTTAATCTAATACGACATTTCAATCTGAAGAGCAGAAATGAATAGAAGTAAAACACAGTGCAGGGAATGCCACTGAATGCTGCTGAGTCAAGCCCCACAGCATCGCAGCCAAGAGATGCAGAAGTCCTTAGAAAAAAACTTTCTAATCCTGGCTTGCATTAAACTTAATCGAACAAAGGTGCTGGTTCATTAACACCTTTATCTCACTGACAGAAGACTGCTGACTTACCTCCAAATGAGTTCCTCCAAACTGTCTTAGAGCACAAATCTCTTGGCTTTCTCCCACATGACAGTGATTCTATCCTAGTGTACAGCCTCACCTCTGGGGGCTTTGCACAGAGGAAACTGAAGAGAATGAGCAAGAAAATGCAATGCTGAGAAGTGGTCATCTTATCCACCATCTCTGCTCCCTGCCCCTCCTAAGCTTTAAAACTACTGACTTGACCAACATGCATAAATTTTGAACTCCTGGTCATGCAGAGCTGAGAGAGAAGCACAAGATTGGAGCCTGCAGTGCAGCACCAATGAGGATGCTCTGTACTTCTAGGACATGTGCCTTCAGTCCTGCCTTATGTTTGCTCCACACAGGTGACAACAATGCCATAGATTGATTTTTCCAGATCCCAGGTGAAGTCTGTGCCTCTGGCAGGAAGAAAAATCATTGCTGGAGATAGAAAGTGAACAGGTTTTGTAACTCAGTGAGCGAAAACAAATACAAAATGTAGAGTGTCACACTGCCACTCAGTCATTTTCCTAAGTAGAACAGTACATTAATACAATAATTTCAAAAGAATTTCCAGCTGCAGTAGCTAACAAGGACCTCGATAGGAGGCTCTTACTCACTGAATAAGAGCTGCTCAGATCTTGACCCTGAACTGCCCAAACCCTTTCTGCTTAATTCATGACCTTCACACTGGATCAACAATAACTGACAGCAGTTTGATGGAAAATTGCTGACCTAATACTCTGGACACTTTGCCAGTCAGGTTTGATACAGAATGGTTCTGTGGTGTATATCTCCCACTCTCAATACATGGGAGCACGAGCTCTTGCCAAAGATCACATCTTATTCTTGGCAGATGGTTAAGAAAATGAGACTAGGCCCATATGGATCCAAATTGCTGACAGCAGAGCTGGGATTCAGTCACAGCCTTTCTCGTTGTGGAGGGGTAAAAAGCTCTCTCAAATAACCCACATTACCAAAAGGTCCCAAGTGCAAGAGCTCAGGAGTATCTTATCTTTAGTAATTTCTAGTTACAGGCTTTAAAACATCATTTTTAAAAATCTGTTATGTGAACATCATAGGAAGGGAGAAATCTGTTGCTATTATTATCTATTCAAACTTACAGCAAGGAAATTCAGCCATACTGTAAGACCATTATCTCTAACTACAAGGATTCTTCCAAGTGAGAGGATTAAGGGGAACTGGTACTATGACCAAAGGGTAGCTGTGAAGTTTCAAAAAAATACTCAGATATTTAGATTTTCAAATTACTGTAAAAAGTATGTGCTGTAATTTATAGTCAGTTGAAACTGCAAAAATTAGCCAGACAAGAGTAGGTTATTGTATTGTCTAAGGCTTTGTACAGGGGTACCACCCCAATTCAGCATCCCAATGTGTAAGGTTGGGAGAGACAGGGAATTCTGATACATAAGACAGTTTTAGGAACACTGTTCATCTCAGCTTAATTGCCACTTTCTCTGAATCAAGATATCTCTGATTAATTCACAGACCTCACAAATGGTTTCTCTAAAACATGGGAATAGGTTCTCCATAGGAATAGGTTCTTGGAGCAGAATTACAGGATACTGCAGCAGCTGCTACCTCAAGGTTGTATGTTTCAGCACACTGAAATCATCCCAGCAGAGTACGATAAAGGATGCCCTCTGGATCCCAGGTATCTTAAACAAATGCAAGCTTTCCCAAGCCTTTCAATCAGTGTCACAGATACTCAAAACCACCCCTCAATACCATGTGGCTGTCGTTACTTGTGTAGTGCCTGGAGAAAAAGATGTGTTGTGCTTTCCCTGTTGCATTCAACTAAAACTTCAAGAAACCTGTTCCTCAAGCTGTGCCAACATCATTTAGGTTGTTCGTGTGCAAACAAGGAGGTAAACAACAACAACCACAAAAAAATCGTGTTAATTTCAAGCTCCATTAGAAATGCAGGGTTTGGCAGCAAGAAAAATCAATGTTTGTCCAGTGGAAAAAAAATAAACCACCAGCACTGATAGGGACAAAGGGTTGTTTTTAAGAGGATATAAAAATCTTGGTACTCAATATCCTCTCAGCTGGGGAAAAATTATTTTCTTATCACAGAGACTATTTGATTCTGACACAGGGAGTATTTTCATGCGAATTATCCAGTCCCAGATACTGTCTGGCAATGTTTTCCTTCTTTATACATCTGATCATCCTTCCTGGCCTCATTTAGGGAAGCAGCATTTTAATTTCTGAGAAATAGCATGTCTCTATTAGACCCACAGTTTGTTCATCTTTAGGACAAATCACAGTCATTTGCTGCCATGACTATGTTAATTTGCTTAAATGCAGCAGAACTCTAAAGCTCTGGGCCCTCCCAAAGCACCAGTGTGCATTAGGGTAAACTGCAGTCTGTCTCATGTATGAATTCACCAAACATCAGGGCTGCTGCCTGATGGGAAAATCCCAAGCCTTGAAGAGGATGCAAGCCTACTTATGTAGGGCCAGACCCTGCCCTTGGCTATGCAAACCCAGGAGGCACCACTCCTTTTAATGGGCTCTGCATGACCAGGAGCCTGCCCCTCTGGCAGAACTCAGCTATACCGAGTTGCTTGGAGCCTGGTGACCAATCCACCCCCTGCACCTGCCATCTTCAGCACTTATTTTTCCTTACAGAAGCACTAAAATAACCTCCTGGGGAGAAAGACAAAAAAAGACCAAAAAAAAAAAAAAAAAAAGGCAACCTAGAAAGCCTAAACTACTCTGTTTAAAATAAAACAGATATCATTTTTCTACCTTTGCTGGATGTTATTAGTTCCCTGCTGGCACAGTCCAGCATGGACAAAGTGACAACTATATATTATATGAGGAGGCTGCAGCTAGAGAAAGTATATTATATTATTATATCAGCTGTGTTCTCCTGTCACTGGCTGGAAGTTAAACACTCCTTGCCTGCAGGTATTCCTACAGGAGTGTGAAGACTGAAGTTCATCCAGAGATGAAATCTAGCTGTTCTGCTCAGCAGTCCTAAACCAAAGAGAGACCTCACTGCCAAAAACCAAGAAATAATTCCCCTTTGTTCTCAACAGATTGTCTGTCTTCACTGTCAAGAATGAAAAATATCCC
The DNA here is from genome assembly GCA_013397055.1 of Pachycephala philippinensis. NCBI lineage: Eukaryota > Metazoa > Chordata > Aves > Passeriformes > Pachycephala > Pachycephala philippinensis. Next base: position 286,814 of record VWZT01004486.1, on the reverse strand, counting down.
AGAGAAGATCCATTTAGCAGAGACTACACATTAAACGACCCATAACAGGGAGGGCTAATATTGTCCTCTGGCAAGTGCACCTTAATTTTCTGTGAGAAGTATCACATCGTGTGCCAGCTTTCAACAACCCAAAGATCTCAAAGTAAAGTGGAACTTGTGGAAATCAGAGAACCAAGATCAAAATGAAATGCACCAAACACTTTGAGTTAAAGCCTGTCTCTTAAGTGTTGGAGGGTTTCTCACCTTGGTTCTCAGTTACGAGGAGGAATCCTGCTACTACTGAAAAGGCCAACACCTGACAGTGAAATGTGTAAGCCAAATCAGAATGGCTCATTTCCAGATTTAATGCACAGCACTGGCATGTGTAAGCTTCCCCCTCCACTTGCAAACTTAACTAGTTTGCAGCTTGAGTTCTTGCATGTTTTTAAATGAGCTACAGCAAAAGTGAAGATGCTCAGTCTCCAAGGCAGACAAATCCTACTGGGATATCAAGGAGAAAGAATATGCTAACACGTGCGAGGGATCCACTGAAGTCTCAGATTGTATCAATAAGTAAACAGACAGCTTTGCAACTCTTACCAGCAGATAAGAATGATGTACACTTCAACAGCAATACAGCACCTGTTATGCACTATCAACTAAAGAAAAGACTAGGCAGTTCTGGTGAGGGAGGGTAAGGTCAGTAGCTGAAGAGATGCAACAGCTCTTGCTTCAGAGAACAAGCACAGCCATGTGTCAATTCATTCACGAATGCAGATACCAATTTAGGCTAAGTCTGTCTTTAATTTATAACTTTCTGTATTTTGACAGCCCTCCGGGACTGTTAATTCATTTGGTGTCTGTAGAGTATGTATCAAAGGATGGAAAAAACCAGCCCAAATACATTACCCAGGCAGCAAAGCAGAGAGAAGACACCTTTGGTAAGAAGTCATTTTTTTTTCCCAATGAAAGGACTTACTTTTCTTTAACCTAAAATAGTTAGATGTAAGGTTCAAAGGTGATTTTTCATTATAAAGCTCATTTTCCAACTCAACAATTCCTCAAAAGATTAACCTCTCATATTCAAATTTCACAGGCCTGCACTTTCTTCAAAGATACTCGTTTCTTGGGACACTTGATCAAATTGCTTCTGACCTTTTCTAGTATGCTGAGAAGCAGTGAGGAAAGCAAGAGGGAGAAGGATGGTAGGGGAGGGATATGGAGAATAGGAAAAACTCTCATAGAAGAAGAATTCTTGTTAGCCTATTCTTGAACAGCTCCACAATCAAAAGGTTTTGAAGTAGAAATTGGCATGGAAATATTTCTGCCTGAAGGATTTCAAAGAATAATCCTGGAAGGGTTCCTTGGGCATGGCTGGACTCCAGTGGGAATTAGTTTTCATTTGACCCAATTATACATGTTTAAAAAGCACATGCTGAGTATGCCTGTGGGGTTTTCTGTTAAGCTCATTAAAGAGTTGATTTTGTCCTGCACTGAGTGCTCTACCTCAGTCCTGAAAAATGCTTCCTAAAACCATGAGACTCATAAAAGTCCACAGGACACTGCATATTCCTTAAAATTAGGCAGGTGCCTTGGTGCTTTGCTGGATTAGACTTGACCTGTGGTTTTCCATGAATTCAACCTTTGGTCCCAGAGTGGCTTTCTAACAGAGATCCAGATGTCTCTGAAATTTTGCACATGTGGCATTTTGCAAATGTTTGCAAATATTAAGTTATCTCAACAAACTTTGCAGTCCCATTCAAAATAATCCAGAGCTGGTCCCAAGCTATATACTAATAATGATGATGATGATGATAACAATAACACCACCCCAAGTGTGTTGAAACAGACATATTATGAAAAAAAAATATTAACTGAAAGATCCGCTTCAACTCAAGTTCAGTATAAAATCCTTCAGCACAGAGAAGACAGAACCAGAAACCATTACCTTGCTCAACAGGGAACATTCTAGTTTATCCAGAAAACAACATGCCCTTTATAGTGCTCTTTAGAAGGAAAAAAAAAATATGAAAATGAATGGTTGGATTCACAAAACTGGCGGTGCATTTAGTTTTATGTAACAGCTCAGAGGTGAGAGCATTCACCAAGGATAGAAGAAAACTAGGCTCAATGGCCCTAAAGATTCAAATTTTTATCTCCAAACTGCTTGTAAAGTACCATATACTTAGGCCACCCTGTTTTTTGGAATGGACTTCTTTTCGCATTTTCTTCTATGCAAAAAATAATTAACCATGCATTGGAGCAAGAAGTGGAATTAAAGCACTCCCCCTGCCAACTCAGCATTCTCACCATCAGTACCTTCACAAGACTGCAAGAAGCATGACTAAGGGCATCGGCCTCAAAACACTCTCAAGCTTGTTAGAAAAGGAACTTCCTTAGGGAACAGAAAGCCCTCTGACCCAAATGGATGGACTTGCATCCGTCTTTCCTATTTTCTCCATGAGCACTTAAGCTAGAAGTCTTCCACAGACAGGATATGATCCAGATAGTGATTTCTTGTAGTATCTCCTCGCCTCCCCCTTGCTGTTTCCTCATTGAACATTACTAGGAAATAGAGGTTTACATGAGAAAATGGTTAAGTAATTACCTCGCATCCCTTTCCCCAAATATACTTACATTATAAAAAATGTTGCCAAGCTCAACTATACATGAAAAATAATTGCAGTCAAAATAATGTAATTTAAATTTTAGTATAAGCAGACTGACCTTAACAGATGAGAGATGAACTCTATTTCCCCGGGGGAAGAAGGAAGTTGAATCACATGTAGGGTTAATGCAAGACTGCAGATAATTTAGATCCCTATTTATTTACCTTATTCCCTAAATTACAGCTAAGGAGTACTGCATTCAGCATATGTATGAATAGTCAAATCAGGTTCATCATTAGCTGCCTCAGCTTCAGGAAAGAACATGTCTAATAAGGTTACTAGCAAAATTATTAGTGCAAATGATTTACCGAGAATGTGTGTAAGAGGTCCAATTCAGACACCCCATGACAATGGAAACAGGGAAACATAGCACGAGAAAATTAAAATCCTACAAATGTTTCTAAACTTGCATACAAATTACCATATTCCATTATAATGTATTATTTGAGAACTATTGTCATAGTATTATTAAATATTACATTGTAATGCAAATGCGGCAAAAAGCAGAGACAGGATTTCTCTGCAAAAACTGATGAGACATCATTTCAGAATTTTGCATGCTTTCTCTTGCCTCCTTAATGTTCTCCTAGAGGGTACTTTCTCTTTGACTCTATACAGTCCTGTACTCTGTATTGATCCATGGTAGGGCACAGCCTACAAAGTTCAAGTTCAATATAAACTGCTCACACTGGAACCCTACAGCTCTTGGAAAGCACAATAAATACAGAAACTGCTACTGGACCCCAGACTGCTGCAATAGCAAGAGTTTACAAGCCATCTACTGAGATAGTTTGTAATGCATTTTCACATTTTCATCGGTGGGGGAGGGAGGCAGGGGGAGAAAGCCATGGCTACATGAATGAAACACTAGCGGCCACACAAACTACTCTTCTGCTGGCAACAGCTGCCACTGAAGGAGAAGATGGAGGAAGAACAGACCTATTAGGTAAATCCACCTGCTGCAAGCACCAAAAGGTCCAAATCCTCTGTGAACCATGGAACAGACAAACAAATGTTTGACAGAAATGTAATTCGAGAAAATAAAAGCCCCGCTTAGGTTAGCAATGAAATATACTGGTTATTTGACCTGTTGGAGGAATAAATCTGCAGCATGCACCAATTACATCCAGACTGTGATGTGAAAAATCTCCCAAAACGGTTCCTGAGGAAGCAACATAACCTTTAACATGAAAAAATTTACTGTATGCTGGGACATTGCATTCCAAGGGTCACTGTTGTTGCAGTTTAATTGCTTGCCCTGTAAGTACTGCCCAGACATTCTGTTACACTGATGTACTATTCTACTCCATGAACTGAGGTCCTGCCAAGCTTAGAGCAATCTTTTAAAAGTCAGCCATTAGATTTCTTCCTCAGGATGCCTTTGAAAGGAATGATGTAAGACAACACAAAAATTTGGCATTGAAGAGTGGGAGCACTCTGGAAGATGCACTAAAACATGAATCCACTCAGAGAATTTTAGACAAACTTCTGTAAAAAATGGGATTTTGTCTGGTTCTCTCTTTGTAAAGGAGTAGCAGAAAGTGCAAGAAACATTAAATGTGAAGGAAAAATGAAAGTTCTTTAGTGACATTTGGAAATCAGTGGAGAGCAGGAAACATTCTACCTCTCCCGTCAGTTACATGGACCATCAAGGTCCGCACAGTCCTGCCATTATGCTCCAGTTGTGTGAGCTCAGGGAATTGATGGAGACCTGGTAAACAAGAGCTAGATAAACAAACCAACCCACATAATGAAGCCTTGCTAATGCCATTACTACCTTCAGCATTTTTCTAGTGGTCACTCTGAAGATTTTCTCTCTCTTTGCTCTACCTCCTGCTCCATTTCACCTGTTCCCACTCCATGAAGACCTGCTTCTATGGGTGCCATGAGCAAATCCTGCCCCATACATCATCTAAAGGCAGGCAAACAAGGAGCTCTCTAGCCAGTGCAGCCATGCAATGCATCACCTTGCACAGCATCTCTCATCCTCTGGACTTCTGTAAACTTTCTGGAGAAGAGATCTTCATTTATTTGTCATGTCCAATACTGAAAGAGAGAATGGGAAGATCTAAAGAGGAGACTTCCATGCAGCTTCCTGACAGTCACAGAAATAATGAACAGTAGTAAAGCTGATTCATCGCAGGAGATGCAGAGCAGAGGCTCATACAATTATTGTGTAAGCCTAGGTCTGAAGACAAGAATGCAGAACTGTGTCTGTAAAGCACAGGAGGAGCCCTGAGATGAAACCTGTTCACTGGTTTGAAACATGTCCACAGAGGTATTGTTTCGCTCTCAGAAGTTACAAAGGAGAAAGAAGCAGGGAAGAAACAGAAAACCACATAAAGAAAATCCAGAAGGGGAAAGAAAATTCCCCATAGACGTTTCCTCAGGATTTTTGCAGCTACCGTCTGGTTTGAAATGAAGGGTTGAATTCCATAATTTCACAAGTACGACACATTTTATAAGTAGGAACAGGAAGGGGAGGTAGTTTGGCATCAGCGTAAGAATTTAGGCGAGTATGCTGTTAGTCTGTGAGCCAGACACAGAATTAACATCCCATGAATGAATCATGCCATACAGACTGACAATCTGACAAAGCTAACCTGAGCTACACCAAGAAATCAAGTCTCTAGAACTACCATGTCCTTTGTCTTAATCAGTGCCTGTGTCTGGCACCTCTTCATCCCTGACGCAGTTTGTTTATGCAGTTATGGTCTCAGGGCCCACACTGGTGAAGCACGGGTGACACTCATTTTGAAACAAGCAAAAATCCGGCGGCATGGGCTGTCTGAGCACATTTGGTTGGTGTCTGTGTCAGAGATGGTTGTGCTCTGATAGGAAAGATCTAAAAAGGCACGGGGTCACTGGGGAGTGAAGTATCTGAGTGAGACAGAGCCAGACAGATGAGCAAAGTCCTTACATTACTATTTGTCCCTGAATCAAGCCTAGCCTGAGAAGAGGAGTCGTGTACTAGGGATTAGATTCACCAGAAATAAGAACCATTACAGTTCCTTCATTAAAGGGATCAGGCAGCACCTGTGACCAGCACTCGGAGCATATCAATTCTGCATTTCCACGCCTGTGGCACCAGAGGAAAAAACAACGTTATGGCTGCAACTGAATCATACTCTTTTGATGATTCACTCACAACAACCCTAGGGCACAATAAAAAATTGTGGCTTCCACGGTCTGCTGTCTCTCATAAGGGCTGAAATTTCAGACAGCCATGACTTGAGTTCAGATGCATTGCTAATGCATCACTTGTGCATTGCTGTCAGCATGGGGAGGGGAAGAAAAAGTGAAAAGGGTTTCCCATTTGGGCTTTGTGAGGTAAAGGCAGCGGAGATATTCTAACATGTGCATCACAGAGATACACTATATGACAGCATATACAGGTCCTTGGGAAAAAACACTTCCCCCTTAAACACCTGGAAAAAATGTTGCTCTAAGAACCTTCTCAGAGATGAAGGCTCAGAGGAGAAGAGAAAAGCTAGGATAAGCACAGTATTCAAGGTGACAAAAAGTTCAGGTGTCTCTTTACACAGCCAGAGAGGTTTTCTTTCATCACTGCAAGTGACATTAAACCACTGGGGACAAAATCACCCTGCAGACTCATTGTTGTGATCCCCGATCAGGCATCATGCCTTTGCACTGGGCAACAGTAAATCTCAAGCAGACCTATGCAAGGAACTTTCAGCCCATGATTTACTACATCTCCTTCTCCAAGCACAACTCGTCAGGAGGCTGGCTGCAAAAATCTTGATCTGATTTAAAGTAGCTGTGAATGCTTTCCACAGCCTGTTGTACTATATGCAAGCACTGTGCCAGTGTGGTGGGTTTCAAACTATGTCCTGCAGTGGGCTGGGACATTTCTCTTGTGACTGTCCATCTCCAGAGTCACTGGAAGCAGAAGGACGATGCTGAAGAGAAAAAAGAACTTGTGGCTTCCGAGGGCAGTAGAGCTGGGCCACAACTTCCTGCAAGAGTTCCAGGACAAGACTCAATCGTAATAATGATTGTCCAAGATACAGCACCTTGCTTTTACTCTTTTGGAAAGGTTTTCTGAGCTCACCTTTCTGTTAGCTGAAGTTTTTTTAGACAGATGCAACTGTGTAGTCCTTGAGCTGCCTACGACACAGCCACCCCTTACGAAGAACATCTCTCCAGCTGTGCTTCTACAGCAGGTTCCCAACAACGTCTTCTTGAGAAGACATACCCCAAGATCATGTTTTCCTAAGTTTAGAACAGTGGTACAAGAGATAATCACAGTTTCGTAGGATGTGGAGTTTGGGTTGGGGGAGGGAAGAGACAGATGAAAGAAAAGGTTCGGGATGTGGATGCAATTTCCAGTATGAAAACAAATAACATTCTAAACTTAGCAATTCAATTCACTCTTCAAAACTCATGCTCCTTGAACATTCAACTCAAAGATTACCTTTTGTGGCTAGGAGGGCTGGCAAAGCTTGAGCGCTGTGAAACCCTCCAAATGCCAATGGGAATGACAAAATCACTCTTAAATTAGAATGTGCGCTCATGCAATATGGCTCATGCCACAAAATAACTGAGGAATATAATTGTTCTCATACTCCCTGCTTGGTGCCTCTTAAAACAGGAGGAAAGTGGTCTTTGCTGAAGAGATGGGGGTTGCACTAAGTTCATACAATAAAGGAAATTCTAGGCATTCAGCCTTCTATCTTAGAGCAACTTGCTATTATTAAGCAATAACTAGAGCACCTTGGTATTATTAAGCAATAACTCCTTGAAAATACAGCATCCAAAGTGAAAACAAATAGCTCAGAAATGCAAGGCATCCAGGAGTTAATTTTTCTAAGTAACAGAGAAGGAGAATCCACCTACATTTCTGACATCTTCCATTAGTACGTTTTCTAGATGAGCAATTCATGACACTGAAGAAACGAGAGCATTAGAATGTGAAATGAAGGGTGATGGATGGAAACCATAGCAAAGAAAATGATAAATCATGATCTGAGCTACAGATGTGCAGTTCTGGAGAACGTGGCTTTTTCTGACTCCACCAGATTGTGTTAGACCACAGCTTTCCAATTACATCCCTCTGTATTTTTCTGCTGTGAAATTAAACCAGGGATGTAGACCTCATGAATGAACTATAACCAAGAAGGAACTAAGAAGTCCTAAATATGCTACTGTACAAATCAATGTGGAGCACACATCTACAATACTATGCACAATTATAATTTTTCCACCTTGAAAAGAACATAATAGAAATAGATAAAATAATCTTGCAATTCTGTTGGTTGAGAGTTACAAAGCAGCTTCCAGATGAGAAAAAAAATAAATAGTTTAGATCTCTGCAGCTTGGAAAAGGTATGACTGAGGATGAATATGACAAAAAGCTTTAAAACCATGAATGGTATACAGAATTTGAATAGGGGATGATTATTCATTATTTTTTATACCACACAAACCAGGAGGCAGCCAGTAATGTGATCAAGCAGCAGGTTTAAAACAAGTGAAAGAAAGGATTTTTTTAGATAACACACACTTGAATTGTGGAATTAGACCATGGATTTCTCTGGAGGTCAAAAGTACAAATGGTTCCAAGTTAGATAAATTCATTGAGGACAGGTCTATCAGTGACTATCAGACATGATGGTTCAGATGGAGTATTTGGCTCAGAAAATGCCTAAAATGCAGATTGCTAGAAGTTAGAGAGATCTATTGGGGAATATTCACCCCAAAACTCCTCTAGCAGTGGAGTGGAAAACATACAATAACACTTAAAAGTCTCAAAAACATCTTACTCTGAAGGCAAGTCTGACCACTGACCCTGGCAGATTCACCATGGCCCGTGGGATGGCATGCCTAATATCACAGATCACCTTGGGAGTGCCAACTGCAAAGAGATTGAATGATAGGATGAATCAATTTCACTGGATTACAGAACAAAGGCAATTATTTGGATTATGCAAATGAGAAGAAAAACAGGTGCAGTAATTCTGAAGGAGCTCTGCCATATACTTTCATTGCCTCCTTGAATCTTGGGAAGTGTCTGTTTTATGCAGTCTTCTGGGGAAACGAGGAAAAACAACAAAGTGCATTAATATCTACTTGAAACTTAATTCTGAATTTCTGCTCTGGAGTCTGTCCAGTGCTTCCTCCCACATCAAGGTGTAGAGGACAAACCCAGCAACACTTCACTACTGAGTATTATTTCAGAGAACTAAGCTGGAGATGCTTCCTAAGCACGGGCACAGAGGGCTTGAATTCACAATGCAATATAGTGTCTCACGCATTCAAATCATGACTTAGAAGTACAGTCTCACTAAATGTCTAGAATTGTTTTTTTCTTAGGGCAAGGACATCTGATGATATCAAAGGCATCTGATACTGCCTTTCTTATCCCTTACCCACTCTTTAATACAGGTAAGTACACTATCCTGCAGCCATAGTTAAGTGACATAGAGGAGGAAGGCAAAGGAAACAACCCTAAATACATCTGGGGGCAAGTTCGCTTTTGGTTGTTGGAGGAGACGTTTTAGATGCAGTGATTTCTTATGATTTAGTACATGCTTGGATTATCACAGATTAGGTTGCTTCCCTAGACAACAAAATCCTCTTTTTGATCTCACAGTGTCGTACAAATCACCAAGCATAAAACATATTCATGCTATAATGATTTTCTGATAATCTCATGACCTCTAACAGGGTGCACGATGCAGCTAGATATGGTACACATCACATTAATATTGCTGACAACTCACTTGACAACAGGGAGTTTACACATCATCACCTTTTTCCTACAATACAAGTGAAACATTCCATGTTCATCTGAAAGTTTTTGTCAGCTGTTCGAAGCATTTTGGGGTTGACTACTTAAGTGCTTTGGGGTTACACTTAAGTGTTTCACCAGTACTATCACAGAATCAGAGAAAAGTTCATATACCATTGCACTTGCAATTTTCAACTTGTCTTAGGCAGCACATAGAGACCAAACATCATACACAGACCAGACAGGTGTTCCATGCAGAACCCTGCTTGCCCAAGGGACAACCCCATAAAAAGTCATCTGTGCAATGCATCAGAGCAACAGCTCAATTATTTGAGCAATGTGAGGAGACTATACTGTTACTTAATATACATGGACATTGTTTTCCTGATGCAACTTGTCATTGAGCTATCTTTGATCTTCTCATTTCACTTCTCACATTCAAAATGTCACCAACCATCACTTCCCAATAGTCATATCACACTGAAAAAGGCCAATGACTCCCAGACACTAATTTTTTTTCCAGCACATTAGGTATGTATGAAATCCTTTCAGGCCCAGTGTCTCTGACGACAATGTTGTTCAGGTCTCCATGGCCTCCCTGAAAGGCCCCTAGGACTTCTGTGCCACATCATGGTTCTCAGTCTCTGCAACATAGGGTTGTTGCCATCTAGAACTTCATTTCCTCAAGGCCAGTATCTCTTTCCTACCCTTCAGTCTTTTGCACTTTGACTTCTTAAGGTGTTTGTGAATTCTTGACTAGATCTCCATCCCAAGCTCGGAAGTGACTGGGGTCCAGCACAGTCTCACTCTAGGGGTCAGGCAGCTCAGCAGCCCAAAGAGCCAGTGCCAGGAACTCTTTTAATATTGGTATGGCCTCAGAATTCATCTAGTGCTTTTGCCTCCTATTTCATCCTAAACTTGGATAAACAATAACTAGGGTGCCAACCTGTGATCTTTGTTCTCTAACGCACTATCTTTCCTACTGCATTCTCACTGGATAGATTTTCCCTTTGCTTGGAAACAACATCTCTCATATTCTGGGGAAAATCCAATTCATATTGCCAGCAACAATAGGTTTCAGTGAAAATGCTGCACACTCAAGAACTATGGAATTAGGTACAACCTGACAATATTTGGTCATAATAGGTGTGACATCTTTCAGAATGATCTGGTTTGGAAGAGTTACTAGGAAAGCAAAGAGACAGCACCCACACAGTGTGATTCCATGGACTCACATCTGCATTCACTCACAAGCTTCTTGCAGACATCGTGAAAATGCTGAAATACATCTTTTCATGCCAAGATCTCTCGCCGGGGAACTGATACTGTGAATGGCATGGACAATGCTGGCTGTAAGTTAACTAGAGAATGGACTCAAGAGAGCAGGACTGCAGCACCATGAAAGAGAATACTACCAGGGCAAACACAAATCTGAAGCAAGGGGTCAGTTCTTTTCCTCCCAGAACTGCTCAGCTTTGTGTTTTCCCAGTCAGGAAGTCAGAGTGCACCCTGAAAAGCAAAGATCAAGTGCTCATAAAAAACAGTTACATTTCAGACACATTAATTTGCAAGCATTCCCCACGTGAACAACTTCTGCTACTTACATTTTTCTTTTAAATGTAATGAAAATAAAACTGTTGCACATTAAACCAAAAGAAGATGCTGTGTTATCTTATTTTCTTCATTGTTGTCCCTGAACTATCAGCCTCATCATAAACAATCCTTTTGTCCTCCAGGTACACCACAAACAAATATCTGCAGATAAAACCATTTCCAGCTCTTTTTTCACGAGTGAACATTCTTTGCACCCTGTAGTGCATTATCTCTAAAACGTCTTCCAAAGATCAAATCCATCCCACGGTTCCTATAAAAGGTCACATTTTGCAATGTAGCCTACAGAACAATGACATTTCAAGGATCAAAGAAAAGGTTAAAATATTCCTATAAATCTATTCTTGGGACTTTTAAGTATTTTCTACGCAGAAGGAAATGTCATTTTTTCTTCAGGAGCAACTGAGGGCTCTGTGATGGGTAATGGGTCTGTTATGTTTTATATGGTGAAAGAAAGATGCACTTAACTCCCCAACTCATGCAAATGAAACCTAATTTAATTTTAAACCTCATTTATTTATTTAGATTTAATCTAAAACTCCCACATCAAAGCAAACAGAAAAACAACAAATACTACTGGGGCCTTAATAAAAAGAAATTGCGGCAAGCCAAAATAAAACTCAGAGGAGCAGCTTCTGCATAACGTTATAAATTATGGCCTTGTAGAGCACCCCAGCCCGTGAAATCCTTTACTCAGTCAGGCTGACGCCGAGTGAATGCTGAGGATTTAATTCAGTCGCTTAATGCTCCGTAAATCTGAGCTGGCATTGAATTTTGAGATCTGGAGCTTGGTGGTTAGAATTACGGCAGCGAGGTGGAGAAGCTTTTGTGGCGAGAAAGCAGACGGTACCCTCTCTGGGCTCCCAGGAGGCTATTTCCAGGTTCTAAATGAAATGAGCTTATGGCTCCCACTCACTTCTTAATTAGCACTAAATTACACTCACACAGACAGCAGATACTGTACACAGGGGAAAGAAAGTGGCAGGTTAGAAAAGACTGGGGGATAGTGAGAAGCCACACTTTCTATTCCCCCTGTTCACAGTAGCATGACTGTCTCACCCCTGCTGCTTGGGTCCCTCTGGCTCACGGTACATTCATAACTTCAGACATTCTTTACTTGAAATGATTCGTAAAAGGGAAACAGAATGGCTCAGGAATCAGAATGAAGACATAAAACTTCATTGTTTCAGCTAGAATTGGATTTATTCACACCAGTTCCTAGTCAGGCAAAACTCTCCAAAACAAAAATCTAAATACTGCAGATGCTAATGGGCTGCCTCATTCTTGGCAGTCCCACCAGCGCCACATGGAGGACCAAACGACCAACCCAGTCTTCAAATCCTGCACAACAAGGATAAAACCCATTGGCAGGAGAAGCAATCAGTGCATTTTAGCCTGTTTTGACGTTCATGGTTACAAAGCAGAACTATTTAACTTTACAGTGCTGGCAAGAAAATCTTTAGGAGTAAGGTATTGAGGGCACGAACCTGATAATGGCCAGAAGAGAAGCTTACCTCATACCTGACCAACTGGAATTCTTCAGAAAGGAAAACAATGTTCCCCCAGTTTCCCTTATGAGTCTGAGATCCCACTCTTTCATATTTGTGGCTACAACTTAGGTTAGGTAACTGGCCTCTGCTTGTTCTTGTAAACATCAATGTTGGGCTGGCATCGGTGCCAATAGCGGCTTTATGGGGCACCTTAGCAAAGTCAGGCTAAAACCAAGACACCAGGAACCAAGTTTTACAACATTTTGATCACCCACAGCACCTCGCAGACCCATCTGTAGGCATCCAGCACACAGACCACAAATACTCCTGCTCAGCCCAGACACAACACCGCATGAATCTGCAGATGCTTCTGTGCTTGTACACAGACTGTTTTTGTGAACTCCAGATGCTGCATAAAGCCATACTCAGAATAGCTGAGACCGCTGTGACCATGTTCTAATTGTGGTTCTAATCATCCATGTTCTAATCATCTTCAAACTCAGTTATTGGTTACATCTGAGATTTCTGACTCTAGATGGAGAATCCTCATCCCAGGCATCTGGGTCTGTCACCATGCTCTTCTGAGTGGCCATATAATTTTCATAATTTATTGAACTCATTCCCTGTTGTTTGCTGTTGCTTTTCGTTGGGTTGAGTTTTTTGGTCTTTTTTTTTTTGTATTTCCTTTCTTTCTCTGAATCTTTCTTGCTTATTAATTACCAGTCATTGAATCATGGCAGAAGACTTTCCAGACTGAACTGATGAAAGGTTTATTTTTGTAATGCTTCCCTTTTTCTCATGTTCATATATCCTCACTTACCACACTAATTGTGTAAATTCTGGACATCTTCAGTGTTGCACCAGACTTCCTATTTGTGTCTTTTCCAAACGCTGAAACATCCAATTCTGCTCTGTATTCTCCTTATACCAACAGTTTACATCCACTTTATAATTGAGACAGAACCCCTGCAACTCTTCTTGCTCCCATTTCAGATCTTAGTAATCATAATCTACAGACAGGACTTAACTAAGCTGTGACTTAGGAGACAAAGGATTTTTAACCCTAAGAGCCTCTTTGATATACAGAAATAGAGTTGTACAATAGAATATGTGCTTGTGCAAAAGAAGTCATTGGACCTATAAGGACCTGTTACTTCAAGGCTCACTTGTCTTTTGTGCTGTCTAGTGCTTACAAGACATGAGGACATGAACAACAGATTCCAACCTTCAGCACAGTCCTAATAAAGACTTGCAGATATTACAAAAACAATTAAAAAAACAACCCCAAAAAGCAAAACAAACCAACCAACCAACCAACAAAAAAACCAACAAAAAACACTAAAGTTAGGAAAACTATGCTGTTTCAAAATTGCCTTCGTTACTTCTGCTAGATGACTTTGCTCTGTAACACAACAATGTATTCTGTTCCACTTTCTTAAAATAAACAATTGGTCTATGGCTTGTCAACAAAGCTCCATTTTCAATCACCCAGAGAGACAAGGCAAAGCACATCTTGCAGTGCTCCTATCGCTATAAGAAGGGTTTGGGGGCACTTCAAGCTGAGAATTTCTTTTGCTTTGCCTTAGAGTGATTTGCTGCCTAAGATATGACAGATTTGTGTTGACAACTGGACCTTACGAGTTTAAGGAAATCCTAAAGCAAGAAGGGAATATTTATTGACAAGCTTATGGCTTGCTTTGGGTCCAAAATTCTCTTCCTTCTAGACCAAAGCAACCATTAAAACAATGAAAACTGGAGATGATAACACAGTGGCTAACAGGAGAATGGATGGTGTAAGGGCAGATCACCTTGCACAATGTAATTCAGAATACTACACGTCTGTCACAGAAAGAGTAATGATAGTTTGCTGCTTTCAACAGGACTCGTGGCATTTACTTTTTGTATTGAGTGCTACACCTTCACCTTCTGCAGAGTCAGGCTGAGCACAGAAAAAAGCACCAACTAGGATTTCAGCAAAGAAAAAACTACCAGGGATGCAATGAAAAAAAAAAAAATCAATCTTTCCCTTCTACTAACGAATAAACCATAATCCTACCTGCACATAATGTAAAACATCTTTGAACCTTACAGTGCTGCCAGGATTAAAGGAGATTAATTTTTAAGAAATGGGAAAGATATTAAGATTCTTCTCAGCTCAAACTATATAGCTCAGCTGCTGCCATGTATAAGACACAGGCAGCAGCTGAGCTATATAGTTTGAGCTGAGAAGCAATTTGCATTATGTGTGAGGGAAGAAGGCAGTTGCTCACCTGTGCTGCCTCACAATCTTTACAATCAACAGATGTAGAAAAGACACACTGGCAAAGACAAAAATTTGCAGGGGAATTCGGAAGACAGGCTGCCCTGTCCCCTTCTTTTAGAAAACTCCAAGAATAAATCAAAGAAAGGATGAAGAGAGAACAAGCGCAGGGAGCTGTCAGCACACTGCAGTTTTCGGCTGTTCAGTTTCCACACCAGGGAATCAGGGATCTGTTTCATGTGCTGACCTGACCAAGGAAAATGACAGTGAAGGACAAGGACACGTAGGAGGGTTGCTAGCTTAGAGTTAGTAGTACCAAAGGTCTTGGAACTGGTCTGAATAAATCAGCACAATTAGACCCCAATTACAGCCTTTATGTGCTACCACAATATAAATATTTAATAAGAAGCATGATGACTAGAAGATCATTATTAATCTGCAGCTAAGCAGTATTAGTGAAAGCAGAGCTTCTGGAGAAGACAAGCTTTTCCAAGAGGTTACACAGGACCAAGATCATAAATTTAGAACAAAGATACCTGGAAAACTTGGCCCTATAACTGCACATGGTTTTGAGGTAGAGATTACAGGGAAGAGGCAGAAGAAACTCAGACAATGTGAAGAACAAGCCCCCAGCTGAGACCATCTTCTCCTTTTTGCTCAGACTCCAAAGAGATAGTGGCGTGGGGTGTACAGCAAGAGCTCCCTGGAGAGCATGGGTGAGAGAGGAAGGTCCAGACCTACAGGTAGGAGTGAAGGAGCTGGGAAGGTCCTCCTGAATGAGACCTAGTTGGAATCTGGAAACCCTTCAAATGCTTCTCATTCTGAGAGTTACAGGGAAGATGTAGACTTTAGCAAGACTAGTAGTTTTAGTTCAAGTGTGAAATACAGCCCTTATGAGAGACATTATAAGAAATACTAGGCTTTAAAAGGTTTTTTAAAAGGCTTTACAGAGTAAAGCAGATTCCAGCTAAAGCAATGTCCTTAAAGTGGCTAATGAAATTCTTTAAAATTCTGAGACATGAGATAAAAGACACAGGAGGACATTGGAAACGAGAAGTTAAATTACGGAACTTCCTCAAAGCAGAGGAAATTGTTCTCTGTAGTTCAAGAGATAAAAAGCATGTGGAAACTAAAAGAGAGGCTTAAAAAAAGCCTTTTAAGTTGTAGTCAGTATGCTTTCAGCAAGGTACATCTTTCTCACATTTTTACTGTATGTTTGTATATAAATAAGATGCCTTAATAAAAAAGAAAACATTAGAAAACATAGAAGTACAAGATTAATTTATTAGAAAAGGAGTTTATAAGAAATTCTGGGCCACTAGACGTGTAAGTAGCATGGCAAAAGACCAGAGCCAAGAGCCAGATGAGGATGGCCATGTTCCCCCCCAGCAGGTAACATTCCAGTCTGATAAGAAGAGAGTCAAGACAGAAGGCACCTTGCGTGACAGGACAGCAGCAATTCAATACAACAAACCACCGAGCACAGAAGACAGCATGAGCTGTTGAACACAAGCACGGTGCTGCCTGCCTTCAGGCCGTGCAGATGAGAGAGCATCGGGGACACAGCACACTCATAGGGTGCACAGATGGCACAGACAGTAACGTCTGTTAAAGGGGTTCCAAATGTGCAGGCAAATGCGAGTGAAGGCACCCTTAGCTTTTATTTACAAACCAGGGAGGTGGCCTGTGAGGTGCTGTGTAGTACCTCGGTTGTCATATTGAACCTGCATTTGTAGGACTGTACCTCAGCCCTAGGCAGTATGGTGCAGGAAACGTACTGTGCTTTCAGGGAAGCAGGAGAGGAGACAGCTCAGGTTCCCACCCTGGACCAGCTCAGGTTCCCACCCTGGACCAGCTCACCGTCTTACACTGACAGGTTCCTGAAGACACACAGATTTTCAAGGAAAGGCATAAGTTGTCTGGAGATTAAAGACAAATTGTCATAAAGCTTTAAGGAAGTTCACTCTTTCCTTCCCTCCAAATTTTCTTAGTTCCTTCAATGTGGAAGAGATGAGGCACTGTATCCTGGGCTGGGAATGTTACAGTCAGACACAAAGAAGCATAGCTGCACTATCCTTCTTCACCAGAGCTCTGGCTGCCAGGCTGACAGCCAGGGAAGACAGACTGAAAAGCTGCTTGCAAAGACAGCAGACACCTGACAAAAAGTCACCCTGACTGGTATGGCACTGTTGCAGCATGCAGCATTCTTCTCAGTTATCAGAAAAGGTCTTTCCTGAAAAGCTTCTCACATAAGGGAAGGCATGCAGGCTTGCTTTGTTTCAGGAGGACAGAGAAAGCAAAAAGGTGAAGAAATGCATTACTGAAAATAAGCAGTTCTATTATTATGATAACACCTATAGAAGCACAGAATTTTAGAATGGTTTGGGTTGGAAGGGACCTTGAAGAGCATCCAGATCTGAACCCCCTGCTGTGGGTAGGGACACCTTCCACTAGACCAGGTTGCTTAAAGCCCCATCCAGTCTTGCCTTGAACACTTCCTGTGATGGGGCGGGCATCCACAACTTCTCTGGGCAACCTGTTCCAGTGCTTCACCACCCTCACAGTAAAGAATGTCTTCCTGACATCTAATCTAAACCCACTCTCTTTCAGTTTGAAGCCATTCCCTGCTGTCTTGTCACTACTGGAAGGTTGCAATAAAATCTTCTACAGGCTGAACAGCCCCACCTCTTTCAGCCTGTCTTCACAGGGGAGATGCTCCAGCCCTCGGATCATCTTCCTTGCTCTCCTCTGGTCTTAATCCAGCAAGTCCATGTTCTTCTTATATTGGAAATCTCAGGAACGGACTCAGTACTTCAGGTTGGTGTCTCATGAAAATGGAGTAGAGGGGGAGAATCATCTCCCTCAACCTGCTGTCCACACTGCTTCAGGTGCAGCCCAGGACATGGTTGGCTTTCATGGTTGGCTGCAGGAGCACATTGCCAGGTCCTGTTGAACTTCTCATCCACCAGTCCCCCCCAGTTCTTCTCCTCGGGGCTGTTCTCAATCCACTGTTTGCCCAACCTGTGTTTGCACTCTGGATTGCCCCAAGCCAGGTGCAGAACCTGGCACTTGGCCTTGTTGAACTTCATGAGGGTCACACAGAACCACCTCTCAAGCCTGCCCTGGCTAGGCTGTTTTGAAGTACTCTGCAGAACATTTTATATATGTCTCTATATGATGAACTAGAAAAGCCATGACCCAAGATGGATTAAGTTGGAAAAAGATATTATCTACGACTCCACAAACACAGATCTCTTGGCAGTTATATTACAATACTGGGGAGACACCAGGTCGTGGTATGGGACCCTGCCAAAGTTGTGTAACCTGCCTCTAATAGCTCAAGTTACACACATGTAGGACTGGATACAAAGTCGAGATTATTAAAATCAGACACTAAAGATGAATGGAACTTTTCTAAAGAAAGATATTACACAACAGGATGAGAATTTGTTCACTGGGTAAACTTGCCCTGAAGCTAAAGTAGGGATGCCTGACCCATCATAGGAAGTTAAGGGTCAATAACAAATTAATGGGATCAGTGGCCCCATTAGTCTTCCCATAACGAACACCAGCTCAAATCAAACCTTCTTCCCAAAATACTTGAAGACATTTTATACTGGCAACAAATTTACCTTATTGAACCTAAAATCATATAAAAGTGATCTAAATGTAGTGAACTCAAGACACTCTCTGAAATGCAGAAGGCACTTTGAAACAGTACCACAGTAGAAGGTACACTGATACCGTAAAGTAGTGCATTAACCTTCAGCTCCTGAAGAGCTGAGTGAGGTCACCAGGGTAATAAATTTCGGTGTTGCCCCCACAGGCTTTGGTGGATATTTGCCCGTTGCAGAAGTTACACAGTATGGCAGCATGCTGCAAATGGCATCATCCACTCAGAAATAGCACACAGCTGGGACAGATGGGGATAGCACAAGCAAAGCTATTCTGAGTTCACAGCCTTGGAGAAAAGGATGGATAAACAGAAATAGAATATGAAGTTTACAACAATGGAGGATTAAGAAGTGCTGGCAAATTATGGGACACGACATGCCCATTTCCTGCTCTGACTTCCTTTCCTTTTCTGGTTTGTAGTTACAATTCCAGCTTTTATCTGATCTCTTTCACACAAAAGTCTGTGCAAGCAGTAATGAAACCAGGCTTAACTGTTCATATTACCAAACCGAAATGGCGCTTTCATCAAGTCCAGGGAGCTAAAAAGACTGGCTAGCACAAATTACCAGCTGCATTCCTACCTCTCCTGATTTTCAGTGATTTCTGCAGTTAAGACACAGAGTAAGATGCCTGAACAGCAACCTGGGAGTTATATGTTCAGCCTGCTCATCAAGCACAGACTGGAGGTAGATTTTGCAAATATTTTATTTCCCATGGAGGCACTTAAAAGAAATAGCCAGATTCTCAGTGGGAGCTGGATATTGCCCTCATGTTAACAACTTCTGAAAAAACTGGTGGAACGGATAGACTTTAGGGCAAATGTAATACTTCTGGAAGTCAGGTTGCCATTACCAAGACGTGATTATTGTCCAGTGTGATAAAACATCTTGAGCACACTTAAGAGCAATGAGGATATATTTTCAATCTCAGAAAGACTCATCTCTGTGAAGACCTAGGGCTTCCTGTGTCTTGGTAAGAAAAGGAAGCATGAATTACAGCCAGATTGTTGCTTAGGGACTGCTTTAAACTAAACCTATGTTCTCCAGAAACCAAGTACTGAGGGAATTAAACAATAAACCCAAGCAGTATTTTCTCACTTATTATTGATTTATTCCCTTGTGTTGCAGGTAGGGAAGGGAAAAAAAAAGAGGGAAAGTAAGAAATCCTGGTAAGAAAATATTCCTCCACAGCTCACATGCACTTCTATCTGCACTTAGGACAATACCAGCAGGCAGCACCTTGCCACAGCTGTGGTTGAGTGGTTTTAAGAACAAAAGGAAAGCATGCAGATCACCTGGAGGTTTGGGATCACGTGAGACAAGTCTTCTGTACCACTCAACCTCCTACCAGAGCACATTCCTCCAATGGGACCCTGCCTCCTTTTTTATAGCAGAAGAGACAATCTATTTCATTGCACATGTGCTCCCACCTATACTGTTGTCAGGACTTAAACATGTTTTCCCCAGAGAGTACTTGGATTCTGAACACACCTTGAACCTGGCAAAGCTACAGAAAGCAATGCAACCGGTCCTCCCTCTCCACCAAAAATGACACCAACTGTGGCGTTGTTGTGTTGGAAAAAATAACTTCCTTGCTCATTAGCTCTGGCTAACAGCTAGAGCTCACCTGGCAGCTGTGTTTGCCTGGACATTCTCAATTCTGTGTATTTTACACTGTGAATTTACTTCAGTTATTGAATGGGGAACTTGGGTGCTGAATATAAAACTAAACCCAATATTCTTCCACAAAGCAATTTGGAGGAGAGTGCTGAAGGATGCTGCTACAGAAAGGCCTAGGATTACACAGAGACTCACATCCCACAGAGAACTATATGCTAATTCAAATGAGATCTTAAGAATTTTTTACCGAGAATTTCCATTTTCCATTTAAATACATTGTGAATCTATGTTCTTTGCCAGTGAAATTGCTTAAAATGGCATGAAATTGAATGCCCTCCCAACAAACACCACCTCACAAGACTGATAAAGAAAATGCTGATATTGAGACTAGACAAGATTAAATTCTACTATTTAGAGTGTAACAGTTCGTAATTAGGGCAGCATTGGTCTTTGTTGGAAATGTAAAATGTTTTTGTATCAAATGCACTAGAAGGATCATCAAATTCTATCACTTTTTCATAGCTTTGAATGAAGATTTTATCATATACTAGGGAACTCTCTTCAATAAAACACTTAAACTGATAAAATAAACCTACTAATATTGAATAACTCCCTGCTTATCTGCAGATGCCATACAACAGCAAACCCAAGATGGAGAAAAAGGACAGAACGGTTCAATGAAAGTTTCTCCTCAAACACAGCTTTGTTACGAAGAAATTGCATTAAAGACACTGGACACCAGTGCAGCTTCCTAACTGGCTACCAAAGCCACCGCTTGTGCATTTCCTGTGTGCACCACACGCAGCACACAACCAAATGAGAATATAGTGCTATTTGCTTTGTGATTTGCATTTCACAGTGGCAACAGGACAGGCCAAACAAAGCATCTCCTGAATAACAATTATTTACTCCCAGACAATTAAATCACTTTGGTTTAGGTTGTATTTATATCAGGGTGGGAAGCAATATGCTGTAACTGCTCAAGAACACGGATCCTTACATGGTTGTTTCTGTTTTATAATAAACCAGAAATCTATTTAACTAATACCTGTTCAAGTAATTAACCTATTATAAAGAAAAAGTAAGTCAATGCACCAAGGTTATGCATCTAAAAGAACTTTACTTTGTTTCTCTCATTTAAATTTCAAAGTCGATGTCAATGTTGTTTCATATCTACAAAGACAATTATTTCATGCACTGTCAGGTTACTTGCAAATCATCACAAATACACCAGGGTCTACCAGGATACCGATTTCAAAGTGCATTGATATTCCACAGTCTTCTCTGTAGTATCTGGATGGATTGGATTCCCTAGTCTAGCTTTCAGTTATTAAACTTTTCCTTCTTCCAGATGAAGTGAATGAATACACAATGTGGACATGTTATGTGATCCTTGGCTTTTCAAGGTTTGATCTCTGTAACTACAGACTGTCTCTGAACTGTGTTGCTCATTTTCATATGGACTGACTTTTGCAGTCTCACAGCTCTCCATGAAGAGATGCTCGTGTGCAGGACTGACACACTACAGTAATGCTGATGGTCTGAAGAACAGCACATTGTTATGCACTATTACTCTTCTCTTTTCATACTGTGTTGCTTCACAGGTGTTGCTTCAGGTAACTGAAGATAAGTTGTCTGAGGTTTACCTCAACCTTCATGCTGGTACAAACGAAACTGCTTAAACTTTTCTAAGTTTAGTACTGTGTTTCATTAAGAGCTTGCTGTTTAGCTCCTTCTGATTCTTTTGAAAATAATTAGCCACAGTAAGAACCCTTGTAGTGCTCAAGAGCTGTCCTTTGTAGCTTGGACCTCTAGAAATTGAAGTTGCTTCCTAACATAATTTCAAAAACAGTATTTATTTTAAAATGTTTAAATGCATCTCTTGTGTTATGCAGTATTGTTCCATAGATTAAGACTACTTTGTCCTCTTTACAGAGAAAGTAGTCAGAGAAAGTGGCAGAGGCTCTTTTTATTCAGAGTGAAGAATCTTATCATAAAGAATTCTGATTTAAGCAAAGATCCTTTGCTTAAATTGAATCCCCATTAGATCACTCTAAACAATTATCCATGTTCCTGTTACTTTCAAACTCTAAATACAGTTACAGCATGTCTTATAAATTGCCTTGTAGCCAAGTTACACCTATATAAGCTTTTCAATGTCTGTTCTAAGTCACTCCCACACCCTCTGTAGTCATCAGTGCTGCTTCTCTGCATGGGGTTTTCACTGTGAACGTATAAACTGATACAGATACCAAAGACATTTTGTGTTGTCTCATAAAGTGCAACAGTTGAGCTCACTTATGGGGACACAGTACTGAAAAAGACCCATCAAGATTATTTACAAGCCGTGACTGGACCACTATGGACAGCTCTGGTATACAACAATAAACATCTGAGGCTGGTGAGCAGAAGGGGAGTGCACTGACAGCCAAGCTCCGAAATAAGGGCTTGCAGCGAAGTCAAAAGCCTGATGGTTTTTGTAAAGAGTTATGATTCTGACCATTTTTCTATTCCCCAGGCAACAGTGTGCACCTGCTATCTTCAAAAAGCAATGTACTTGTTGCATAAGCAGTTGCTGTATTGGTCCCCTACTTTCTTAGTGATCAACCTCAGAGATAAGCTTTCCATTTCAAAAACCACAGTGAGACTGCTGTTACAGGCGAGATCTTGACACACACACAAAACCTGCTGCAAAAGTCATGTCACACCTTCCTGAACCAACAGCTCAGCACATGCTTTTTCCTTCTGATGCACACATTTCATTCACAAAGATACCTCATGGACCCAATGACACTAAGAAAATGACTTTGGCTTACAGTCGCCACAGATCAGACCCTACCAGGCAACCTTTAGAAATGTAAGCAAGAGAGTTCTTCCTGAAGCCCTGCATCCAATCCCACATGCCAGCTGCTGCCCCTTGCCGCAAGCGGATGGAGGGGGAACGTGCACATCACAATGAACTACAGAGCAAATCCTGTTATCTGATGCGCCTTTCCCATGCAATCCTCCCCGCTCCTAGAAAGCCAGAAAAATAGTGCAGCCAGTTCTTAGGGAGCCCCTTTTCAGTCTAAAGAGAGCCCTTCCTCAAGTGCTGCTTCTTAACAGGTGGACAACTCCCAAAATTCAACAGTAGGAAACACTTTACCTTTAACAAGTTCCAGCCACTCTAACCAGATTGT
This sequence comes from Pachycephala philippinensis, assembly GCA_013397055.1. NCBI lineage: Eukaryota > Metazoa > Chordata > Aves > Passeriformes > Pachycephala > Pachycephala philippinensis. The sequence goes on along the minus strand of VWZT01004486.1, from coordinate 263,581 downwards.
CAATAAACAGAGCATATTGCACAGATGGACTAATAGCGCAACCCTAATTCAATTGCCTACAACCATCTTCCGTGCACACTCTATTAAAAGCAGCCATTCGGCTTGCAGCAGCTCAGAAACGAGGACAGGGTCCCCTTCTGCAGGAGAGCAGGGAGGAGCACTGACTTTGATCAGCTGGCAGCTGTGAGGCAGCTCCCTCAGCACCACACTGACAAGCTGCCCGCAACCTCACGCCTGTGCGTGGTGGCCTGCAGCCACCTCAGTGGGGAAAGCAGCTTGCTCTTTATCCTGGGCTAACCTTTCAGCCATGTGGCTTTTAAGTGACTCAGCTACCTGAACGAGAAGTCTGAGAGCCTCACCCACCATCCTGCATCAATATCTGTATCTGAAGAGATAATTCAACAGCAAACACTCAAGCCCTGTTAACCTGAGTTCTCCTCCTTGCCCTGTTGTCCAAGTAGCCCACACAGAATGAAGGCTCCCAAAGAAGCCAGTGTCCAGAATTATGGTCAGGTCATGTGACTCACTGGTCTTTAGCTTATATTCAACTTCTGCATCGGTTTCCATATGCTTTCTTTCTCTCAACGCTAACCAGGCAGCAGTATGAGTGAGGTTTTGGTACAGGAAAGAGTGACAGGAACCAAAACCCGCTGGTATTATTTTCAAAGTTTGCTCTACCTCTTTTAAAGTCAGACTGCCAGAAGCCACAGCCTGATGCATAACATTCATCATTATCTTTTGCAGACAGTACCTTTGAAGTGCACAAGATTCAAATCAGTTGCAAATAGAGGACCTGAGGCCCATTGACAGCCATGCTGCTTGGGGCCAGGAAAGTCCAAAGAGCTGGCTCATGCTTCCATCTGCACTCCAGACTGAAGGGATGTAACACAGGCCACAAAGAGTTTGGCTCTCTTTCCAAATGCCATTTCCCTGTCTGCCCTGGATTCAAGGTCGGAGCTACACAGTACCTGACAAAGTACTGGGACCACAGCATACACACACAGTGAGGACCAATTAGAAAAAAAAATTTTAGAAGAGCTTTTCATGTCATTTGCTGTTCATGTTTCCTGCCTTGCTGTAAGAGCAGCCCAGTCTCCATGCTTCTTCACAGAGGAATGTATTTATGCAGAGCTATGGCAATTTTTACTTCTCCCTTAATCTCCCTTCAGGAATTGTCACGTGGCCTATGCAGTCTGCCCCCTTTGAGCATCCTTTCCTCCTCTCTCTGCTCCTGGACGGTGTTAGTATCCCTAGGAGTACCCATAGCTGCTGAGCACCCCTTTGAAGTTAATGTGACTGGATGGTCTGTTGTGGCCAGCTGGGATCTATCCACTCCACGCTCATGGCCAAAAGCTCTCTCTAGCCCATGGCTTAGTGGGATTAGCTACTTCTTTGCTACTTTCCCTACCTCATTTTTAATATGTAATTTACTTTAGCATTACCCTGGGGCAAAAATTACAGAACATTGCCATGGATGTCATCCAGGGTAAGGGCTTGGATTTTTGCCGCAGCTGTCTTCTCCTCTGACATCTTGACAAGCTGTTGGACGAAACTGGTTGAGAACTAGCAGCACTGTTTGCACTTCCAAGAGCTCTTTTACAACAGCCACCCACAGGAGAAAAGGCCAGTGGATGAGTAACTGAGCAAGAAGAGATTTTTATGTTAATACAGCCATGTCCATGTGTTTTTAAAGCAGTATGTTCAGGAAAAAGAAAGAGGTTATGCATTTATAACCAGTTCTTTTGAGAAAGCAGCTGCAATAGCAATGGAAAACTCAATTTAGTCAACGAAAGCACTGTGCTAATAAAAAAAATTAGTTGAATCCAGTGCCTGTGATAGCCTCAATAAGCCGAGATAGAACTAAGCATAATGTACATAGAGAGGCTGTCTCAAGTCCTGCCAGTCCCTTCCAAAGGCGGGACTGAGTACTAAATACCCAGTTTTAAAGGATTAGGGCTCTCCAGATACCACCCCACTGCTGACCTTGCCTGAATCCTTGCTCCCTTTTTTCGCATAAAAACCAAGGAAAAGTGTAATTTCAAAACAGGTGGCATGGAAGAAGAAAGCATTTAGCATGTTCTAGGAAGAGTCTTCCCAACTCATTTCACCTGTGACCCATGTAAAATCTGAGATTCAGTGCAGTAATTTACTGCAATACTTATGGACCTCAAACTGGTTAAAAATGAGCAAAGATAGAGATGTCTGACAGACAGGAATTTAGCTGACTGATCTTGCATGCAGATAATGAGCTAAAAAAAAAAAGTTGTCGCAAAAAGGAAAAATGTCTATCAAAGTCCAAGTATGCTAATTATCAAGAATTTAATGGAAACTCACTTCCTGACAAACTGCATGTTAGGAAATGAGACAGACAGCTGAATATCTTAATATCAGGTCTCCCTGGGGGAAAAAATAAATTAAAAAAAGAAAAAGAGTGTTTTCTTCATTAAAAATAAAAAGAAGTCTCATTGGAAAAGTTAGCTGGGGCTATATGAGCTCTTGGGAAATAAGGCAATGCAGCATTCATCTCAAGAATTGGGGATGATGCTTCTAACAGAGACCTGCAGCCAGGTCCATCATCCCATAATAACCCAATTAAAGAGTTATCATTCATGCAAGGGAGACAGACTACTTGAAGAGACACAACAGATAACATGACAAGCGAGCTAGGCCAGCTGACGAGCACTCCAGTAAGTCAAGTCTAAGAGAAAAGTGAAATTCTGAACACTAGTGAAGTGATTAGAGAGAGCCAACTTCTGCTCCACGATGCTGACAGCACAGGTTATGCTGACTGAACTGACTGCCAGAGAACATGCAAGACCCGCTTTCCTTTTATTAATTTCTTCTATTGCTACACAAAGTCCTAAGTAAAGGGCATTTGGTTCTGTGCAGACAGTAAGGAATGGGTTCTTCAGAAAGTGTGACTGACCAGGCTTCTACACTCACAGCTGCGGATCACCTTGGAGCTTTGCAAGAGGTGCAAACAGCCAGATGAAAATCCCACTGCTCAAGGAACCAGCTGTACTCATACCGACAGTTCTGAATACAGTAACACAAGTCTACAAAGCTTTTCAAAGGTACAGTCAGAAAAAGCTCACTAAGTTTTAAACAGATATTAGCTTATAAAGAAAGGACTTTAAAAAATCACCCCCATGTGCTAATCTATTGTATGGTCATTACAAAGTTTCACAATTCATAAACATATGGTATTGGAGACTCACAAGGTACTGTGGTTTGGGCAGCTATTCAGAAACCATCAAGTTCTGCGTTGTGGGTGGTGATTATCAGTGGGAAAAGTAAAGTAAGGTAACACAAATCCAGTAATCCTCTTTCACAGGAAAGTGAAACCAATCAAATTATCTCCTGATGGATAAGAATACACATACAAGAAGCTATTCCAGTTTGGTGGACAGAGATGAGCTTGATCGTGAATCAGAGCCCTCAGTTTGAATTCCGTGTTGTTCCCTGAATACTAGCCTTCGCTTGCCTTTACCTGTAGCAGGAAGGAGGAAAGATACTCCAGGAGCAAAAAAGAAAGGGAATTTACATTAAGTGAAGAAATCCAAACACTAGTAGCTCTTCCCACCCTGTCACTGGCCAAAGACTTGCCTAAAAGCTCAACAAGACTGACAATGCAGGTAAAGGGCAGATCCCAGAACAGCAATTGCATCAGAAACTTTCTGGGGACCAGCAAGCTTTACAAGAAGCATTAGACAACATCTAGAAATTTAGACTAACAAACAACTTCATCCCTGCTACCTCCACACACCAAATATGATTTGCTAGAAGGAAGTGTAATGCTCTAATGACCAGTGTTAAGTTTCTGTTCAGTTGAGCAGTTTTAAAACAGTTATTAACTGTTCACTTTCATATGTAAGGATGAGACCACCCTGGGTTTCATATTTGGACAACTAAATACAGTTTTCAGTCTGAGATCAAAGACAGGGGTTGAACCAGGAGGCCGTGAACCCAGGGGATTAGAAAGTGTTAACGTCCTCAAAAGCAGCTGTCCTGGATTTAAGGCACCAGAGAAACGGAAAACACAACCAGCAACTCAGATTAAGATGAGTACATCTAAAGTCTCAGTCACAAACATCTCCAGCTGGCTCAGAGAATTAAATGGAGAACTTAATTGGCACTATAGAAGCAACTGCATTAATTCTTATTTTCAAGGACAGCGATAAACCTTCAATTTCACATATAGCAAGGATATTAACCAGAATATCTCACTGTCTTTAAAAGGGAGCCAGGACTGTGACTGCAGAATAAGTGAAATTCCACACCTGCCAAGGGAAAAGGAAAAACTCCTATTCTCTAACGGATCACTCCTTCCTCTGAGCACAGGAAGATTCCATTTTCTGTTTATCAGTTACTATTATTCTGTATTCACATGATCCACTCCTCTCCTAATCCTGCCCTGCTATGTTGGCTGCCAGCAACCCTTTTTGCAGGAGGTCAGTGTCAGGGCTGACCTGGAATCACACTGTGAGGTGCCAGCACTTGGCATTGCAGCTGAACTGCTGGGATGGTACATAACGGAGCTGGTTTACTCTTCCTAATGCTGCAGCAAATCTTTGGGACATCTGTACATTCTGTAACTCATGTTAACAGTACTGAAGTTACTAAGAACTAACTACGAAAGCCCAAAAAAACTCAGCGCAAATCTAATGGTCTTCTAATGCACTCAAACGACAAAACCAGAACAGTCGGTATTTGATTAAAAAAAAAAAAAAAAGGCAATTTATAATTTATAAACCTTACATTCCAGTGGTCTCTGATGTGTGATGGAACCAACATTAAAACCATTACACAAATATTTAAGAAGGAAGCAAAAAAAACCAGAATCTAGTTGAAACTGCAGAGATGCACACCGTCATAACCACATTTGCTGAAATCCAACAAGAGCATCAGGTTTCAACAGCTCAGCTTTTTTTGAAAAGGGACCAGAATATCCAAGAGGACCTCAGGATCCAACCAGATTAAGAACAGTGCTTTGGATGGAAAGGCATGAGGAATTCTGAATAGTAACATAAGAGTTTTGTCAATCCTTAAATCTGAAGTCAGTTACAAATCCCTCTCCAGTACCAAAGTTCCTGGTAGTAGATGAGTGCTGGAGAGATGAAACTGTCCCTACCACATGCAGGTACTTTGCAATGTCAATGTGGCACTAATGGTAGTTTGGTCCCTTCCATTGTAGCCCAGCCTTAATGTCTGGATGAGGGAATCAAGTGTACCCCCAGTAAATTCGTGGATGACACCAAGTTGGATGGGAGTGTTGATCTACTGGAGGGCAGGAAGGCTCTGCAGAGGGATCTGGACAGGCTGGATTGGTGGGCTGAGGCCAATTGTGTGAGGTTCAACAAGGCAAAGAGCCAGGTCCTGCCCTTGGGTCACAACCCCATGCAGCAGTACAGGCTGAGGGCAGTGGGGCTGGAAAGCTGCTCAGCAGAAAAGGACCTGGGGGTGCTGGTCAACAGCAGCTGGACATGATCCAGCGTGTGTCCAGGTGGCTAAGAAGGCCAGTGGCATCCTGGCCTGGATCAGCACTAGTGTGGCCAGCAGAGCCAGGGCAGGGATTGTCCCCCTGTACTCAGCACTGGTGAGGCCACACCTTGAACCCTGTGCCCAGTTTTGGGCCCCTCGCTACAAGAAAGGACATTGAGAGAGGAGGGCAATGGATGTAGTGAAGGGTCTGGAGCACGAGTCATAGAAAGAGCAGTTGAGGGAGCTGGGGCTGTTTAGTCTGGAGAAAAGGAGGCTCAGGGGAGACCTTATCACTCTCTATAACTACCTGAAGGGAGGTTGTAGCCAGGTGGGGGTTGGCCCCTTCTCCCAGGCAAGCAGCAACAGGATAACACGACATAGCCTCCAGCTATACCAGGGGAGATTCAGGCCAGACATTGGGAGAGACTTCTTCATGGAAAGGGTTGTTAAACATTGAAATGGACTGCCCATGAAGGTGGTGGAGTCACCATCCCTGGAGGTGTTTAAGGAACAACAGGATGTGGCACTCAGTGCCATGGTCTAGTTGACAAGGTAGGGATCAGTCAAAGGTTGGACTCTATGATCTCAGAGGTCTTTTCCAACCTAAGTGATTCTGCGTTTCTGTGATGTATTTAAACGCGAAGGGAAAAGTTTTCAAAAAATTAGTGAATATATAAAGAAGGCAGAAAACAAACAAAAGAAAAGAAAGAAAAAGAGCAAGGGAGCATGGCCAGATTTCAAAGGTCACATTAGAAATTATATTTCTTAACAAGTTCTTCATCAACACATCTATTGCCTGCGGGGCAGGGATGGTGACACATGTGAGGGGACACACAAATCCTATTTCAGATCAGAGGTAAAGACAACTCTCCACTCCAAATCTTGTTGATTTGCAAAGTTGTTGGAAAGACCAACATTTAATGAGGCCACAGTTTCCCTTGCAGTTCCCAGCATTACCCTCAGACAGCTGAAGTGCCTGTTGATTCTTCTAGGAGCCCTCACACCAAATGCCAACATCAGCCTGCTCCCACAGCCCCTCCTCCTCTTCGAGTGATTTTGAAGGAGTCTCTGCCATGGAAACGAGACTCTGGAAAGAAAGAGCTGACTCTAAATGGTGCATGCAGTGAAAACACAGGCACTGACATTTGTGTGTGCCTGCCTTCCCAGGAAAGACTAGCTAGCAGGCAAGACAGTCTTGTGGTCAGTGGAGATTTGCAGGAGTACAAAACACAGATTTATGTGTCCTTATCTACGGATGAGGTTGATGTGTTGCCTAGTAATAATGTGCTGGCTTGGGTCACAAATGCATTCAAGTGGCTGGAGGCTTAGATAAGCAAGATGATAGGTGTTCTTTCAGCAAGTAAACTTCCCAGAGCCCACAAGAAGGTAGGCTATACTCTAGCCAGAGAAACAGATGGCTTCTCTCCGCCCAAATATTCACCTCTTCATCCCCAGTGTGATCTCAGTGTCTCCACGGGCCATGCACATGTCAGAATAAACCTTCTGCCTTTTTAGTAGCCAAGAAAGATGGGTTTGCTTTCATCCTCCAGCACAAATTCCAAAGGGAGACAGGCAAAAGGGAGGTGTAGGGAGAGACAACATTTTGACAGTATGCAATAATAAAAAAAATGACAGAAGCCACAGACAGAGGAGCAAAGAGCCTCCCTGCTTCCCATGCACAATCACAGATGAAAGGGAATGGATGTCAGATCAGGCAGCAGCAGGCTGCATGCAGAACAGGCAGTGCACTGCCTCGTTCCTCTGGGACCACCAACTGTTGAAGAGTATGCATGCAGTTGCTACATCAGTCCCAGGCTTCTCCTGAATTCTTAGCTAGCATGGATAAGGACAGTTGGACTTTTTCTGATGTTACTGTAAAGGGTAATAATCGAGCTTTAAATTACCTACACTGTGACCACATTTGGACTAGCTGACTGACACTCTGGAGAAAGCAATCCCCCTGTCTCCATTGCAAAGTGGGTCATTAATTAAGGATCTTCCACTCTCCAGACTGTACCTGCAAAGTGGACAAGTGATTTTGCTGCAGGGCAATATTCAGCACAGTGACCCATTAAACCTACTTAGCCAGAACAGACTAAGTAGTAGTTGGAACTTACAAATGGAGCAAGACCTCCAAGGACTTTGTGGGCGGCAGAGGAAAATCCTAGCATCCGTCAGCTGAGATCCACTGCTTCATTTACATTTCACAGCTGCCCAGTAATTTCTAGCATGGAAAACATGAAATAGCTGTTGAAATATCCAGTCCAGTTCTCAGGAGATAGCATCTGCACCACATTACTCAGTAGAGAGGCCAAGGATGAAACTTCCACTTAAGGAAACCTTCACTATGCAGGAAAGGTAGAAGAGCGTGAGGCAGGTAGCAGCACATGCAGCTACATTCCTTTCTACTGGAAAGGCAGAAGAGTGTGGGGCACCTGCTGGGTGCACTGCTGCAATCAGTTAGTGTTTGGTGGGCTGGTTCCTTCTTTCTCAAAACATCTTTGAGCTGCTTTGGAAAAGGAGATGGAAAGAAGTTTTTAGGACTGGCAAGGGATGACGTGAGGGTTAGTTATGCCACCAGGAATTGCTCATTCGTTCGTAACCCACTTAACTGTGCGCTCCTTGGAAGCATCTTTCAACTGCCCCAGCTCAAAGGCTGTGGTGTCCCTTGAGTCCTTCCCCTTTTCCTGCCTCCCACTCTACTTCTGTGAGCATTACCACTGTTCTCCTCTCCAATGCTTGTGACGTCAAACTTCGCTAACTCTTCTGGTCTTCTTCTACTCCATATCCATACTGTTACCAGCCCTTTTCCTCTTCCTCATGGAAACAGTATCCTGGCCAGAGCTACTGTCACAATAAGTACTGTTTTCTGAAGCCCCATGGGAAAGATGGGATCATTACATGCCAGGACAGGTGTTCAGTCCATCATTATGCAAGTCAGTGCTGGAGCCATTTTGTTTCAATTTGCTTCTCTTCAGGGCCCAAGGATCTGCTCACTCATTATACTAAATGAGGTGGTTTCCCAGCTTGAAAGCGCATTTTTTAAAATCTTACTCTGCTTAATGATTCTTTTTGTTAATTTTAAATAGATTTTTAGAATCATTCTTTCTGCTGGTAAAGGACTCACAGCAGTGGAAACTGTGTGTGGAGCTTCTGCTCCATGTAATGCATCCTTAATGACTGAAATATTTATTTGAAGGAACTTCTCTATTTATGTACAGGTGAGATGCATTTCATGCTCCTGATTTACAAAGACTGTAATTCAGCACAGGAATTGTGAAAACTTTTCCCTACAGGAAATTAGAGATGCTGCATAGAGCACTGCAACACCTGAAATTCAAACTCATGCTGTCAGAGCTTTGCAACAGGTATTGCAGGTGACAGGTCTATTGCTCAGGATCTGGCTGTGAGAGAAATATAACCTCAGAGATCACTTCTTAAAGGTCACCAGCTGCGAGTCTGATCAGTCTGTTGACATGCACTGATAAGGCACAGGTGTCCAGGGAGAGTCCAGCTGTCAATGCAGGCCAAATGGCTCCCCCACACCTGCCTCCTTCCAGAAGAAGGTCATGGATGTGCCAGCCCATGTCTCTCCTTAGAGCTGTCTTCAGTGAGGCCAGGGACTGTTCTGCACTGGTGAGGGGCTGTTCCAATAGATCCTCCTGCTGTTCAGCCACTCCCCACAAAGGCTGTGGGGCCAGGGAGATGTGCTGGCACAAGCACAGCTCAGCACAGAAGAGCCCAAACTGCTTCCTCAGACCTGCATTTTAGGATGAAGCTAGGTTAAGATGAAAGCTAATAAATTGCAGGAGCAATGGAGCTTCCTTCATCTCACCTCAGAAGAGCTTGTGCTGTGCTCTCCATTCTCGAGGGACAAGCCACAGACTGACGGACATTAACTGCTGTGATGCTAATTGTTGCACACTCTCCTCTTTGCTAACAGGGTTGAATGCTATTAATAGTTTAGCCATATAAAAAATGGATTTTGAACCGGCAAAAGATGGAGGAAGACAATCCATATAATGAAGTGTTTGTGCCACGATTACCTCAATTTTACTCCTCTGCTTCCCTGTTGCATTCACTTGATGGGTTTCATCTTAGAACACAGACAAGTCCTTTGGACCAGAAACAGTTTTGTCATAAGTGTGTAAAGCACACACCACAGCACTCACCTGAACTCGGTGCCACCAGGTTCTACCTGATACAAGCCATAAAATCATAGAATTTGAACAAGTCTGAAACAATATCACACCTAGTCAGCATCTAGCATACATCCAAACCAAAAAGACCTCAGCACCAAGATATCCCCCTTTTCAAGCATGCTTAGGCTCCCTGTGGGGGATAAAAAATTGGGAACTCCATCGGAATCAATACATGACAGATGTTTAAGAGCCCAGAAAATGCTAAAATCGAAGTGAAGAACTGTGAGAGAGGGGACAACTAAGTGACATTCAAATTGCATGCGACATTGCATGCTACAGACACAATATTCAATTAATATGCAATCATATTTGTCACCACTTGAATAACCATACATTCAAACGTAACAGCAAAAAATACTTGTACTCCTTCAGATTTCAATGGGAGGTTTGTAGGGTGATAATTCTCTCTTGGCCAGCTAATTTAGTCCTTGGACTAACAAGTGTTCAGCTCACCTTTCAAGGTCTGTATTTCCTACAAGCACTGTCTGCTTTTACACATGAAACTGGAGTAATAGTTCAGATTATGTACTCTACCTTTCAAAGGGGACTGTGTTTTAAAAAGAGTTGAAGTACAGGAGTGCAATCAGGAGCACTGTGACAAGTTACCTTGTTGAAATTGCATGGCTCACAATATTCCTGGACAGCTGTTCTTCACTTCAAAGCGGAACCTACAATTTGTACTTCAAAACCATACCATATAAAGCTAGATTTCCTATTGATTGCTTCTGATAGCAATGGTAAGCACTGGAGCTAAGCTGCAGCAGTTGGTTAATTTTATTAAGTTTGGGTACTGAAAAGCCCCGAAGACTTATAGAGTGGACTTTAATATTTCTGTTTAACAATTTGAATCCCTTACTGTCTCTCCTAATGTGTTTGTGCCTGTTTAATCTTCTGTAAACTCTTATCTCTGCCCTTCTGATGTATACAAAGTACATTTGAGGAGGGCAGTAAACAGAAATAAAAATTCTTGGTAAACAGAATTCGACACATCCCTCAAAGGAAATGTTTGCTACCCACAGTCTGCACTGAGTACAACACACTACATTGCGCAAGTGGGGGTTCACAGTGCAGACACCAAGCCAGACTACAGCAAAAGTCCCACATTAAAGCTGTGGTTGCCTCAGGCAACCATTTATTATTTCAAGATACAGCTCTGAAAAATACCGATGCAAAAGATGTTATCAGTTTTGCCACACGTTCAGTTTTTCTAAGTCAATTCCATTGTCTAAGCAAAACTGGGCACGTTTCTGGCTGTTGTCATGTGAATTTTCAATTCACAGAGTAAGGGGAAAGAAAATAATTTCATTGCTTTGATGAAGACGCCTTGCACGTTTTGACAAACTCAAGTCCCTCCAGGGTGCTTACTGGCCATGAAGCTCTTTCATATCTCATTCATTATCAGAGAGAGACAGGAAAACACTTCCTCATTTCTCTTGTGAACGAGTAAATTAGTGAAAACCACAGAGACTCAGATTCATTAAAAGTGATGGAGTGAGACTGGCTGCAGCCGCTGCACAGTGGGGACTGGGCTGAGCTGACTCAGTGCAGTCCGCCTGGCAAATGCAGGTAAAAAGATTAACTGGAAATTTCTCTACTGAAGCACTAACTGCTTACTGCAGCCAAATTCCAAGACAGCTTGATGCTGTAAAACCTGAACTCAGAGCCCTCAACTCAAAAGCTACTTGAATGTGTCGTGTTCCTCAGCTCCATCACTGCACAGATTTTAGATGCCCATATGCTAGACCTGCATTTCCCTGCTAGTTTCAAGCCAATGCTATTACCATCACCAACTGTTATAGTTTCTAAGTGACAGCCGATGGCTAATATTTCTGAAGCATCTTTCCTCTCAAGTTTGCCAGGAGAAGAAAAAGCCCCAAAACCCTGGGGATTAACTTCAAGACCAGCTGTCTCACATTACAAAGCAAGGAAATGCTTGAGATGCAAGTGAAGTGGGACAAGCTATTTGAATACAAGCTAAGCCAAACCTCTTATCATTCCACTGAAATTCAATTTGCTAAAAACTTCTGCTTTTCCTGAGATTTTCACTGTTGCTGTGTACCTCCATGATCAACAGCATCACAAGAAAAAGGAGTGAAAATGCTGATGGCAGCTGAAACTCCTGCCTGTGTGGTGCCTGGGCTTGCCTGAACAGAGTGGCAGGAGTGTCACTGCCTGATAAGGTTTTGTGTAGATTATAGGGCATATCTGCTGGTTTTCACTAGTGATGCTCACAAGAGCAGGAAAATGCAGGTGGCTGATAAAACCTTATGCTACAATTATATGTGAATACCCTGAAATCCACATGGAGAAGAATCAGAGTGAACTGTGGGTTACAAGAGCAGCCTTTAATTTCAGAAGTAGGGCAGCAAAGGAGGAGGAGTAATTGGAATCACTCTACTCTACACCATAACGTCTTCACACCAGCAGACAGCATGATGCATACCAGCCTCATAACGATGTTCAGCCCTCAAGTCAGGCTCTAAGCTCTCTGCCAGCAATAACTGATTATCTGGCAGTAGGTTCAAGAGAAGCCTAAACCTGGCAATAGAGGGACTGCTGCGGTCTGTGACTTAAGCATACCCTGATTTCTAAATGCGGCATGCTACCTAGCTCTGTTATGTTTGATTCAATCTACTGCTCTAAGTCTTTCAGTTTTACACCTTTTTCTTCCTAGCCCCTGCTGACCTCAAAGATAGAAAAAATCAAGGCACTGGCAAGTTATTTATTGAAGTGTAAGTCTTGATTCCCATGATGAGTTAAAAAAAATCCACATGGATTAGATTGTTGTAAGATCCCCAACCAGGTGGCAAAACCCTGTTTGGATGACTTAACACAACTGACTTCTAGCTCTACTTAACTCAAATTTCCAGAAAATCTGTGTTCCTACTGAGTGTGATAATATATTGCACATGCTCATTTTCCAATGCTTTCTCTCAGAGAAACTCTGATCCTTTTGTAAGCTGTTCTCTGGGAAACCCTATCACCTCATAAAGCTCACATCTCACAAACTCAGGAGTCATGGGCATTTCACAAATTACTGGTTCAGATACGTGAAAATATGAGATTTTGGAACATCCAGCATACAACTCAGCCACCTAGGTCCTGCTACCAGAGTACCCATTATTCTGCTGTGCAAACATCCATGGAAGACAGGAAACAACATCCATGCTGAGTCATGTGCATATTCAGAAAAACACAAGGAATGGCAACACAGTCACAGGAGAATGATGCAGAAACATGGTTATCACCTTGTCTTTTTACACAATTCAGCAAAACAGTCAGCCTCTGAGGTGGAAGGGTAAGAAAATATAACCCCAAGGGTGTTGCTGCTACTGGGCATTGCAAGGGATAAGGCAGTACTTTCTTCTGTTTTTGAGGTAATTACAAACCTTTTCCTCACAAAAACTAGTAGGCACAATGCTCCTGGTGAAAATAATTCAAACCACCCCTTCTACAAGATGACTGATAAGACAACAGTACGGTGAAGCTGACATGCAAGTGGGTTGGGATATGATGGGGAGGGAAGAGATGAACAGCTGCTCTCTGACAAGATGCCTGATGTAGGCTGCCAACAAAACAACGCCAACTACAGATAAGTCATCTCAAACAAGCAGATAGCAAAGCCATGAAGGCTAAAAAAGCATATTTTCAGGTGGGAAGACAGAACAGTGCATGATGCGGAAGGTATGATGCTGCCCACAATGTATCCATGAATATACCTCTGGTGCATGTAATGCTGCGCAACTCCCAGAGACACTACATGTCCTATTATGAAATACATTACTTTGAGCTGCACAACCCCAAAACCACCTTTATTTCACAGCCCATTGCCAGTGTTCTTCTGTGCAGAAAGTTAGTCTACACGAGTTATTCTCTCCCCACTACTCAAGAGATATATGGGCTGCACTTCCATTCCATGTTTGGAAAGAAATACTAATACTGTGTTGAAAAGCAACGTTTCACCATTAGCAGAAGCAGTTTTCTCAAACAAAGGTGTCATAAAACAGCTGCTGTGTTCCTCTTGAGAGGCAGCTATACTTCAGCGGTGGGAAACTTGACTATCACATAGTCAGCAAAACTGTGGCCTTGCTCCAAAGTGTGGTGGTGTCCTTCTGAGGTAGATCTAGGGCAGTATGGAGCTGCTCTGCTGGCAATATCCCCAAGGGAAAAAGCATGTATTTCTGGCAGAAATGCCAGATGAATACCCTTCTCTTGGAGCTTGCTGACAGACGGAAATGGGTGTGTAGATCTGGGACCACAGGTTTCCCTTCGTCCAACCAAATCCACCTCAGCACTACAGAAAGATACCAATACACGGTGGGGGGAAACAATGAGTCTGACTGATGCTGTGGCTCTGCAAATCAAGTACGAAGCAAGAAATGAAAGATAGGAAAGAAGGTGAAATGAGAGCAATGTTTGAAACTTTCAGGCATAAAAGAGTTGGTAAAAGATGGGGTTTTTTCTTTTTTTGCTCCTGGTACAAAGAAAGCAAAAAACACTGTCTCGGTTTGAGACAACTTAGGAGGAAACGTCCTGAGATGAACGTGTCCTCTAACGGAAGGCAGGTGTCAGCAGCCCTTCCCCCACAGGTTCGAAAGGAATTTCTTGGAGGAAAGTGAAAAAAACTATTCATTTAACAAGCAGGGTTCATGCAGGCACAAGGAAAAAAAAATGAATAGTGTTAGATAATAAACCTTCTCGCTGTGGAGAAAGATGGTGGATTTTTTAGAGTCCTGCTCAGCTTCTCCTGAGGTCCTCCAGAGCGGGGGTGTGGCACCCCAGGGCCTCCCCTCCGGGCCACGGCGTGGGGCTCCTGGCGATGTTCTGGTGTTTCGGACCAGAGCAAAGCTGAACAGTTCCAGAAGAAGAAGCCACAGTCCTGGGAAAAATTTCTTGCCTCCACTTACAGGCTAGCCAAAAGTGGGAAGCTGCCCCCCTGGCTCTGCAGTGGTGAGAACACGGGGGAGTGTGTGTGAGTCCTTGAACACAAACTGTGCTGAAGAATTCGCCTGGCTTCTCTGCCCCCTCTCCTGGACCCAGCTTAAAGGGACCCATTTCTGGGCAATAAGCAGACGATAGGGGAATATGGTATTATCATAAAATCACCCCAAGACAAACACCAAACCTGTTTAGATCCAGTTGGATTCAGTGACTGTACCCCACACCTCCAGTATAATCCACCAGGATTATGGAGATGGCAAAGGGCCCTGAGCCACTACTGGAAAGCTGCTATTTAACCATCAAGTAAGGACTTCAGCTCTTCATTTCTTTGCTTTTGCAGGCTTGTGTTAGATGCGTGTGTAGCATCATTCTGCTTCACAAGTAAGGTCTGTACTTGAAACTTCTGCTTATTTACTTACTTGAAGTGCTTAGCCTCTGAGAAAGCCTTCATACACCACACAGACCAAACATTTCATCTTTCTTTGTTATTGCAGAATGTTTAACAGAGAAGCATAGTGTGTGAAAGAGGGAACCTTGTGTTTGCCAATTCATACAATTGACCCATTCAATCTTGTCTGTTTCTAACCCTCCAGCATTTAGGCTTATACATAAAAAACAGAAACAAAAGATAATCCTAAATCCAGCATTAAAAAAACAAATATATACACTGTGGCCAATTTACTCAAGATTCACTTCTGAGGGATCCTCACAGATATGGACAATGCTGGGGTTTTTTTTAATTCTCTGCTCAATAATGAAAACCAGGGCTGCCAAGAAATACATAATTCAGCCTTAACCCAAACTCAGTGACTTCATGCTAAACTTCTATAAAGAAATAAGCCAAACAATTACAGAGTAACATTTAAGAACTAAATCTATGTGTAATCTGTCCCTGGCTAGCCACCTTCTTTCAGAAGGGAAAAAATACACCCTAATTAAAACCCCTCTCAGCGCAGAACTGTAACCATGGCACTGCTACCACAAGACATCTGGTTTCAGCAAGCTTCCCAGCTGCTGACTTGTTCTGCATCAACTGGGATGCAGGGAGTTTCCCCTCAGTCACTTGCATTGCATCACATGCTGTCAGGGTCAGGGTTACATAAAAAAAAATCTGATTCCAGCTATTTGTTTTCACCACAGCTTCAATTCTTTCACTCTAAGAACTGAAAACATAAATTCAGTTTGGAGAAGCAAAGCGCAGAAAATCTGCAATGCAGACTCAGGCAGACTTCAGATGGGGGTAGATGACCACGAAGGGATGCAAAGCCTCCAATTTAGCAAGCAAATCATTCCACTGTGAGCAGTGAAGGCAGAACAAAGTGGTGACTGTATGACCAAGACTATACAAGATTGCTTTATTCCTGTTTGTGTTGAGATGGTCACTTGTTTAAAACCACTACCTCAAATATTTCGAAAGCCCAGTGACCTCACCTAGCCAGTTGGAGTCAGTCTATGGAAAACTCATCCACAACTCTGCCAAGAGCCCTCCAAAGATAAATCATGCTGGGATGAAGAAAAGGAACACTGATCCTTCCTCCCCTTTTTCTGCATAGGACACTGCTTCCCATATTTCATATCAATACTTTTTCCATCTCAGTTACTCCTCTGCAAGAACCTCTGTACTGATGCACAAATCATAACCAATGCCAAGTCGGAAGTACAGCAGCAAAGCCAGTAACTTCCCATCTGCAGGATCCAGACATAATCGGCTACTGTCTACCTGTTTGTCCACTGACTCCCTTGCAGTGGCTTGTTTACAGTCACTCCTCAAGTGCCAGGGAGCCAAAGAAAACATCTTTACTGCAGTTCTGCTACAACATCAGCCCTTCGTCTGTGGCTGGCACAATTATTATGACCACAGTTACTTTTCTGTTATGGCTGAGATGAAGCATGGTGGTGTCATCCGAGCTCAAAGACCCACAAACTCACCCTGAGAGTCTTTCACATGTGTCTCACCCAGTATCTTGGGACTGTAAACAAGCTTGCACTGAAGTAAAAGCTGCAGGAATTAAAACTGCTTACTTCTGTTCAAGCTCACAGAGACCTTTTCCAATCAAAGTATCTAAAATCCATAGGTACCTGTCCAGTGTAGCCTTACCCAATGTTTTTCCAAATAAAATTATTGGATGAAAATGTCTCTCTAGACATTCTAATTTAATCATGAAAGTATTTTGTATTTGACTTAAGTATTATATGTGCTTTCATATATGAATAAAAAGGAAGAAAGCTGAGGGATAAAGAATTGACCATCTGCAAGAAACTGGGGAGAAGATGAATGGGGACAACTAATTTGGACAACACAGTCAGCATACGGAGGTAAATTATACAGCCCACTGTTATGCAGGAATGTCCCAGGCTACACTAGGACCAGCAATGCAGAAATCTGTACATACGTATTTACTCCCCATGGCTGGGAGAGGATGACAGTGGGTTGAGAATAAAGCAGTAAGAAATCTGGAAAGCTCAGTCCTGGCTCGGATGATTTCTTGGTATTATCGAGACCAGGACATGAACAGTCATGCCCAGTGGTTAGGATCAACATCTGCAACTGGACTCTGAACAAAGACAGGAATTGAACCAGAAGGCGAGGATAAAGTCGGAATATAAGCTGAGGGAAAGGACAGATACAACACAGAACAACAGCCAGAAGCTCAGCTGTTAGACTGAGAAGCCACCTTTAATTCAGCTTCCATTAATCACCGAAACCAGTAACTCAACATGCCCATCCACATCTAGCACTGCTGAACTGAAAGGCCAGCCTATCTTGTAACTGCTTCAAGTCTCAGCTGAGGGGCACCCGGTTTTAAAGCCAAGGGTCACTGTCATTGTTTAAAGAGAAAATAATTCATTTATTCTGAGGGGAAGGAAGGTGAGTGGTTTTGATTGGCATGTTACACTTGGCTTTATAAGAAACTAATTGCAGTTGTTTAATCCTGTTTATTTTTCTGTTGGGTGATGGCTATAGATGTCAATTTTTCAGTCCTCTAGAGAGTGGGTGCAGCTAGGAAAGAACAATATATTACTTCATTTACCAGTGCATTCCACATGGGCAATTTATGGATAAGTCTGAGTTCAGAAAAATATAACAGGGAAGGATATAGCATTTTATATATTAATTTTTATAAGAGAGAGGTGGAGGGGAGTAGCAACAGATTTGGAAGACAGACATGGTCTTTAGGGAAGCAAGAACACTAGCTGTCAACAGGCACGAATTCTGGGGGCTGCATGTAGAAAATGGGTGCACCCACAAAGTGTGAGGGAGCACAAAAGGAGGCGTCTGACTCAGCAGCTGTGCAAGCATCTTCCATAGCTACAACAAAAATTCTCGTTCCTGGAGTATGACACGTTCTCCTCATGCAGTAACTCTCTGAAAACCCAATTACTGCATCCAGTTTGATCCATATTAGGTATGCCTCAGTGACGGATAAGCTTGGCAATAACTCTATCTGCAAGAACTCTCATCGGAAGAGTGAGCCCCCAGCAGCAAAAACAATCAAAAAGCAGGCAGGAGCAAGGCTAATCCATTTAAGCGAGACTAAAACAGCCTTTATTATTAATAATAATAAAAAACAGGCTTAACTAGTGATGCTAGAAATTATCTGTGTCGGTCAAGCAAAGCACAGATCACGCAGCTACTGAGTGTAACCAGATCCGTGGGTAAGGAAGGAAGAAAAAGAGAACGGGAACTGCGGATACTTGGAAAAAGACAATACACTATCAGCTCTCTGAGTCTCTCACAGCTTTTCATTGGCTTCACCCCATCAACTGAGAAATCAAAGAGCTTCAAGCAACAGACATTTGCGTCTGCTCCATCTTCATCACAGCCAGACACAGCCCTGCGATTAAAAGAATGGAGAAATAAGGAGCTTACAGATTCACTTTCCCCAGCTGATACGGTGACTCACAGCACCGAGGTATCGATCCACAGGTCTGGCCTCTGCCGATAACTACACGCCACGGGGGTTAATTTAACTCCCCACCACCTGGCACTGCCTCAGACACTTTGTAGAGAACAGTTATAAATGACATAGCACTCCAAAGGTGCAGAGCAGGAGAGCATTTTTTCAGCACATTTCTTTTGTTACCCATCCTCCTGCAACCAGATCTGCTTTCCTGCTTCCAAGTCTCATTTGTTTTCTTCCTGAACTTAGAGTGCAGTCATCTACTCAAGCACAAACTGCTCACAGGACACTGTAAATTAGTCACAGAAAGGAAAAAGAGTAAAAAAAAGAGTAGCCTTCAAAGCAGCCGGTTTTTTTTGTCTAATATACCAGAGTGCAGACATGCATGCACATGCATGCATACACACCAGGGAGAGCAATTTCTGCAAGGAAATTTAAGTAAACATACAATTAATCTTAATCTTGAAGAAATGCTGGTGATTTTAGAAATAGCAGTACCTTGAAAGAGTGTAATAGTGAAATGTGAAAGGATACAGACAGAATTTCTAATAGTGATAGGTCCTCCACTTCACTATGGCAATGTTGTAGAGCAAAGGGGAATTTGGGAAAAAAAGGATCAAAGCTGCCTCATTTTAAAAATTCTTTTGTCCAGTCCTAACTTGTACCTGGTTTACTGATAACAAACCCTTTAAGGTCTAACAAGTGCAGTATGAAATTTAGTCCAGTCCAGTCCTTGCAAGCCTCTTCACTGAAATATATGTCTGAGTTTTACAGATGCTCACCATGGAATCTCTCAGCAAAATTTCTGGTGAATATAATCTCATGGCAGAACTGAACTGAAAATCTGACTACCCATTAAACTCTATGCTCCTAAAATGTTAACCATCAGACTTATGTTTATGATCTTTCCTAAAATCCCATCTCTTCTATTCAGCCTATGTACAAGCTACTGCACAAATCCCACTGATATCACAGTATGTTTCAGAACCTAGGTAAATATTTCTCTTGGATATTACACAGTAGAGCAACTGTTATCATGTGCTTTCAGTTGTGGTAACCTGTGAGATGTTAAATTAATACATGGACAAAAAAGCTTTTGTCTTGGAGGGTGGGAAATATTCCATCCTTAATTACTGTCCAAGGAAATAGAACTTTGTGTTTGGTTGTTCCTTTTTGTTTGTTTGGTGGGTTTTTTTGTTTTGTTTTATTTTTCAAAAAAACACAACTCAGCCCATCTGTCTTCTCTTTACTTGTAGTGATCACCAAATCCTTTACCAAGTTACCGTACTTTCACGTATTTCTGCAGTTTAAGACATCCTCTCATTTCCTCAGCACTCAGGTAAGAGCTCCAGCTTAAAATCTGAGTATTAAAATAGAAATTGCCAGATACTACTATTTTACATGGGCATTTTTAGCTTTTGAAATGCTTGGGCTAGAAGTATTAAAAAATTAAATTCTGTTTTATGCAGTCTGTTAGTCCTGCCTGCAGCCCTGCCACAGAGGCTTAGCTCAGAGTATAAAAATCCCCATGTTCCTGAATCAGTGAGAGACCTCTATCTCTGACAGTAGTCAATACCAGAAAATTTAGATAAGAGTGCAAAACCACACTGGGGCAGACTATTACAGAATATTCCACACACAGTACAACTTCTCCCTTTCCCCTTACTCCTTTAATTTCAAGTGCTGTGAAGTTTTCTTAAGGATATAAAATTCTCTTTACCATCAGTGATGACTGTTTCATGAGCAGAGGTAACTAACCATGCCTGCCTGAAAGGGAGACCAGGACTTCTATCTGATGGACAGTGACTACTGCTCTCCAGACTCTCCTGAGCTTGTTTCACTTAGGGTATGTCTGCAATTAAGGGAAACTTAGGCAAGATAAGCCAAATTAACTACAGGTGTAAGTTTAAGGTGCATTAACTAAGGAACTCCTGCACAGATGTTTCCAGTCAGAAGTCAAAATGAGTCTGAGCAAGCTAATGAGAACTCAGAGCAATTTATTTCTTGAGAGCATCGAAGGAATTTAGTGAGTTCTAATATATCTGAAATTCAACTCTATTCATTAACTTGGTTTCACTTAACCAAGTACTCCTGGGTAGACAGGCCTGTGAAATCTATATGTGACAGTCTTTGCTGAACCTCTACAAGTCACTCACACACTCGTGATTCTCCTGGACGTGGCATGTGAACAAATGGAGGAAAAGACTAATTCATCTTTGCATGTAATTTTGTCAGATCTTATGCAGGCACTTGCTTGCTCAGGGCTGAGATTTGTTAGTAGCAGACAGAAAAAGGAGATACATACCTCAGCTTGAGATTTTGGCAATCTTCTGCATATAAGCATGTGTAAAATGCGGCATAACAGCCTTTTCATTTCATCTCATTCTTATCCGTGATGCTTTTAGAAACCAAAGTACGACATT
The DNA here is from genome assembly GCA_013397055.1 of Pachycephala philippinensis. Lineage (NCBI taxonomy): Eukaryota > Metazoa > Chordata > Aves > Passeriformes > Pachycephala > Pachycephala philippinensis. The sequence goes on along the minus strand of VWZT01004486.1, from coordinate 242,632 downwards.
TGTGCATTTCGTGATTATAATTTTATTGACAGAAGAAGATATAATAGTTACATCTAATGTATCCCTAAGGGTTGATAATTGGATGTAGATTGTATTCTGGGATGGGAGATCTGACATAAATGCATCTAAATCTCTGAAATAGACTGGAATGTGATGGGCCGGAAGGTAAAGGCAGGAGAATGATGCATTAGGTATGAATATAATATGCACTTTCATTTCATCATTTCCAGCAAAATTTAATAGTTACATTCACTCATTGTCCCACTACAGTCTCCTCTCAAAAGTATATAGCAAACAAACAAAAAGAGGGAATGAAGACTGTGAAAAAATATGAGTAGTGCTGGGGCTCTGTAATTTCTACCAGGAGACAAAACGTATTAGCTTATGAACTCAGTCTCATTCACAACCACCACTTTCTGAGCATGGACTACAAATCAGAACATTATCCCTCTGGGTTTGAAGCACTTCATTAGGCCACAGCAGCAACTGGAAATATCACTCGTCAGTCATGCTGCTGCCTCTTCCTGGTCAGTGGAAAGCTGCAGTGTGTACAGGCATAAGGGCAAGAGAGACACATCTACCACCCGGTGATTTGATTCTTGGACTAGTGCTAAACAGCTTTTGCAAGGACACACCAAACTCCTGGGAAACCAAACTCTTGTCTTCTTTAATTGCAGGGTGAAGTTAGGATATGTAACACTGGGGGTGAAAGGAGCATTGTGAGACATAAAGGGATAGTAAAGTATCACTGGGGACTCAAGACCCAGACCCTTGGAATGGGAAGCACTATCCTCTCAGCTATACAAGAAGGGTTAGATTTAATTTCTCAGAGCCATACATGGTACTATACAGAGATGACAGCTAAACTAGTTTTAACCAGTTATCCTGCATATTAAAAGCTGTGCAGCTGCATTTAGCATCAAAGTCCTTATGTGGAAATTCACCTACACACCGCACAGAACAAGCATATGCTCACCCGCCAGAATACTGAAAGGAAAGCCTACAGAAGTCAACAGGTGTCCACATGCAAAACATTACATGTCTACAGGTGAGTGGCAATAGCTTATTCATCCCATGCCACTCCAGAATTCCAGACATTATCCTGAATGAAACCAAGAGGCTTTTCAGATTTTGCTCCAGACCAAGCAAGAAAGCTCCTAAGTCTGCCAAGTCATTTATTGGCCAGGACTCTCACCTAGTCTGGAAAAATGAAGTCCAAGCCCTGGTTTTAATTCAGGGAGAGGAAGAAGCTGAAGTGTGTTCTCTCACATTGCAAGCAACAGTATTGAACACAGAAAGGAGCCTCTCGAATTTTACTTGAAATTCCTCCCTGGAAACAGGATACTCTTCCAATGAAAGTTTCCATACTGCAAACCATTTTTGTTTGACAAACCATCACTTCCTAAGTATTTAGTTTTCTCAAAATGCCTTCAGGTAGCTTCAGGCATGAGATTCCTGAAATGTCCTGTTTCAGTCCCTGTTTCACTGTCTGTGCCACTCTGCCCACCAGACTGAGAAGCAGCCTGCAGCAAACACATAAAAGATCAGATGTGAGGACAAGTGCAAAGTCTTGATCTAGCAAATAAAACTGCAAGTTAATTTAGCTTTCAATTCAAGGGATTTAAAGAGAGATGCAGGTTTCTTCTATTTCAGCAGAATGTCTATCACCACATTTGCTGCAACTCTCACAAACCAATATATTACAGCACAGTTAAGAGAAGTGCTTGGGCTTCACTGTCAAAAATGTTTTTGTCTATTGCATTAACACTGACAGATTTAAAGGCGATTCCTAAGTGCACAGATTTGTTTTTCCTTACAGTACATTACTCAGTGTTTTTCAGCCTTTGCAATTTACAGACCCCTGAAGGCATTTTCCAGGGTGGGAACAGAGCCTTATAAGTGAGCCTGAGTCCACAGTCAATTGATTTTTCCTAGTTGCTTTTAACAGACTTTCACTGCTCCCCCTCAATTAGCACATGGGTCCCCAAGGGCCTGCTGACTGCAACCTGAAGGCTGCTGCTCTGCCACAGCAAGCCAGTTCAAGGGTTGATTACACAGAACCCAGCACTGGCCTGATGCTGGTGTAGGAAGCTGTGTATCACAAGAAAACCTGTGAGAGTGCGGGAGAGAAGGCAGTCAGAAATCAGGCCAAGTCAGAAATCTTTTTAAACGTTTTACTTCTGGAATTGTAGTTCTGGAAATACATATAAGTTACAAATTAATAAGTATCAAGGATCGTGACAATCAGAGCATATCCTGTTCTGCTGATAAAAAAAATCCTTCGAGTAGAAATGACTTGTCGAGCCAGCTAGGTTTTTTTCCTATAAAAGCTTAAGCTAAAAAGTCTCAGCTAAACAAAGAAGAATGGAAGCTGAAATCCAAATGAAGCATCATCTCCGCTATAGAAAAGCCCAACAACATGCACAGATAACAGCATCAGAAAGCTGCTGCCACCTATAGTTAACCATCGGCTTTATCCACCCAGATCCCAGTTACGAGAGGGAGGCAGCTGCCTAATTGGCTCATACAATATTCGAAGGTGAGCCAAAACATTTTCCCAGCTAATACACACCCACTTCTTATTATCAAAACAGCTTGTCAGCATGCCTACAAAATAATGCCATAGGAAAAGAGCAGAGGTTAATCTGTAAAAGGGGCATGACAACTGATGAAGACCCACAGCTGCTGCCTCTGGCAGCCAGTCCATACAAAGCAGCTCAGCAGCTCCACTGGGAAGACTACACTTAGGCTGGCTGAGGGGTAATAAAATAGACTCTCCTGTCTCAAAATCACTGTAATCAACTCTGACTAAGGAAAAAGCAACTCTAGAGCTGCTGAGGCATTCAAGAACAACAGGAGCACATCAGGATAGGAAAAAAGTAGAAGCAGGCAGCACACTAAGTATGCCTAGAGCTGGGAACCTCAATCTGTGCTTCCAAAGACAAAGTAACACAAAATAAAAGTCACAAAAAGCCCAATAACTTTAATTTGTCCTTAAGGGCTGCAATTGTCATAAAAAGGAAATCCAGGTAAAGTATGGAAATTACCAAGCTTCAAAACACTGTACTGTGTTGAGACAGAGACATTTCAGAGGGAAGCTGGTAGAGGAAACACAATTGGAAGAGAACCACTCAGGCAGGAAGTACTGACTCTGCTTTTAAGCATCTTCTGGCAGAATTCTGCCCTGTTCCAACTCCTTTGGCAATTTTATTGTGAGACACCAAAGAAAAAAAACGCAATTCTTAACTATCAGACATACAGTAAGAGATTATTTTACAACATGAAAAGACCAAGAAGAGGGGAAGCAAGAGGAGCTCAGGAGAGCCCAGGGCTCCTGAAGAATCAGCTGGTTGCTCACCCTCTCATCAAATCTCCCCAGACAGACTGTTTGCTGCAGGTACCAGGTACCCAGCACACCACCTACAGACAAAAGCAGAAGGGTGAGAAGCTACATTTGAACAAGAACAAACTATGAGGAAAGCTGCCCAAAACCTTCAGTTGGACCAGCCTGGTGTTTCCCAGTGATTTCCACTGCCAGCGGAAGAAAGACGTAGTGATCTTGTGCACGCACCGTTTGCCTACTCAATTGCTACTGCTCGTTCAAGCTTTGTCTTTCATACACTACCCCATATTTCACTTGTCAGAATGCAGGAGGAATCCGATTAGCTTCTAGAAGCAGTTTAAGCAATAAGGGCACGGTAGACTGAATTTCTGGGTAGCAAAAGGCCACCATGGGTACTATGGCAAGGTATTCACTATCTGATTGCGTAGATTAAGGAGGAACCTGGCTCTTTTGTCTCTACAGTGTGTGTGCAGCTCCCATTAGCATTAATGCAAGTTGCGTACAGGCACTGAGAGCCTGCCAAACAAGTGACAAACAGCAGCTTTTCATTCAGCATACATGAGCAAAAAAGGGGCACAAGACACTCAGCCATCTATTGCAAGCACCTGACAACTATTTAAGCATTGAGTCAAATCCAGGAGTTTTATATAACAAAATGACATAGAAAACATTCATCGGGAAAGCAACAAGAATACGATACATACCCTGCCACACATTTCTGCATGGAGAGGATAGCTCCAAAATGATGTACGATAATATAAATAACAAAAACCCAAAACTATGCCTTTTTTTTTGGTGGTTTTTTTTTGAAAGATTGCCCAGGGCAAAAACTCTCAGACTTAAACTAAGCCAAGTTCTCATGCAACTAATATAAATGATCCATTTTCTCCTCCAAACAGAATATTCAATTTTTTGGCCTACACATTAGGTATAAATTTGGAATAAAGCTCTAACCACTGTCAAAAAAAAA
>VWZT01004486.1:112764-238274 GCA_013397055.1 Pachycephala philippinensis | reverse complement strand
AACCAACCAACCAACTAAAAAACAAAGCGAAGATTGAAACGACTCCCTATCTTTGTCTTGACATTGAGACACACATTACAAAAGGAAACAAGAATTTTTCAGATGTGGAAAAAGAACTACTGTATTTCCTAGAGCAGCCTTTCATAGGAAATGCCACCCCTCTACTAGAAAGGTTTGAGTATGCACAGCACAACCTGACATCAGTAGACATTTGTAGGGGATGTCAGCCAGACAATCAGCATCAAGGACTATCATCTAGAACCTGAAAACCAGGAGCAGCCAAACCAGCATTTTGTCCACTTTGTGCCTTGCAGGTGGCCTAGGCTGTGCTTAATGATTTTACGTGCAGTTTCCACCCCTGTTCCCCAGCCTGGGGCTGGGAAAGAATGTTACCAATTAAAGGAGCAAGTATCAATGGTTTTATGCTGTAAAAAGAGACATTCCTACTAACATCTGCAGTTTTATGCTGTACAGAAAAATATTTCCTCAAATGATAATAAGAGTAGTAATAATAATAATACAATGCTGTGTAAGTTTATTGAATACAATGCATTCTGTAAAGCCCCAGATAGCTTGTTAAATATTTAACAAGCACAAATATTTAGTATTTAATAAGAACTAAATATTAATGGAAATAAAAAGCAGTAGGCATTTTCCTGATGCCTCCAAAATTAATTCCAGTCAAATGATGCCTATCTATAAGAGAGATCAGAAACACTGCTCAGAACTGGGACACCTAAGATATTCAAAACTGTTGTAAGGCAAATGCTGGTAATTTTTTCATCAATTCATAGTTATTTTAAGAGTGGCTAAAGTTAATTTAAACAAATTGTTAATAAATAGTAATAGATTTACCTTCCCACCCTCAGGGACTGTTGGAAGGATTAGTCGATATTTGCTCATAGCTTTCAAGATGGAAATACTGTATGAACACAATTATAATATTCTTTCAGAACCCTTCTTTAGCAGCTTACTCTTGTCTGTAATCAGATGCAGTGATCAGATTATATTTTATATTACAGTAGCATTTTCCTTTATCAACATTCAGCAAGTGGCTCCAGAGGGCACCTGTGGCCCTTTAATGACTTTACTGTTTTTCAGTTAGCAACCATCAAATAGACTAATCACATCCACAAAGAAAATGAAGTTACCTGCCGGTATACACACAGCAAAAAGCAGAATGCTCCCCTTCTTAAACTGACTGGGCTTTGAGAAATTAGTTAATGATAATGGTTTAATAATGAAACAGATGCTCAACATTGCTTGGGTGCTTTATACACGAACAGCCCTGTAGGAAACCTCCCACCCTTGTTCACTCCACAAGTGAGGTTGGTGGAAGACTGCAGAGCAACCTTCCCTTTTATTTCTCACCTCCTGGAAGTGACAGGCTGTGTTTCACAAGTTCTTGCCATGTATTTTTTCTGCATGGTCGTCCCTCAAACGGAGTTGAGGAGGCTTATTTCTAGTGGAGACTGGCAATCTCCTATCAGTACTACAGTAATGGAAAGGAAACAAATAGCAAAAAAGGCACTCGGACTGGTTCTCACTGTGTACTGAAGGATACAGTGTCAGACATCATATTCTCACTGCCTGCTCTATGTCCCTGACTGAAACAATCTAAGCAGGAGAGGAAAGGTTCATGAGAAATACATCAGCAGCAAAATTACATGAGGTCTGTGCCTTTTGAGAAGATGGGTTCAGTGCTGATTGCTCGTGTGGGATGAAGACAGTACAGCTGCTCTGGTATTAGCTGCTCAGGGTCATGCGCTTCCACCTACAAAATCGTTGCTCATGGATACACATGGCACAGAACCTCTGGCCATGAGAGGCCAGTGGGAGCCTGAAATGGCATTCCATCACTACCTATACACGACTGATTGTCCTTGCATGGCCTGCATTTCTCAGTGTCCCGCTGTATCTGGCTGTAGAGGCTTTAACCAACCATGCACTAAATATATCAGGGGAAGATAAAAAGGACGCACTTCTCTCACCTCTTTTTTTTCCTTTCCTTTTCCTCCCTCCCAGGCTCTGATGCACGTACACTCTCTCTATCATGTGACAAGAAAGGCCAATCTGTGATATGTAAAAATGGGAAGGAGCTTCATATTCTGTTGCATATAAATCCCTGAAGATCATGTGTGTGGGATACAAATAAAACCTCTCCACTTGTGTCATTTTTAGCAAAATCCGACTGCCAATGCTTTAACACAACAACAAAAAAAACATTTCTGAGGCAACTCAAATAACAGCCTTGCAGGCTGAATGTGATAGATCTTCTATTCCAATTCTACACCTCTCCTCTCTCGGTCACACTGTGAATGCAAGAGGGAGGCTGCAGGGTATTTGTTTCCAGCCATCAATAAGTAAGTGAAGTCTGCTTCAATTCCTCTAAACCAATCAGCCAAAAAAGATTAAAAACAGTTACCATTTGATGCTACTGTGACAGGTTCAAGAGAGGAACTGAACACGGCTGAAATATTTATCTTTCTGGAAGTCTTTCACTGATTCAGGGAATCATTATCATCAAAATATGCAAGCATGAGTGTCCAGGGCAGAACTAGGTGTTAGACCTGCTACAGAGCAGTCCATAAAAGCCATGTTTCTCTAGTTTTAAGATTAAAGACTCAGGAAAACTGGTGCTGCTAATTTCCAGATTTCCTGTTAATCCACCAACTAAGACTAGAAGAACACTGAACCATCATTGTTTCAACCCAAAGCACAGTTTGAAATGTGTCACTTTTGCAGCCATTTTTAGTCCCAGACCAAATTGCATGGTCACAATTTACATTCACTCTCACTAACGTAGAGCTTTAAATAGGGGTTTTCTAGCCTTAAATCAGTGTCAGCCCATTACTAAGGGAGCATATAGCAGTCAGGAATTTAATGGATTTAAAGGGTGGATGTATTGATGGCTGTGAAGTGGAAACTATTTATCCTGTAAATACTGTAACAGCTAAGACCGCTCATTATAATTTATTTGTTTCAAACACTAGTGTAGGGAAGGGCTGGCAACTGCAGGTGCTGTTACTGGAAGAGATGTGGAACAGAGCTGCCACAGGGGCCTGCTGCTGTAGGCATGGCTGCTGGGGGTGACCTACAGCTGGGAATCTGTGCTTGCACCTTTCCTCCCTGCTAACCAGGAGTCCTTCTCTGAGGAAGGTGGACACATAAATACATCTTCAGGTCAAGTCTCCAAGCTGTGCTTTCTCCATGCACTGTCACGTACGACTTGGAAGTGCTGCGTGGGCCAGGCTAGACTGTGGGATTCCCATCCCAGAAAGTACAGAGATCGTCACCAAGCCATTGTTCCATTTGGAAAGCACCACATGAAGAAACATGTAGTTTAAATTGAAAGTCACCATAGCCATTTTCAGTACTCTCTGACAGGCTGAGATGTCAGAAAGCTGGGACACTTGCTTCCCCTCCTGTCCTTGCCAAACCTCAGAAAATGACCTTGATAAAAAATTTTAAAAGGAGGAAAGATGGATTTTTCAGCCAACTAGTAGCACATCCAATAACTATTGAACTGTTCTGGCTGGATAGGAGCCTGAGAGCATCTTAAAGCCCCTAGCTTAGTGATTCCCAGTCTCCAAATTGTTCAGTTCTGTATAAACTTTCAACTGAATTATCTGAGAAAAAATTGGGAGATAATCCCAATGATTTCCACATAAAACCCTGCTAGTCCCTGGGAGCATTAGAAGACTGGAGTGGGAATGAGAGGGAGGGAGGGAGGGAGACGGTAAATACTGCACACTTTATTTTCCTTCAAGGAGTACAAAATTTTTAGTTCTCTTTTAGTTTTTTTTCCCTAAGATTTGTTTACTCTGCTTTGTTATCAAGCCAACTAGGATGCAAACCTACCTCCTGCCTGCACAAAAAGATGTCTGCAGGCAAGCAGCAGACCTGCTGTTTCTCATTCCATGCAAAGGATGCTGCAAGTCAGCATTTTCTATTAGATGCTCTTTCAGCAATAGTCCCAGTACTGGCTGTCCCTGAAGCTACAATTCTATGCTTTTTGACCATGGAAACACTTTGTTTTTACATGAAACTGTTTAATAGTTATCTAGTGATCAATACTTACAAGTCTAGGCAAACACCTCACCTCTCAGGAAGAAAGGGATGCTAATTTTGAGAACCCTGAGTGTGTGGCATCCAGACCATGTCTCCAAGGCCTGCCTTGCCTCTTGGTCAGCAATCTCCCTGAAGCCATTGAAGCAGCCACTGAGACTCTCTCCAACTGCAAGACATGTGTGTCAGGTTAAAATCTAAAATTAGAGGCGTGTGTGGCCACACTGTGATGCTCAGGTCAGTTCAATGCACTTCAAGGCAGGGCTGTGGGAATGTCCAAAATTCACCAGCACTACCTCTTGTTTTGTTGCTAGTGTATAAGAAGTTGTACTAGAAGGAACTAGATACAAAAACACAGTGATGCTCTAAAGCTGCTACAAGAGGTACCAAGACTTTAATTCTCACATCTTACTAAAAAAAAGAAGCCCTTCCACTTTTCCATTCTTGGCTGTTAACTTTCATTTGTTTAGATGCCAGCACACTACACTTCATAAAAATTAACACTTTTTTTCCTCTAAACACTTACAAGCTTATTTTCCTCTTGCCTGTACCAGCTGTTTATCTCCTGACTTGATGATTCTCTTTGGAAATGTGAGTTGACATCTGGGTATGAGCGGATGCTGTAAATTGCCAGCATTTCTGTCTACTTATGCAAGCAAAGATTAGTTCCTCCGACTAGAGTAGCATCTCTCCTAAGAATGCTAACATTATGATACATAACAACCCTCTTCTTTCACTGCTATTACCCCTTTCTTTTCATTCAAGTACCTCTTTCTTTTGCTGAAGGCAAAGCAATGTATTAAGGCACTAGGCAATACAAATACACGTAATTTAAAGGGAAAGCTTTCCAGAAAGTTCTTTTTATCACTTACAATAGGCAGTAAGGAGTAGGTGTGAATGAAGTACACATCCTAGAACAGGTCAGAGGACACAAAATGAAGCAAATCCATGGGCTCTGCCTAACTGAGCACAGCAGCTGAAGAAGCCTGCAGTCTGGATCCAATTCTTTCCCAGGACAGAAAAAATAGGAAAGTGAAAGGCAGCTCCCCAAAGCAGCAGGTACATCAATGTGCCCCGGCTTGTTCATTCGACCTGTCAGAGGAAAATACTCCGTATTTTTTTCCCCTCATCCTCACTTTCAGTAATTTTTCACACTTTTACAATTTTAGGTATCTCATGCTTGGATATCAGCAGGGGATGTACACATAATGCCTATCCCCATGCCCCATGCATTCCCACAGAACTTCACAGAGTATAGGACTGCTCCTGTGTCTCCCAACACTCAACACACAGGAGAATCTACCCTCTCCATCCTCTTAAAGGATGACATATTGAGACACTGGCAAGACAACACATGAAAGGTATCACGGAACCAAAGGCTTCCAGTTAGACTGTTCCTCCTTAAGCCAACAGACTGCTAGCAGGATGGGAAAATCAACAGATGCACCTGAGCTATACTACACACTACTCATCCTATTTCAAGCTTTAAAGGTTAAAGCCAACACCTTAAATTACATGAAGAATGCAAGGCAGGCATGGAACTGAAGTGTCACATGCTCCCTTGAGAGAAATGTGTCTCAGACAAGGAACAACACTGTCAGAAGCAGTTTTACACATAATCCTTGCAGACAGAAAATCAACACTTTGAGGTTTATTCCATGACTCTTGGATTTGGGAGAATCAATGAGTAACACAGTGGTCTCCTAAATACAAAATAGTAACTGTTTTTCGTAAGCCGAGAGGGGATTTTTTTGTGTACTAAATTAAAACTGTCAAAACTTTTTTAAAGCTTCCATGCCCAAAGCAGGGAAAACTCTGGCATTCTTTGTACTTGGAAAAGCTTTCTGAGTTCTAACTCATAAATAATAACCCTGAAAAAAACCCCGACCATGATGAGCAGAAAAGAAAGCACAGAGCAGCATGGAATAAGCTGTGTGATTGTGGTTTCTATTGAAGTTATTATTTATCTACCATTGGATATGGAGTATAGTGAGGAATAGAAATGAAGAAAAGGAGGAGGAAAGCGAGTTGGGTCTCTGCCCAGAGAAGGAGGATGCTATTTAGTTGAACAAGAATCAGCTCCACAGAAATGCTGATGGATGGTTGGGAAATAATGTGCTGTTATGAAGGGGGAAAAATACCATACATAAGTTTTATAGGCTGTTATATATGAACGATCCCTTAGCCTCTGCTTAAAGGCAGCTTACCATTGTGGTGTTAACACTGGTGAGGAAGGGAGCTGATGCAATCAGGCCTTCTACCCACTGTGAGTATTCATTGCCATTTTGATAACTTTCGAGTGGCAGGAGCTCTAGCTGATCCCTCTGCTACAGAAAGGACTGCTCCAAATGCTCAAAGCTCAGGCCATTGCATTTTAGAGTCTCCTTCCAACCTTGTTTCTCCACTTCAGGAGGGAAGCCAAGTCCTACACAGACATCTGCAGACACTATGGGAAGCAAAAATCATAACCACTTAGGATTAAATGTATGCAGGTCACTTTACAACGTAACAGAATAAAATAGTTTTGACGCAAGGAGAAGAAAAGCAAGGGGCACACTTTGCTATTAAATTACATAAACACTGCTTTTGATTGAACTGAGACTCCCCTATCAACAGATCAACTTGCTTGCTCACTTATCTCCTCCTGCTTCACACTGTTCCCCCACACACTCTCTCTTCCAAAACAGCCTCCCTTACTCATTTAGCTTGTTCAACCATACGAGAAAACGTTTCTGAAAATAAACCAGTTTTGACATGATTCTGAGATATTAAGTTCTTGCTTTACCCAACAGCCCAAGTTACTGCTCCATGCAAAGGAGAGTATTCCGCTATGTTCAGAAGTCTAGGCAGATTTGTTTGCATTACGTGTTATTTGAAGAAGGGCTAAAATATTTGTGATTCCCAAAGCCCAGGAGACAGTAATCAAAGGAAGCACCACAGACACAAACTGTTCATGGAGCCTCTTTCATGTATTACGTTTCTCCATTGCAAGCTTGCTGGTCACAGTGATATTTTTCCATTTTGTTTTTGCATTACCTACCTAGAGATGAGTATGGCTCCAATAATCAAGAAATATCTCCAGGAATGCACACAGCACAGATAGAATCAAGAATTTTAGTGCTTTCCCTACTTGTTCAGTGTCCTTCTCACCTTGCTTGTAGTCACACTTTTTGACAGCAGCAGTTTTCCATAGAAATAGTGTGACATTGGGCTTGATGCAACATAGACCTGGGATTTGCTAATGCATTGAACCATTTGGAGAAGTGAGAGGCAAAAATCCTTTTTGAGCACAGGCAGCTCTGGCTCTCTTCTCACAGGAGACAGAGCAAAATAAAGGACAGTGAAGGAGACTGGGTGAAAAGGAAGATGATTTCAAGGAAAGAAACTGCAATGCCACTGATGTTCACCTTGCTCTTCTACTTAAATCAAATGAAGAGAGATGGAAGAACAATCCTGACCCAAGGACTTTATTAGGTGTCTTGAAGTCGAGAAAAAAAAAGAGCAAGTGTCCACGTACACCTCTGGAAAGGGTCCAGCAGCTAATTACTTGTCCTCCCACAAGACATGTACCCAAACCAGATGAAAACGCCTTGCTGAACACACAAGTGGTGATCTTCTCTAGATTTTCTCTACAGGTGAAGGTGCCTGTTCTGTGTTTATGTAGTCCCCACTGCAATAGGCTACTGATCCTAGGCAGGTGACTCTGCAGACAGACCTTCTGTAGGTGGTGGGCTGTGCCACAGCCAGCCCCTAGGGCAAGCTCATCCAGAACAGAGCTTTCAGCCCACGTTGGCTTCCACTGCCTCAGCCATTAAGGTGATCACCAAATTCATGAAGCCTGCTCCTCTGCCAAAAACCACCCCTATTCCTTGCAAAGCACTTGGTATGTCACAGGACTGTAATTAAAAAGTATAAGCATCACTGCATCCTGTTTAGTATTATTTGGATTGAGGGGCAACAAAGAAGTTCTCCATTACTAATAAGAAAAATAACTAAAACCCCTGAAAGGCCTGACAGCTCACCAACATAGGGCAAAGCTCTGCAGGAACAACTGTCCCCATGGGAACTGGCAAGTACAGTGCACAAGAAAATGAGAACTGTTTGAATTAACAGGGAACATTTGCTCTAAATAAAAGCTATTTTGAGGAATTAAAGCAAACAAATGTCAGCTCCATGTAGCGGCGTGTTGGGATGTGATGTGCTGTAATGTGTTGTGACACTTCACTTCATAAATTAAAGCTTTTTTTTCTCCCCCAGGGGAAGAGAATTCAAGTGCAGTCAAACACTTGCACTTGGAAGGTCTGCAGGCTTGACACTTACCCGTCTGTGACTCCACTGATCCTCCTGAGAGGGGACACCTTCACGCCTGCCCTCTGGGCTGCTCTGTCCTCCCCTGGCCCCAGGGAACGGCCGCATGAGAAGCCTGGAGTTCACAAGCAGATAGCGATGCCATCGCCTCACCTTGGCTGCCAAGCTCCAGATAACACTCATCAGTCGACAAGGTGAAACCAGCTGATGTCACAGCCAAAATGCTTGGTCCGAGCTTACACTTATTTTATATCCTACTTATCTGGCCAAGTACACAGTACTCATGTGAGGTATGTAGTGTATATGAAGCTACCAGTCTCACAAGACAAACTGTGGAATGAAAGGCCAAAATCCACCCACTTAGAATATCATCCCGCTTCAGCTGGCATGATTCAGAGACGAAATGAGCGTGGGCTTAAGTAAGTGTCATCACTCAATTCTCTGGCACTGAAAGTTGAACTGCACAACGGTAACCCTATTGCTAAGCTAAAGCAGTTCAACATAAGGGCTGTAATGCTCCGTGAGGAAAGAAGACAGTTCTGCTTTCCTGATGCAGAGGAGCACACATACCCACCACGGTTCTTTGTGACACACTACTCTTTGTGAAGACCTCCAAAAATAAAGAAGAAAGAAACAAAATGAGAAAAAGACATAAGAAAGAAGACAGGCTAGATGACCTTGTTCATGAGAAAAAAAAAAAAGAAAACACGCAAGCACTACCACTTTCTTCAGAGCATTCAGCATTTTACAGTCATTGCCTGGAAGGTGCCAATAATGAGCTCAGAGCTGTACAACCTACAGAGATGCCAAGGCAGTTCATTAATTAGATATGAAACCCAGAAAGCCAAAAGACACCATGAAATTACACGAGTAGTCAACTTTAGCTCTTCTATCCCCTCTTATTTTCTGCATACAAAATCCAGAGAAAAAAGTCTTAAATTCGAGTATTAACTCTAACATGGAGCACGAGAGGGTTTTTATGACTGGGCCCTGCAAAACAAGAGGTATAGGCAACAGTAAGATGTAACAAAGCTGAGCAAGATGTAGTCACAAATCCTTTTTTAAGATCCTTGGTATGTAGACACATTTTGCAGTAACCAAAACTGAGGCATGGCTGTAACTGCAGCATAGAATACAACTACATCTCTTATTAATGTGCTGAATATTTAAGGGTAAATGTAATGTGTCAAAGCTCGTTCCAAGGGTGCAGATGCATCCTTACAGTGCGGCCATGGCAAATGACGTTAATGTGAGGAGAGGTAAGGCTTCCTCCTCATGTGGTGTGCACAGCAGGGACACAGTTACCTGCCAGAAGCTGACACCTGCTGGGAAAAGATGCTCAGAAAGCAGCCTCTGCACCTTAGCATGTCCACAGCAGAACTTTGCCAGGCATGGGGATGCAAACATATTCTGGCTTGGGCAGACAGCCTTAGAGGCAGCACAGTCCCAACACACCACCCTGGATGAGACCTTAGCCCTCGCCCCCTCCTTGGTGCTCCTCTCACTGCTGGCACCGCCACAGCTGCAGGTCTGCACTGCCCATGGTGCCAAAGTCCCACAGGAGCAGGCTAAGGAACCTCAGCCAAGGAGCATGGCAATGACCTCTTACATTTCCTCCTTCCCCTCATAATTCTCAGCCTGTGCAGTGCAATGCCAGATGGAAATTCCAGTGTAAGTCCCAACAACAGCACGGCCACATCACTGAAAGTGTGTCCCTGAGTTCCTTAGCCTGGTGTCTCACCCACCACTGTAGACCCCTGTAGACAAGTTTTGGAGCAAACCCACCCACAACTACCTCACAAGTTTTCATATCATAAGGTGTGGGTGTGCTCTTTTAAATATTCAGGGGAGCCTCACCCAATACATCATCACTGATGGGAAGAAAGAGCCCTTATCTGCAAATCTCCAGAACATCACTTCTATTTCTGTAGTTAGGCTGTTGGGACAACGAGAAAAAGCTTTCTGCCAAAAGTTACCACAGGTCTTTCTTACGCTGTGAAATGGTTTGTTAGCTTAAGACAACAATTCCTTCTAAAAAAGGCAACAGCAGTACTCTGTCTAAGTTTGGCCACAGCAGGACTATCCTTTTCAGCTGGAGCTCTGCAATTACCCATGCAGACAGGCTCACCAAAGAAAGATAGCTGCTTAAACCTGAAGTCTTTGATCTATTGCCTAAACTCTCGAGCAATAAGGGACACTTTGCTCCCACTTGTAAGCTCAGACCACTACTAGGCTCAGATAGATGCATCCTCAGAGTTCTCAAGGGAACATTTCAAAGTTTTAATGGCAGTGGCAGCTGCTCTTTATAAGCTGAAGGCAACGACACTTCATTTTTTAAATGGAGGCAGATTCTGATTTATAAATATGAAAATTGAATGTATGCAAAAGCACAACCCTTCTTCTCTTTGTGCATACACAACTCAGATAACTGAACTGATCAGTCACCAAACTGAGCTGAAAGTCATTATGCCGAAGAAAAGACCTTGCTTGCCTAACCTCAATCCAGAATGAATCTAAACCTCTACTTTCCAACCCTCTGAATATGAATAGGGACAGAATGAATACGCTGACAGGTCTTTTATTATAGCTAGAGGGTGTAGCAATAATTAAAAACCAAATCTTGTATGTATGCAGCTAAGACACTTCCCAAAGAAATACACTTGACTTTGTCTTTTTGCAAGATTAGGTTGTCAAAATGGTATTTTTTTTAAGTCAGTAAGGTAGCATAGCGCCCAGGATTTCCACATAAAGGAAGCTTAGAGAAATTGCAAAAGGGATGGATGACTACTGTTGTTCTCCAAACTTCTCTGTACTAGTCTGTGCATGTAACTGTGTGCAAAACTCAAGAGCACAATGTTGCAGCTGAAATGTAACACTCAGAGATAGGGAATTTCCCATTCAGGGTTTTTTCAGCAACAATTCACTTCTACAAAGCCAGCATCCATGCTTACTGGAGAAATGAGCCAGCAATACATTGGCATTTTGGCCAGGTTGCTGTAGGAGCCCTAACACTTGTAGGTTTAGTACTTCAATTAGGAGGTGAAACATAACCCTCCACCTACTTCATTCTAACTAATTTCTCAGCTGATCTTTTGAGCTCTGCAAAGAGCACATTTCTCACTGAGCACTACAGGTAGCACAAGTGTGTGAAGTCAAAAGGGATATGAATTATTAAAATGTCTGAACAACTGAGGTTGAAGGAGAAAAAACAGAGAGAAGAAAAGCTCTTTTTAAACTACGGAATGACAACATAGTTATTTTAAAGCACTCAAAAGGGTCTTTTCAAGGTTGAAACAAATGTTGAAAGAGAAAAGGCCTGCACATTGAGGGTTCTGGCAGACTTTAGATATGGGCAAGGCACATGGAGATCATTAGCATTGGGATGGGGCTCATCTCCTGTGTCCAGAGAGGTTTTTCCCATGAACTTCACAACTTTGCTGCTGTCTGGTCACAAATCTGGAGAGAGAATACAAAAATAAAGCAAACTTATGTCCTACTATCTCAATTCCAAATGTGAACATCAAGCAGCAGCCACACAGACTTGTGTCTCAGACAGTGCTTCAGAAAAATCAGCTGTTCCCAAGGTGTCTGTCAGTCAAACTTATCCTCATCGTGCTTGGGAGCTGTTTTCGCATGTGTCACCCTAGAAGACTTCACAGCTTTGTCTATAAACTGCTCTCAACATATTTCTGACCAATAATAACAACTTTTCTTGGCATAATAGCTTGCTTATCAATTTAGAAATGGCACTAGTATGCCAACACCTGGTGCTAGAGCTGTAGGTTTAGGCAGTACCTCAGAACAGCTCCTCGGGTGTTACACGGACACCTGCCATTCATCAGGTCACTCTGCCCTGGCCTAGTAGGTCACAAAATAAGGTTTTGCCACCCTGAAACAGAGTTCATCATCTACATCTCACTTTCAAACCACAACCTCATATCTGCTCCCGAATGCAATACTTTTTAAGATAATAACTGAATATCCCATGTTAATATCCAACTCTCCCTTCTGTTAGGCTCCTGAGGGATTCCAGGCAGCTGCTTAATGCTTTCCTTCTCTAGGGATTTATATTTTCCCATATGCTACTGAGCTGCAAGATGAACAGTTGTGTAGTACCACACATGCCTGGCAGAAGAATGAAACGTGATGGAAACTTGAATTATTTGCTCTCAGTCTTTAGGACCTATAACAGTTTTTTCCTAATTTTTGAAAGATTTTTTTTTCCTTTTCTTTTTTTTTTTTTTACATTTGTCCTGCTCCTTCTTTTTATAAGAATATCGTTGCCTGAGTCAAGAGAGAAGGGAAGACAACCTATATTAGGTCAAGCAAATTGCAGCAGTGGGCAGCCCGGCTGGGGTCCTCATCATGGACGAGCAGTTGTGTGCTGCAGACAGCTTTACCCAGGATTGCAGAGTGCCCCTGCCAGGCTCCTATCAAGGCACAGAGGACAAAAAAGTATCTCTAATAAGCTCCATTTTCCTGAATTGTTGAGGAGGAGGAGATAGAAAATCATTCCTGTAACACCTCTGGAAAACTTGAAGAGGTTATTGCTATGGAAACTGCTCCAGCAAAGCAGGTGCGGAAAAGGGGAGCAGCAGAGAGATGCACGGTGCATGGAATAGAAATTGTTAACACCTGAAATTAAACCCTGCACACCTCTGGCAATGCAATCTATTTTGGATAACATCAACAATTTGCCCTTGGTTTTGTATCAACAAAACCACAGGTAAGCGACAACGAAATGAACACATTAGGCTGTGCAGGAGAGCACTGGCTGCAGAACCATACTAAAAACAATACACACCACTATATATGGCAGCAGAGAAAATCTGGTATAGAATAGGACTACGCCTTTTTAACTCCAGCTGAACTAATGCAAACCTTACAGTGGAGCTTGTCAAATATAAGCAGGGAAGCAACAGAGTTTCTTTTCATCAGCCTTTGATGGTAAAATAAAGCTAGGCTGGAGGAAGCCTTTAGAACAAGAATGGATCAGAGGAGCTCTGATTGTGCCACACCAATGGCTGTGCCACAGAAAGAAAATATGCTACTGAAATGCAGACTGAAAAAGGAATTGTTCAGTGAAGAAAGAAAAATCAGTTAAAAAATGAGGTGACAAACAAGAAGCTCTTTGAGAGAGACTTTACCCTACAAAAAAAACCTGTGAATCCACATCAATGGCTTTGTGTCAGTTTTAATACTGGATATGAAATCTCTTCCTTTTAGCATACATGCCTGTGTGTATACTTACATTTTTTCCTCCACAAGAGTGTGGCCCCAAGTGTCCCCAGGGATACTGTGAGTGACATGGTAGCCTTCTGGACAAAATGTCCAGCATATGGCTGGACAAACACATCGTGTGATGGGTAAGGAATGGCTCACAGTTTGAGCACAAAGGGTGATATTGAATGGGTTTTCATCAGGCTGGCAACTGGTCTCTAATGGGTTGCATATTAGGAAAAGGTTTTTCACCCAGAGGGTGGTTGGGCACTGGAACAGGCTCCCCAGGGAAGTGGTCACAGCACCAAGCCTGACAGAGTTCAAGAGATGTTTGGACAATACACTTGGGCATGTGGTGTGACTTCTGGGGATGATCCTGTGCAGGGCCAGGAGTTGGACTCAGTGATTCCTGTGAGTCCCTTCCAACTCAGCACATTCTGTGATTCTAAATGTAATACTCAATCACCATAGCAGAGTTTTGATATGTGTTTAAGTGTTCTGCTAAATTGAGGCTTGTGCCTGTACAAACACACCCACAGTAAACTGGAGGTTTTGCATGAAAAGATGAGTCTTTTCTGGTACAACTATGTCCTTTTGGTGAGCTGAAAATCCTTAGATGACCTCTTCCCTAATGGAGGATATATTACCAAGAAATGGGAGGAGTGATGAACTACAACACTAAAAAGTCTTTTGAGGTCTTCATATCTTCAGGAAAATAAAAGCCAAGCCCCTGGGGTAGAGTTAACAATGTGCCTTTAAATTTGGCTTGTTTCCTTTTTGGCTGCATGAACATCTGTAATCCCCAAATTCCTGTCGCTATTCCCACCAGCTGGTGAAACTGAAACTGATCCAGCAGAGGAAGTCTGAGCCCTGCCAACACAATGAAAAATATAACCCCATTGGGCATGACACAGCTCCACCACAATATAAAACCATGCAGTGCATTTACAAACTTAAACAAATGCAAACCATAAATCATAAACCAGAACGTTTCAGAGACACAACTGCAAGGCACTGATGGGATGAATTGTTTGCCTTCCCTTACCAGAGAAATCATGCAAAGGTAACAGTAAAGGTCTCCCTAGGAAGGCATAGGTGAGGTAAACTACTCTGGGCTGCTAAGGGTTAACCTCACCGCTGGCAGCATGTTTTCAGTCAAGTGTCTAAGCTTCTGCTAGAGGGGAATTTTACAAACAAACTTACAGGCTTTGCAGATCAATTTTCTACTTGATTTTAGCCCTCTTTTCTCCTGAGCAGACCCACTGCATCTCAGTTTCTTTTTCAGACACATTTTAAAGTTTTAGTGCCATTTTTGAAACAATACAGACCCCCCAGTACTTGAAACCACATATGGAGCTTTGGTAGCATTTCTATTTCCATCAAGAGTATTTAGTAATAAACAGCTATGAAAAACATTACCCTAGGGCTTCAGCACTGTGGAGCATGCAGTACAGACCTTCACTGACTGAATACTCAGCAAGCATTTAAATGATAGTATTACATTAGAGTGGCGGCTGTAGCTGTGTAAATAATTGTGCATTGTCCCTGCTCATTGATTTATTTTCATATGTGCACACGTACATGTCTGAAAAAGCATTTTAAAAAACTCAAAACCCAGACAGCGATAATCTAATAAACTCCAAAGTGAATCAATAGACTACTTAACAGCAGAGAGATAAACTGCATTTAATAAGAGTTAGAAGGGATGGAGAGAAGGCTGTGCAAGATTCAGCCAGCAATACCACAAGCACAGAGACCATGAGAGAGAGAGAGAAGAGCCTGAGGTAGGTGCAGAGGGAGACCAGGCAGCACAGGGAGCAGAGCACTTTTGAAAAAAATCTTCCAGCTTTCAAAGTGCTGTTTACAGAGCAATAGGAGTCAGGAGATTTCTTGACAGACAAAAGTGTAACAGAACCCAGTAAATATTCAGGACAGGAAGACCTTCAAAGGAGCTCTCAGCAGCTGACAAATTTAGTTTCTGCCAATGCAGGGGCTCTCATACAGCTGTGCAGCAGTAATCTAAAAACTAGGTCTCATACAGTTGTGACATGGAGGTTCCCTCGTGAGAAAGCACTAAACATTTTTATTCCAAAGGTATTTCTAGGGACTCATGGCATTTAAAGGTATTGAAACTGAGGCACAAAAATTAAGTGATGTTCCAAAATTTACAAAGAATCAGTAGGAGAGCTGAAAATGTGTTTATTTCACTTGTCTATCAGTCCTGTGCTCTGTTCACTGGACATTTTTTTCTTTTTTCACTGTGCCCTACAATCCTTAAGATATAGAATTGACTGCAGAAGATTACAGATTCCTGCATGCAGGGCAGGCAGCACACTAAACGAGAAAGTAATGTATGGCAGAACCACCTCTTCAATACATATGAGGACATTGTAGCATAATCTCTTCGTAGGGTGTCTTTGACTTAGAATTTATGCAGTTTCAGCAACAATTCATAACTACCCTCCTCTTAGCTGTGTCAGCAAAAAGGCCAAAATTGGCACAGACATGGGATCAAACTGTATCACTCCCTCTTCCCATGTTAAGTCTAAAGGACCTAAAACAAATACAAAGAAGTCTGGAGGATGCAAACAATTATCTCCTTTGTTTATTTCTTCTTACAAATGGACATCTATGCACATCTAATATAAAGACAACATTGTAGTATCTCAGGAATTCGGATATATTACATTTCTTTATTATTATTAAACAAATCCTCGCAAGGCACTGTCACTGTGATTCTGGGTTACAAAGCTCTCCCTGACAGCAAGAACCTGAAAAAAATTTTAAAATGTCTAGAGAACAATTGAGTGGATCCATCTCTGAAACTATTCCTTCTCAGCAGAAGAAACAGATGAGATACCACCTGAACCACCCTGTTTCTCTCATCTAGCACTCATGTTCTGATTTTCCCCTTAGACACACCGTCTCTAAAAATTATTATTAGACAAACACAGTTCAAAGATCTTATTCTGAACATACAGTTTGAGTCTCAGACAATCTGGTTGCACCCAGAGCCAGGCTAACTGTTATTTTCAGTCTCACAAGTATTAATTTATCCCTGACCAAACAACTCCAATCATGCCACTTTGACAGGACAAATTTTCAGGACTAACATCCACACTCGAGGTCCATTATCCACGGTTGTAGCACCAGGGTGCTCTTGCCCTGCAGGGAAGGTATGCAAAACACACAGAGAAGATTTAACAAAGCCTTCTGTAAAGTCTTAAACATGTAGAGCCCAGCATATTTAAAGAATAAACTTTCTGAGGGTAACACTCCTCACTGTACCACAGCCTTTTCTTCCAAACCTTAGGAGAAGGAAGGAGAAGGGGGAGATGTCTTAGCTGTAGTAAGGAAAATGAGATTTTCCACTGCCTCAAAGACCTACTTCAGGAGTTCCTATAATGTCAGCCTAGTGAAAATCCAGTGAAATAAACCATCTTCTAGTGTCTCAAAATGTTTGGGAATTTCCTTGGATTGAAAAGAAAGTATCACATGGCACCAACCACATCGAAATGCTGGATCAACTATCTTCAGTAAAGCAATTTCCTTAAGTTCTAGTCAACCTCAACACACAGAGTAAAAGCATTAAATAAACTCCAGTACCCAGTGGAGCCCTGTGAAACTACACAGCTGTGTAGGCTCACAGCTGTGGGCCTCTCCTTTACCTTCCATCTCTCCCTTCCAAACAACATCTTGCATTTTCTTATTCTCCTTCCAGTGATTTTTCTAGTCTGCTCATCCAAGAAGCAGATGAATGTCATCACCATTGACACAATAAATGTGAGGTGTGGATGCACCCCACAACAACGTGGTGATGAGCTGGCGAGTAGGACCAGCTACCATGCCAGGCAGCACAGACTCTCCTTTCACACAAAGTTCTCCCCTCCATCTTCAAGTCACATTTTCTACGGCAATGGAATCTGGATAATGAGCAGGTGTACTGACACTCACATCCAGGGATGAGCTACAGATCATGCTGGCTTTCAGCAGAGGTTATCCTGCACAAGCTACTTCCAAACACAGCAGCCAGCACTCCTCCCAACGGACCTACCACTCCTTCCAGGTGTCTCTGAGCATTCACAGCTGGTTAACACTACAGATGATGAATTAATCAAACACAGGCTT
This sequence comes from Pachycephala philippinensis, assembly GCA_013397055.1. NCBI lineage: Eukaryota > Metazoa > Chordata > Aves > Passeriformes > Pachycephala > Pachycephala philippinensis. The sequence goes on along the minus strand of VWZT01004486.1, from coordinate 220,550 downwards.
TGAAGGACGACATAATGTTGGGTCACTAGGAGTAGGAAGGGGAGGAACAGGGCAGAGCATGAATCTGCTGATGTTGCCAGTGCGGTGCTTCATTTTGCAAAACTTCGGTTTTTCTTCTTTCAATCCCAGTCACAGGCAGTGTGCACTAGAAGTGGCATTTTGGGGGTACAGCTAGCTACTGTAAGAGTGAGAAATAAAAGGCTGTGGCATATGAAAACAAAATACAAAAAAAAAAAAAAAGATGAAGGAGGAAACAAAGTCTTAGTTTAGTTCCTCTGGTTTTACACTGATGAAACAAAAAATTGGAAGTAACTTCTGTTTTCATGCTGGGAGAAAAAAAAACCATGAACAAATCAGCATGGATTTGCAATCATACCTGTCCTAGCTGTCTCATCAAGCAATCCAAAGTTCCAGCTACTTCTTTTCTCACTGAGTCACACACATGAAGCATTCTGCCACAAAAAGCAAGTGAAGATTCATCTGTCCTAGGGACTACTGGATGAAAATCTCCAAACCCAGCACTATCATCAGATAATTTCCTTAACAGTGTATTAAACCCAGATAAACAGTATTATTTTATTGCTGGAAAAGTCTATGGCTTCCCTTCCCCTGCCTCCATTATCTTTTCCTTTCCTTTGGGGAAAAGCAGTTGGTGAGGGAACACAACAGTGTTACTAGATGCACAGCCCTTCTGCTTTTCACTACACTAAAACTTAAGTGAATGTCATGTATACTGAATGGAAACTGAAAATCAGGATTGCTTCAAAGTAATGTAGGACTCAGCATCTTGTCTTTGGGAGTTGATTGCACATACGCCTGTCTGGAGAACACAAAGCAAACAGGCTATCCTACCTGTTGTGCCATGGATTGAAAAAGGAAGGGAAAAAAAAGCAGGCCCAGATACACAGCTTTTTGGCACAGCAGAAAACAACACTTGAATGCAGTGATTCAGTTGAAAGAGCAGTTCACATTTACACAGGTACTTACAGCATCCAAGCACGAACACAACCCTATCTCACACTGAATCTCTTCTGTATCCCAACACACCCAGATAGGAGATGAAAAAAACAGAGAAAGGGGAGAGACATTTTGTAGCATGTCAGTCAGTAAATTCACAGAAAGGAGATAGAACTACTCAGTTAATGCAAAGCAAAGTAAGGAATTATGCTGCTACTGGTGACTGCACAGTTGAGCATAGAGATCCTTTCTCATAGTTAGCACGTAGTCCGTCTGCAAGGAATAGTCACAGACTATTTAACAAGGTGCTAGCCAAGTCTCTCTAAGCCATGGAAAACTAAGCCACATGCATACTTACGACTCCAGACAGCACAGGCTAGTAATAAGTATACTCAAAAGGACAGCTAAAAAATCATTAAGTAGAGAAAAGGAGAGATAGAGGATGCCTAGATGATAGAAGAAATGCATATAAGATATTATATTGAAAAGAATTAGGGAAGAGGATTGAAAATGACAGGCAAGTAATGATAAAAAAAAGCACAGTGACAAGCTAATCAGTTGCCACTGGAGCAACCCTCACCCTCCCAAATTCAACTAAAGCAGAGAAAGCAAAAGGAAAGATAAGGCAATGAACCATTTTCCTTTTACCAGCTGCTAAGAATTTTAAAGGTACAGTCTAGAAAACAGAGAATTAATTGAACGCAAATTACTTTTGTTACGTGCACTGAAATTAAAGATTACCTCAATTCCAGATGCTTAAAAAGCATCCAGTTCATTAGTTCCATGTATTTTCTCCACAGAATTCTCTTCATTCTAATTAAGTAATTCAATAAAATTAATTGCATTTGTATTTGATTAATGAAAATATACATTTCGTTAAAGCAACCATACAAGAAAAGCCTGGATTCAGACTGCTCTCCAGCTGGTTACATTATTTCACTTGCAAATAGGAAAGGTTTTAAAAACCATTCACAGCGAAGAAGAGTAAGAGCAGGTCAGCACAGTCCTCAAGTCAGTCAGGGACATTTATCCATAGATTTTGTTTCACGTTTCTCTGGTAGCACTGGAATTCCAGTCCACCTTATTTCCTTATCTCAAACGAAGCTGACAGCATGAATAGGGGTTGTGAAGGAACTGGAGGTCATCTATGGCTGCTACCTATTTCTGCTATATTCACCATTTTTGGTGATCACATTCATGACTGTATTGGCAGCTTACACTGAATGAAGTTAATTTGGTTTCCTAAGGCTTTCCTCAGTTCAAAAGCAATGAACAAGCAAACCATCCCTGCTTTATTGGTGGGCAGCATTAGAGGGCATCTAGATTAGCTGTGGAAAAAGGGCAGAGAACAATGAAATTACATGCTTATTTCTGCTTAAAAACTTATGTCATTTATTGGCCCTGAAGGTCACCGACAGTTTACAACAGTATGTTTTTCTAGCTTACATAGACTAAGATAAAGCAATGAAATGCACGAGAGAAGCTTTTCTGTACAGTGAGTCGTATCAATTAGCTTAGTTGATAGGAAATACAAACACACTTGATCATACATCATTCAAGGGGATTTTTTACGTAATAAAAATGCAAAGTATGCTTTTGGAAGGATTTACAGATCCTTTCTGCTCACTAATCAGCCATTTACTGGCCTTTACAAACCAGAAAGCTCCCTGATGTCCCAAGAGGGCACAACACACTTGAAAGAAGGCAAGATGGTCAGTGCTCATTTCCAGCCCTGCTATGTTCCTTATCACTGCCTTCCAGCTGCAATCCAGCATCTTTACAAGTAAAGGGGAAAAAGGTCTCTCTCTGTCATCTTATGTACATTCCATCCTCTTGAACATAATCATTATCCTCATAAAAAGCAATTGCCAGGACATGGGCCCTCAGTTCCTCCCAGACTGGTTACCTGGCAGATGACTAGTGAATCTGGAGGCTCTCCCTGAGCAAAAGACTTGATATTCTTCAGCCCCAGAATGGAATTACAGCTGTGTCGTGCCCATGGCTGACATGATTCAGAGCAGAACTAAGGAGCCTGAAACAAGCTAAGTTTATAATCTCTTGGTGTTGGAGCAGGCACACACACACATTGAAGGCAAATGCACACAGGGCAATTTAAAAGGTCAAACATATACTTAATCCATCCAGAGTATTATCAAGTGGAAACTGGTTCCTTGGATTTGTATAAACTTTTTTATTCAACACATACCACATCAAGCCTATACCGGTTTGCAAAAGTCAGTTTCAGGAAATGACTGATGCTTCCTTTCTGAGAAGTCCCAGTGCCTCTGGCTGCAGTATCACTAACAGGCAAAGCTGCCATAAGCCGGCACTGCTGCTGAAAGCAGTCCTTCCTCCCTACCCCAGCCTCTTCTTATTACCCTTAGGCTGCCCAAAAACCCTGTGTCAGCTCCTCAGTCTGATTTACCATAAAGCTGCACAAACTTTTACACTAACAAAAGAGATGAGCAAGTGAACGAATGGTTGGGGGCAGAAATTACTCCTGTCAGAGGCAAAGTTGACTGGAGACATTATCTTAACAGAGTCAAATCACAGCTAAAATACCCAGTGAAATTTAGAAATTGATTTATCACAGGAAGCAGAAATTCTTCAAGCTCCTTCTGAAAGCAGTTCTATCAGCAAATCTTACCTCATATGAGGAAAGATTACATATGCACATAGCTGTGGTTACAGCTATGTCCATACACAACTGTATACATATAATTACATACCTACATGGTAGACCTAACCAGGATGGTTCTAGCAGAGCCAAAGCTGAGCTTCATCTCCTGAAAATAAGGAATCTGCTTCACAGTTGTCAGTGTATTTAACATAAAAGCTGAGAACAGACGGCACTATAGCTGTCCTTTATAAGAAGACACTCTAAACCCTGTTTGCCATCAGTAGGATGTGTTTACTTAAAACAAACAAAGCCATAAACAAAAATGCTTAAGTCCCAAACCCAGCAACAACAACAAATAAAACCTGTTCCATTTCATATAAACTACATCATCTCCTGAGTCTGTGAGAAGCATTGACAGTTAAAACAGTGACCTTATGTAAATTGAGTCAAGCTTACGTGCAGTAGTATGGAATTATTTTCAATCAGGAATTGGCTGCTTTCCCACACTATAATCTGCACTTTTGAGAACAATTATATTTCATCCCAACATGGAAGCCTTACATTTTACATTACAGAAATTTTCTTGCAAACCAGCAAACAAAAAGCACCACAAAATTTATGCAAGAGCAAAGCTAGTTGGCCTGAAGAACTGTTATGACTGTAACTTCCAAACCCAGAAATAATCATCATAAAGCTTATGAAGTCTCAGGCAAAGGAGAACTTTTGCATGACAGACAAATTGACATCATTTTGGAAATGGCCACTGCCCTGAAAACTAAATTCATGCTAAGAAAGAAAATACCTCGTGACTTATTTCACAGAGAGCATTTCCAAATGACTCCAGCTGGTGCCCCCAGACAGCACAAGCAAGTCAACACTGCTGACAAAGCTGCTGGCTGCAAAGAGGCATGGCTGGAGCTGAACTGGTAGCCTGCAGTATGGAACCACAGAGCCAAGGAATCAGTCAGCTTGGATGAGGCCTCCCCAAACCTCAACCCCTCTCCTCAAAGTACAATTAATCAAAGTAGAGGTTGGCTATATACATAAATGAGATTAATGATCTTCCACAGAACCATCAGGATTAGGAAAAAATAGGCCCTATCAACATAAAGACAGCCTAAAACCAGCAAGCCAGTCTAACTGGGCCATGTTCAAACTTCTGCAGAGTCCAAACAGTATTCCTAGGATGGCCCCACAGGCTCTTTACCTGACAACCACCTAATAAAATGTCCACTTAATTTAGCAGTTCTTTTTGTGGAAGGTATTATTTTGCTCCACCAAAAGTACCACATCTTCCTCTGCAGTTTCCAGCCAGGACTCGTTTTCTTGCCCTCTTTCCCCTCGGCTGCCGTTGCACTGCCCCTGTGCTGCCTCATGCAGGTGGGCAGCACAAATGGGCTGAGGGAGCTGGACATGAGGGAGCTGAACAGCTGCTGACTTGGCAGAAAGATAAATGGCTGGAACAACTCTTCCATATCCTGGGACTCTTAAAACGCAAAGGCCTTAAATGGCCCTTCAAGCTGAGACCTTGGAATATGGGCCAGGTCACAGATAAGGGAAATTAAGGCTATTCACAAATATAATTGACACATGAAAAAATGATGAGCATTTTACCAGCAACTATTTTCAGCAGTGACTCTACCTGCATCTGCTTGCATAGAGTGGTACATCTTATATAACAACAGACTAAATTAACACTGCTGCATCTTTCAGAAGGTTGAGAAGACCTCTTCAGCTTCCTTCTGCCTTCCAGTACATGTGACCCTGCTACAGATGCAGCTGCAGGGGAATCTCACTTTTCTATCATCATCTTTCTTAAACAATATTTTATGCTGCTGATAGTGGTTCCTCATATAAAGGCAGAACAGACAACCTTTGACAAGAATTGATAGGCAATCCTAGTATTGATTTAAATCAGGTATTAGATCGCTGGTCCAAGGCTGACATTCTGCCCCAATGGTGGCAAGTCTAGAATACACATACTTATTTAGTTCTCCTGCCTTCAAGGAAGCATGGTGATGGGTAGTAGGGAAGTGAACCACCACTGCTGAAGGTGTAACATCAATCAGAGCAGCACAGTGACTGTCCTCAGTATCTTTCCTATGCCCTTAAAAGTTAGGAGAATTATCAAGTGCTGACAAGCTACCTTTGCTTTTTGGTATTCTGTATTAACAAAAAATAAACCAAAGTTCACAAAAACTGCATTTGCAAAATAGCTCCAAAACCAGTAATCTACACTGATCCCGTGAAAAAGACAACAGTTTCAGTCCTATGGTCCCCATACAGAAAATGCATGTCTAATACAGACAACATGAAGCAAAAAATCATTAAAAATACCACGAGAAATTTTTAGTACAACAACAAAGGTGTTATACGCTTGTGAGTGTCTGTGTGGGAGAGTAACAGTTGAAAGCCATACAGGCATCATGAAATTCCAGTGGCTTCTGAGAAGGGGGTGACATAGCATCTTCTGTGAGCATTCATTCAAGTTTGACATGGACTTGGTCAACAGGGGAACACACTGTTAAACAATATAATAAAACAAGCTGGTCAGCTCAGCATATTAGCAATGGTAATTTCAATTTCTAGTTTACCAATCTGAGTATTATTTAGATTGCAATCCAGCCAAACATTAATAGGGCTACATGCAGCTTGGGCTCTAGAGCCACCTCCTAGACAGAATTGCTGAATTATCACCTAAGCTAGCCAGCAAGATTGTAATTCCAGGATTGAAAAGGTCAGTACTACCTATCTCTTTCACCTACATTAGATTGTGAGGGATCAAGTCAGGTGATTTAGAAAGGGAGATTTCCCTTGTTTTTGCCAAACTTTTATCTCTTTCAGGAATAATTAACTGTAGTAAGTTTGAAACTCAAAATCTCTCACAAGCTCCAAACATACAAAATCCCTTTATAAATCCACCTTGACCACGTAATCTACTAACAAACCTGTCACAGTCATATAGAAAACTGCTTCTGGGATCTCTGCAGCTTATTAGCATGAAAGCTGTAGGGGAAGAAGGGTTGAATGCAAGCACCTCTCACAAAATGTTCCTTTCTATTTAGTTAAAAAGTGAAAATACCATGAGCATATTCCAAAAAGTAAGAAATAATTCTTGTTAAGAAAACTCATTAATACAAAGCGGTTCCTTTTATGATTTTCTTTCTTCTACTCAGTGCATTGGCAAGTGTTTAGTAGTACTGGGTATTTATTTTCTTTATTTTCATTTCTTTCTTTGGTTCTGACATCCAGGCACTTACCAAATGTATGTTCAGGCTCCACACTGCAAACAGACCTTCTGTTAAGCAGTATTTTATGGGCCTTGTTTCCTGAGACAGACCTCTTGAACCTTTAGCAAGATGGATTCTCCCACCTATCAAGGACAACCTGATAGTACAGGTGGGAACCCTGGAATTGAGCACTGAAAACCATAATGCTATTTATGAGTGAGCAAAGTAAGGGAAAGATTAAAGAACACTTTAAACTTTAAAATTAACAGTGAGCTTGCCATTTAAGTCTGACAGAACTCAAGGTTGTGCTAAATGATATATACAGCAGTGATGAAAAACTCCCTCCTGTGCCATTCTACATGCAGTTTGCTCTCAGATGATTTTCATACACCTTCTTCAAAAAAGCCAGAACAACAAAAGATTTCTTGAAAGTCATCACAGGTCTTGCAAACTCATTATGTTTATAATCTGAAGTAACTTAGCCTTCTACTCATAGCACTGTCAGTATTTTGGGTTTTGTCACAAAGCTTGCATTATTAGCATTCTGTATAAAGCTTAAGCTCCCACGGTTGCATGATGAGAGAAGAATCTCATCTGGAGTACGAAAAAAAATAGCTTGAGTGTGTGATCATTAAGAACAAAAATATAAATGATGTGCATTTTTATTTTTTATATAAGATCTGCAACTGCAGCATCTCATTATTATGCCAACCTCAGAACTTGGGTTCAAAGGCTACAAACAGATTTCATTCTCACCCATGTCTGGGGTCTGAAATTCCTGAATCTCATTTCTTTTCATGGTAAGACTTTGTCCTGTCCACAGACCACAAGTGAAGGTCTCAAATGCCTAACTGCAATTCTTTTAGGTGCATATATATTTTAACTACTATTACAGAACTAACATCTTTTGCCTCAAGCCTTCACTCTCACTTAAGGATCAAGAAGTGCATCATCAGCCAGCTGAAGCACAGAATTGATTCTTGTTGTAAGTCTGTCTCAGAGTGTGCAGTATAGACACTGGGAGTTATGATGTGGTAAGAGTATAAATGTATTATTTAATTTCCTCATATCTGTACTCTAATATTCTGAGGTTTTATATTCTGCTTGACAAGTATAGAGCAAAAAGTCATGGCACAAGAAAAACTGGAAGTCCGAGCTTAAGCTATGTCATGATTTGGAAAATCTGTCAATGTACAGATAAAGAATCATCCACAGCACTGAAGATCACTTCAGTACATGTGTGAGGCTAAACCCTCCATTTTTCAATGTACAACTTGTTTAGTCCCTGCTTCAGGTGGCACTTCTCATGTTCAGAATCTTCCTATGATCATCCCTTACTAGATGACTAGTTTAGCTGTGTAGCCCAGTTGTTCTGGACGATAATGTAGTTCTTTAACCGATGTCCATTCCTCCAAAGAGCCAATTATTGAAACTTGAAAGCCTTCAGTTAATTGGTCAAATACAAGGACACCCACTCCAGGACTCCCTCCCTGATTCAGAAGAGAAACCATAAGTGCAAGATGACCCTGGACACCCTCACTGGAACACTCGCTGAAGGGAGACAAGGCACTTCAACCCTCTGAGCGTCCAGGTAATCAGTATTACTTGCAGGGCCAAGTAGCTCAGGTGTCACATCTCAGTTCTCTGATAAATTGCAGACCTGCACTTCAAACACTGTCTAAATGCAAAGAGAGAGCACGTACCTGAACTGCCCTTTGACTTGAAAAGATTAAAATTACATGAGTAAAATAAAAAGGTTCTCAAAAGAAAAAGAAATAAATTCCAACTTTATAAACTACAAAAGAATCAAATAACAGTTTTAAAATTACAGAAGTAAAAAAAAAAAAAAAAAAATTACAAATAACTATATCCCAGGGATCTGAACATATCAAATCCCAAGCAAAGTGAAACTGTTGCTTTTTTAAGAAAAATAAAATTGTATGTAAAATCTACTAAAAACTATGTTGTGAGTTTCTTGGCTGGGGAGCAGTGTTTCTCAATGAACAGAAGAAAATTATTTGGGGAACTACTGACTCCACGGCTGCTACTTTACTGTTGTTAGATCACACCAGAAACTACATAAGGAAAGAAACTGAAAGGTCAGAGCTCTTTTAATGATCGTTTTACAGCTGAACAGAAGCAGGGTCCTCTGCGTGACACAGAGTTTATCTCTTAGGTCACTAAAAAGTGCACAGCTTTGCAAGATGGATGGTGCCAGCAAAGCCATCACACTGGCAAACCAGGGAGACAGACACCTTCTTGTCCCTGTATTTTTCATTTAACGGCAAAATGCGATCTTTCTAATGTTCAGCCACAGAGTCAAGCAAGACAGCAGAATAATTTATCAGGCAAGCCCTTTAAGCATCTCTCAGACACCAGTAAATATGAATGTCTCAGTGGAGCACAACCAATTTTAGGTTCCTGCCTCATTCCTGAACCTAAGTTCCATCAGAGAACTATGTGCTCTCTATTGGACACAGATGTTAAAGGCCAATGATCGGCATCTTCTTAATAGGAAACAGGCTTGTCTAAAGAAAATGTGCAGACCTTTGCCACCTGCAAGGCAGTAAATAAACATTAGCTTTTTGGTTTTTCTAGAATCCTTCAGAATAATATGGAAATTAGACCACTGCTTAATCAACCACAAGCCTCCCACAAAATACAAAGAAGCATTATGTGTTTTCAGAAACCCAGTGATAACTGTACATTTTATTTTTAAACTATAATGTAGATTTGGTCATTGAATGGCTCCTTCTCTCACTGGCAGCAGAGGCACCTTCCCTTGTGGTCCCTGCCATGTGCAACATCTTTTCTAACCATGTTCTCCATTAGGCTAACCAGAAAACATTTTCCCTCTGTTGTTTACCTCCGTCTTTTTAGCCTCTCACCTTTGGCACTTCATTATTCTCACTAAATAAAATGGAACTGTATCTTTAAAATAAGTTTGCAAAGGAAGAAAAAGGACCTGTGCAGTCCTTTGGTGCAGATGAAAGTTCTTTGCTCTCCTGGGTCACCAACTAGCAGAGATCCATCCACATGGGTTAAAGCAGACACTTAAAGAAAAACCTCTCTTTGTTGAAACAGCAGCAGAATGAAACACGGAACCTTTATCTCAGCTGCTCTGTGGAGTTAATCCATTAGCTCTCCTTTCCCTTCTCCCTCTTTTCTTTCAATTTCTAGGTCAAGCTATCAGGTTTCATTCTGCTAACCAAAAGAGGGGATTTAACACAGTTTCCAAGCAATCGTGTGCTATGAATCAACCACAGCTTTTACAAAACTAACCATACAGAAAGGCACGTTCGAAAGATGGCTGCAAGGAAGCACTGCAAGATGGTAAGATAAGTCTCGAAGGAGCTTCAAGGCAGAAGAAACCAGATGGGCAGGATCTCACGGGAGGACAAACAAAACCTGCCCTGCTGCTGGCTGAATTCTCAGCAGGCAGCAGGACCTGGTGTGACAGTGCCTGCAAACAGCCACAAACACCCAAGCGTGTGATGGTGCTCATGGACCCACTGCAACAGCCCTGGGAAAGCTCTGATGGGGGTGTTAGTAAAAGGCTTTCTGTAGTCTGTTTCTTTAAGATCTTTATTTAGACTACACCCATTTGGGGCTAACTATCAGCCAGTTTGCAAATGGTCAAACCATGGCTTTTACCATTTATTTTTTACAATGTAGGGCAAAGTGCAGGATGGGTGCATTTCCAGCACTTTCTGGTAACTCCTTCTGCCAGTATTTTATGCGCTCTCCAATCCTGTATTCTGGCCACCACTGACTCTTCCCTTTTGCCTGTATTTCTTCCCGTCTTTACTTCAAAGTCTGTCAGGAGCCTAAAAGGTGGAAACATCCTCATTACCATTCCAGACACAAAGTTGTCTTTTATGTCACCACCTAGACAATATTATCTTTATTTCAACACCTCTGAATACTCTCATTAGGCTGTTTTCTCTCAGATCTGTGATCTGTTTTCTGCTGTAGCTAAATGTCATAAAAAGCCGGCATTACCAAGTAGACAATCTTTCCCAGCCACCCCTTCAGTTGTCTTTGATGTAGCACACTGGGTTTTTATGACACCCACCAGAAACAGATAGGCAATTGGTAGACACACCTCCTTCTGGTGTATTAAAAAAACCCCAAACAAACAAACCAGCTGCCAGCCCCTCTCTCCCCATACAAATTCCTACTCTGAATGACAATTAGGTTTCCCCTATTATCTTCATGAAGTGCAAGGACACCAGTAAGGTTATCAGTTACACTTAAAAATTCTGCATTTTAATCCAATTTGTCACCCTTAACACCTGCTTATTTTAGTTAATGTAGGAGCAGCCATGTTTGCTAATCTGATTCGTGATATCGGACTAAAATGCTGAGACTTCAAGATTTGCAGGAAAAGTTGCCTTTATATCTCTTCCTTCTCAGGATAACATGCACAGTAAATAGTAGTGTTTCTGTTCCCGAGAAAACTGTTCTAACTGAGGTAAGTGGCCCCTTCAGATTCATCTTCTCCAGCTGACTAAACCATCTACACAACACCTGAGTTAAAGAGAACAAAAACAGATGTGTCCTTCGCAGTCTGACACATCCTTTTCTAACCTAATTCAGGACATTTCTGATGGTGCACCTCCCTGGGACAGGCTGCCCCAGCAGATGTGCTCTGCAAGCTAAATTCAACTATTCAGTTATGTAAAAGCCTGCCCACTTGTCCCTTCCACATGTTCATATCCTAATTTGAAATCCCACTACTATTGGAAATTAGTTTAGTGCCTGAACTGTGAGATGCAAACCCGGCTGTTGGAGCTTTGGTAACAGAAAAGCTGTAACCTCCCACCTGCACATCTGCGTACATTTACTGATGCAAAAGGGGAGTTCCTGGTCAGCTTGACTTTCCTCCCACTGCAACTGAGCCTGTTAGATTATGCCAACATGTGAGTTAAAACCTGCCACCTTTCACCTCCCCTACATTTTTTGTTGGAGACAAGAATGAAAAATCACAATAGGAAACAACAGCTTTTTTTTTTTAAATTGGTTTAATTTTAGGTCATGTTTGGCACTGGCACCATTTTCCTTCACCATCAATATTAAATATAATTTGAACTGTGTCCAGATATTCCCTTCTTCACAAACAAAACACATGAGCTCATCATCAGGGCTTACCCTTCACTGGAGGGACTGAGAAGTTTTAGCTATTGCACTACAAATGTGTTAGAAAAGCCTATCAAACGCTTGGCTGTCCTGTCATGTCACACCACTTCAACAGGGCTCTGTGTCACCATTGCTTGCATTATTCCAATTCAAGCACGACTGCTGTGTAACTAAACTGAACAATCCATGAGATGGTCACTAAAGGTAGGTATCTCGTCCAGATGTGATGTCTCAAAGACTTTCACCTGCAAGAGCATGGCTCCCAGGAACAAGGAGTTCTAACCGCCCAGCTGCCTCTCCTCTGCCTTTGCTGAACACAAACGAGATTCAACTAATTGCACTGTGGAGCCCTGGGTGTAATCAGAGAACAGTTTGGATTGGAAGGGACCTTTGAGGACTATCTAGTTTATCCCTGCTGCCATGAGTAGGGACATCTTTCACTGGATCAGGTTACTCGAAGCTCTGTGCAACTTGACCTTGAACACTTCCAGGGATAAAGCATCCTTTTCTAGGCAACCTGTTCAAGTGCCTCACCACCCTCTGAGTAAAGAATTTCTGCCTAAGATCTAATCTAAGTCTACCCTCTTTCAGTTCACCCTTGTCTTGTCATTACAGACCCTGGTAAAATGTCTCTCTACATCTTTTTTACAAGACCCTTTTATTACATCCAAAGGCTGTAGGGACAGCTCCCCAATGCCTTCCCCAGGCTGAACAACCCCAACTCTCCCAGTCTGTCTTCACAGCAGAGGTGCTCCAGCCCTCTGATCAACCTTTGTGGCCATCCTCTGGACTTGCTCCAACAGTTCCATCCTTCCTGTTCTGAGGACCCAAGCTGGATGCAACACGCCAGGTCAGGTGTCATGCGAGCAAAATTGGGAAGGAGAACCACCTCCCTTGACCAGCTGACCATGGTTTTTTTGGCAGACCAGGATTTAACCGGCTTTCTGGGCTGCAAGCACATGTTGCCAGCTCATATTTAATTTTTTCATCTACCAGTATCCCCAAGTCCTTCTCAGCCAGGTTGCTCTAAATCCATTTATCACCCATAATCTCTCTTTACTATCCAGTGCTTGCATTCCAGCCAAGAATTTCTAACGGTTTTGAATGAAACAAATACAAGGTAGCATGGTGTGATGAAAAGATTTAAAGAGGGGGCAAACAAATCATACTGGTCATCTTAAACAGAACAGAAATAAAATTTTTTTATCCCATCCACCAAGCTGCTCTATTTTAGGCTATTTTAAAGAGTTCTGAGGTATTTTATTGGTACTATTTTCCATATGGCCTATAAAACCAAGTCACCTTAATACTCTAAGTCCAACTGTGCATGCCCTGGCAGCAAAAGAGAACTGTAACTGCTATGTTCTAAAACTTGTAACATCCCTACAGTAGTTATTAAATATATAAGAATGATCTTTTAGTAAAATTCCAGATATGTAGGCACTTCCCAGGATTACAAGCAAATGCGTGTATTCTGGCAACATTCTTTTTCCAATAAAAGTACTTTTTTGTGGCCCTTGTAATTCTGGAAATTACCTAATGCAGGCAAGGCTATTATTTGAAAAAGATATGTACAACTCAAGCTTATGGTCTGTAGCCCCAACCTTACAGAGCTGTAACCACTTGGACAAATACTTGCACCTCTGAAGAATCACATACACTTCATTACTACTCTCTACATGTCACATAATGCATACAATGAATTCTGCATATAATGAATTTGATGACAAAGGAAAAAATATATAAAGATTCTAAACCATAGCAATAGTGAGAAGAGCAGAAAACAGACAAGACTGGAGGAATGTAAAAGGTACTGTCCAAGGGATTTATGGATTGTACAAAAATGCACACGTCTGGGAAGCACTATGCCACAAGGCATTTAGATTATAGTATGCACAAATATATTCACATAAAGAAAAAGCAACAAGGCTGTGCATGCAGTGCTAATGCTGCTATTGCCCGAATTTTGAGCATAAAAATATGTGGAGGACCATATTCTCAGGCTTTTTTTCACATTGCATGCTCAGATGGCAGAAAGGAATGCTAGAAAGAAAACTCCATATATAACACCAAGATCCAGAGGGCTTGTCTTCTACTGAACTATAAAGACTACAAATCAAAAGTATTTGTCTTCATGTTTTTTTCTGAGCTGGACACCTTTTCTTGCTGAGGTCATACAATAAATCAGGTAAAAAGTCTTCATGGAGTCATTCTGTAAGCACCAAGCCAGTCTTCACTGGAAGATGCAAAATCACTTCTTGTCACATGGGAGTACTTGTGTGATAAATTTCAGCCTCTTACTTGTGCAATTCTACTGATACTACACAGCTCTGAAAAACCCTACCCAGTCTTCAGACATTTTATTCGCCCCTCTTGTGCTCAGAGAAGCCCCCTTAAAATTTCTCAAAGGTATTTACCTTTGGGGGAAAGCAAGCCCAAGAATTTAATGCCTAGGCTGACAAGGTAAGCAAAATTAAGTGACTGAAAGCACGTTATTAAACTGGGAATACTGAGGTAACTGTAGATCCTGTATATGTGAGGTCAGATCATTTACGTCAAACAGACTCATGTAAAGATGTGTATCACAGGGAGGCAAAAATATGTGCCATTCTCACAGGTAACAATCTACCTCAGTTCCAGCTGGCTGAGGTTTCCTCTGCACCACGAACTTCACTATGGTAAAGGATTCAGAGGCTGTTACAGATAACACAGATGTTAAACATAAAAGCACAAGTACTAAAACAACATACTCTGCTGTGCATTTAAACATAAGACGTTATAAAGCGAACTTAACTCTCAATTTGTTACGCATTTCCTTTCTATTCTTTCAGAACAGAGTTTTGACTTCACAGAGGAAGCCTGAAATACGAAATTGGATTGTGGGTTGGAAGCAAGAAGACAACTTCAGTATGATGGAAAAGCACTCATTTAGCTTTCCTTGTGAAGTCTGAAATGAGACAGGCTAATTATATGTGGGGAACGTGTCCTATCCCTGAAGACAATGACTATTAGGGGGTTTATCAGAACGAACATGTCAGAAACAGATTCTCCAACAGTTACATTGAAATTACACGTGTACAAATGTGCACGTGTTTCTATCTAAAGCATCACCAAAAAGCCAGAATCTGTCCAAAAGTAATTGTCCACTGACATATTATTTGAAGAGCCCATAAACACAAGAGGCTATGACAAACCATTCTCCTCCTACTCAACCAGGTTTATAAATGGGCAGGTCACTTCTTAAAAAGGAAAACAGCCAATATCTACAGTCTACTTTCAGAACACCTCTAGCTTGTGCAATCCTAAAGAAGATTCACTATTTGGTATGCAAACAGGAGATGGGCAATGCACTGGATTGCTTTTCTGAGTGTTTCAGGTACACATAGTCCCAAACTCCCACTGTCACATAATCCTTGCCATCAGCTGAAAGGGACAGAGCCATACTTCTGCAGTTTTTGGAAATAACAAGCCCCTTGAAAATTCCTGGCTAAACGTCTGTTTAAGTAGGGTCAAACTTCTCACTCTAAGTTTCAGGATATCTTAACAGTTGCCAAAGCTAGGTGCCAAAAGCTGAACTCCAAGCTGTAGATTTGGACAGCAAAAACGACCAACTCCTCATACCCACAACAGATTCCACTAAAACCAATACAAGAAACAGGTGCCTGGTGTTCCTGAAAACATCAGGTTATATGTCAGTGGAGCAACAATAACTTCAAACCAACGATCAGAGGAGGAATAAGGTCACTTTCCTTTCTGTGGAAAACAATCAAAAAGGCACAGCGAAATCAGCACAGATTTATGTGAAAAATGCATGTTATAACTTAAAAACAGCATTACTGCTGCATAAGATGACTACTGCCAATAAAAGCCTCATTTTTCTGAATAGCAGCGTATTAGTCATCCTCTGATGCCTAACAAAGAGAAAACTGGACAAGCTGCAAGAAGGACCGACTGTGATGGATACTGAAGAGATGCTAACAAAACTGTTTCAGGCATTATACTAACTGTGTCAGTGCTTTAATTCCACCTGCTTTCAAAGACTCTTCTATCATTTGTCTTGCATACAATTATATCTCAGAAGGTGGGTGCATTTCCTCTACCTTTCATCACTCCTCTGGCTAGGGATTTATGTGGGTCTATCAATGACCAAACAAAATGAACGGCTTTAAATGGCAGCTGTACTCAAGTGATTAAAAAAAAAAGTCAGCAATTCGAGTTTCAGAGAGGTATAAGGACAAAATTTCTCTAGCAATTTCAGGATTGCACCAATCACTGAAAGAGAGATTTTTAAAGGAAAATAAAAAGAGTCAGGTACTGAAATACTATCAAAAGTCAATGCAGGTGGGAAGCCAGCATCTTTAGTGTCTCCTGAGAATTTAAGCCTTGAGGGAACAGCAAACTCTGCTTTCCTTTGATGCACTGGATATAGCTACCGGAGCCAATCTATTGCTTCTCATTCAATGCAATGTATAGCAAGTTATTTTGCAGGGCAAGATGATCATTAAGAACAGGCATTGTTCTTAACTAACATCAGCAAGTATCCGCAGGAATGACAAGCCTATTGTGAAATAATGGAGGTAGAAGCCCTTTTAAAAAAAAACTTGGTATTTACATATCTTTATTAATAGTAAAGCGCATTAACGAGCAAAAACTGGTGCATCAAGGAACCTCTCAGAGGCTCTCGGGGGATCGATTAAGATAGACTTATTTGAAATAAAACTGTTTAAAAGGACACATGAAATGAAATCCAGGGCAAGGGAAATTCCCTGTTTAAAGAAATGGTTGTTTCTCAAACCAGTGATGAGCTTTCTACACTTGTTTTGTAAACATAAAATTACAACTATGATTCCAAAAGACATGGAAGGCCTGAATTGTAGTTTTTCCACTTGTTGTTTATTGCCATATAATGAAGGAACACTTCAACCTAAAAGGTGACCTTGCATCATTCAGCAAAATACGAAGTTCACCTAGGAAGTCGTGACAATAATTTTGTCATCCAACAATGGTTTGCCTAAAATCTGCCTCTCATAAGGTCCACGTTTACCTCAGAACAGGGACCATCTTTGCTGAACATTACTGGATAAATGGTTGATGCTACTAGCAACAAAATTTTGAAACTGGGGTGAATCAGAACATGACAAAAACATAAACGACTTAGTCTAAATTCTCATCTTGGAAAGGTTTACTTGAGGGACATCCCCAAAGATCCTAAATAAGATATGTTCTCCTGCCAACAAGTGTTGTGCAAATAGTCTAATTAGGAGATGGTCTCAGCTGCCAGAGGCAGGCTGCTTCACAACCTGGCATTTCTGCCAAGTCACTGTAAAGGAGATGTGTCCCAATCTTTGTAAAATGCCCACTGCAGTTTCCCTTGTTGAAATGACAGACATTCTTCTCCACAAACACCTCCAGGTAGCATTTGAGTTAATCTTCTAATTAATTCACTGGGCAATATCATTAATTAAAGGCAGATTCTGCCCTGCTTGTTACAAGACCCCTAATTTCCACTCCCCTCACCAGATTTAATTAATACTAGAGTTGGTTGCAGCTCCTGCCTCTTCCATCCTACAAAGACCAATGTTACTTTTGCCACGAACTGCTCTAACAACCTACTAGGACACCTTCACTGGCATTTCACAGGATGGGGAGCTGAAGGAGTGAGAGCTCTCAAGTCAGAGAGATCTCTCACAGTTTACTGTGGAAGCCAAGTTGGAAGAAGAATAAAGAAAGAGATGATGCTCTTTGGTGGCACATAACTGTCCTGCCTAAAATTTACAATTGGCTTCCCATAATGCCTCCCTTTTATAGCATCATTATCACAGAGTAATTTACAATCAGCCTCACCAGTTGCATTAACAGTCTCTTGCAAGTTTATAAAAAGAAGATTGTAGCAAGAAATGTCAATTAAAAACACATTAAAACAGATGCACTGAGAGACATCAAGGTTCCAGTCCCAGCTTGCAGGAGGAACAGGTGGCACATGCAGCCTCCACAACTTGTTCAGCACCCTTCAGGGCTGAGTAAAGAGAGATCCCAAAGAACTCCCCAAAGAGGGAGCTTCTTACTGGGTTGAAAGGTGATCTCTAGGATGCAAGGAGAACAGAGGAGTACAATTAAGAGAAGATAGTAAATTGTCTTGAGGATGCAAAAAAAGCAGTAGACATTTCAGCTACTGACACTGCAAGAATAACACAAATTTCTTTGGTTAAGTACAGTTACTTCCTAATTACATGAAGGCTGGGATCAGAAACTTTCTGAGCTCAGAAAGTATACTAACAGCTACACACATCCTCCAGGTTATTGTAAATGTCGAAAAAAAAAAATCCACCAATACTATGCTAATTTGCACAAAATTAATTTATGTAAATATGACTAAGGCAGGATTGGGATTGCGAGTCAGAGAATTCAGGCTAACCTCCTTTCACTCTGCCTGATTAAAGCAGGGATCTGAAGAAAGCAAGACAGGGGTAGCAAATTGTTTGTAGCAACAGTTAACCTCAAGCGGATGTTATTCTCAGAACAGGGAAGCAAAAGAGGAGTGGAGAAAGGGTTTGTGCTGACAGTGCTGATGGTCCATTAACTACAGCAGTTCTGCTGCCCAAATGATCAAACTCGGGTTTAGCAGCAGTATGTCTTCTCACTTTACAAGGAAGGAACGGAAGGGGCTTGATCCAGCTTATCAGTTTTGAGCTTTTAGTCCAACTGACAAGAATCTTCTCATTAACAGAGACCTAAGATCTGAAAGAATTCATATTACTGACTTACCGTATCACCCAAACATAACCTCCAGATTCCCTAATTGCTCTTGTGTTTCTCTTCACATCACTCGAGCAAGAGAATCAAGGATATTAAGACCACTTTCACGCACTTTGATTAAAAGAATACAAACTACACAAGCTGAAAGCCTTTAAAAGCCCTATAGGCTTATGAAAAAAAGGTGAGGTCATTATGCTCTGGTATTCTCAGCTGCCCTCAGTGGGTATCAGTCATCATTACAGCACTTGGAATCATAATGGACTCCAACAGTTTAATAATGATTGCAACACCCTTCCTAATGAGGTTGGTGCTGCCCTCTGATGTGAATATTCATAAAACTGGGCTGGTAATAGGTTCTGTCTTGATTAGCAGGCTGTGGTTCTGTATCATGTTTGAGAGACATCTTTTGATGTGAAAAAAAAAATCAAATTAAATCCTTGTTTCAAGCAGAGTAAATGAATTTGACTTTAGGTGATCAAGAGGGGAAAAACTTCTAATTAGAGACGCAAGCAATCATCTTGTTCAGTGTTCTTTCAAAGAAGGGCTACAGGGACACAGAATCCTAATAAACCTTCCCTCAATCACCTTTTAGATAAATGTTAAGGATTAAAATTAAATGTAATTAAAGTTTGTTAATCTGATGTGGTTTCCACTGATAGCCCTTCATTTTTTTTCTTTGCCCTGTTATCCTTTGCTTATTCCTGAGACCCTCTCCTCTCTTACTACCAGTATCATCTCATCCACCAGGGAAGGCAGAAAGGCAAATTGCTGCTTGGAATATCAGACCCCAGCTGTAATTAAATCGATGGATTGGCACTTGCTCACATCACACTGCCCCCACACTGCATATGGCAGTCACTGCTGCATCTGCTTTGAACACGGGGGTTTTCACAGTTTCCATCACTGCAGAATCAGAAGTATGCCCCAAGTAATTAAAATACCAACACTTCTGTTTCCTTTTTTTTGAAGGCAGAGGTGGGCACCTAGTCCTCTCTTTGCAGCTGTTGACAATTTCACCTCATCCCTAGAAAACTAAATGAAATCAGCCTCCAAATACTAGGATTTAAGATTCCGTCCATTAAGTTAATAGAAACACTTCAATTTTTTCCTAGGTCCAGAATGAGGCCATTACACCCTCTGGGATGCCCTTGAAGCCAGCCAACCCACAGAGCTGGAATTCATGGGATTACCCTTACAAGTAAGAAGTTTCCTGTCTAATAAAACAAAAATTGCAGCTATCCTGCTGTTAATCTAGCCGAGCGGAAAGAGACTGATTTGAGCTAAGCTGCTGCTGGCTTTTGCAAAGAAAAGAAACCAAACATTTATCCCTCTCTGTTCACACAAGATGTTCACTGCACAACAGGAAAAAGGAGAAGAGGAAGACGGGTTCTTTGTTCACCAGCAAGAACTGGACTAGACTGGAGGACGAATAATAATAATAGTTTTGCACTCCAACATCAGAAGGAAGCCTGCAGCAAGGAAGGGATTTCTAAGCAAATGATGGGCAAGAGGAGAAACAAAAGGAAGAACTGGAAGTGGCTCTAAAGGTAGGAAGGTCTTTCAATCACAGTACAAAACCTGATACAGATGCCTAGTATCTCTAAACCTCTAATAAAGTGCTAATTTGAGCTATCTATCCCATTGCAGCTTCACGTAGCGCTGATCTGAATAAAGCGGACAAGACTGCCAAAACCACAGAGCAAACAACATCTAAGAGCCAGGTTTTCCCCTGCTCTCCTCCCTTTATAATCAGCCAGAATTAACTTGGGCAAAACACGCCTTCCCATCCCTGCTTGGATGCTCAAAAGCGTGATGAAATAATGAATTCGTCACGGAACCCAGGCCCCTGCCCTCCCGCCCGGCTTCCCTTCGTTAGCGCAGGCTGGGCTGCTGCCGGGCGCGGTGTGCTCAGCCCGGCCAGCGGTGTTTGACACCCCCCGCACGTAGGTGCTCGATCGCAGGAGCGCTCCGTATCTCGGCGAGCAGCTGCTGGGTCACTGCCGGGCCTCTCCTGCGGCAGACCTGTCACTGGCCT
Source organism: Pachycephala philippinensis (assembly GCA_013397055.1). Classification (NCBI taxonomy): domain Eukaryota; kingdom Metazoa; phylum Chordata; class Aves; order Passeriformes; genus Pachycephala; species Pachycephala philippinensis. The sequence goes on along the minus strand of VWZT01004486.1, from coordinate 199,813 downwards.
CGGCAGCGCAGCGCCGAGCCCACAGACCACCGGGGGCCAGCAAGCAGATGGCTTATCTCAAAGTCTAATTATCGGCGCTGACTGAAAAGCCTGCAGCCGAGAGCAGCGTGGGGCAGCACTCTGCTGGGTTACTGTTTCGGGGAAATGGTGGCAAAACAGGATGGGTTAAGGATGGATGACTGAGATTTTCCTGCCAAGCTCCCAGTGCACCACGAGGTGTTAGGAAAAGCAGAGCTGAGTTCTGGTCTGAGTTCTGTTGACATCTGGCTTGTTGTGAACAACACCCTGGGAAACATGAAATGGTTTTTACAAAAACAGAAACAAAATCAAAATCCTCCTAGCATTCTTTTCAGGTTTCACAGAAAATGGTGCAGCAGGAATTAACTATACTTCCTGCTCTTTTGTCTGCAGTAAACACTGCATGCTGCACTGAGCTGCAGACCATACTCAATCTGAGCTGACAGCTCAGAACAGATTCCAACCATACTTTTCTTTTTTCCTGAGCTTGCAATGAAAAGAACAACCCCAAATAAGTGAGTTAGCATCTCAATTTTAACCACACCTGTTTCATTCACTGTAAGAAAAGAACAGCAACATAGGCAGCCATATTAAAATGAAAATCAACCAAGAAGTTCTGAGTTTTGTTTTTAAATCTAGGCAAATTTAGAGCTAACTCTCAGCTCAAATTAAGAAGATAGTAAGGCTGACCCAAGGTAAAAGCAAACCAGCATGCCAATGCCCCTCTTTGCTTGTCAAACAACCACCTCAACATCCTTGGGCTGACTTGGGGACATCCCTGTTCTGCACTGGACCTTGTTTGTGATGCTGCCTGCTCTCCAGTAGCAGTAGGTACTGAGTCTTGTCCTAGACACCACTGATCTCATACTTCCTCCTCTGTCTGCAAAAACTCTAGGTTTCATCATCTAGAAGAGTGTGGATCAGGCTAAGAGTCAGGGAACTCATTTCAGTTTGGAAAAAACAGACTCTCCTTTCCCTTTTCAGACAAGTTGAATACCATCTTATCAGTAACACTGTACCCCAAACTGTGGTGAAAACCATCAGTTTCCTTTCAATTGTGTCAGTTACCCTTCTGTATCTGAAAATGCTAATAGCTGCTTTATTCCTGTTTAGCAACTATGACAATAAGAAATTCTCCAATGACAGAACAAAAGCCTCATTGTGGCGACTTCTACAAAGGAATGAAAAGTCACAAAAGCAAGCAGAACTGCATTATAAGGAATGGCCTTAGTGAGAGAGACACTAATGAAACTATTTAAATGAAAAAGTGAGGAAAGGAGGACATCTGAAACTCAAGCAAAATATTCCCCAATTCTGCAAATTAATTGTAGTACTAGTGAATAGAAAGGGCCATATGTTGTTACATGAAAAAGGCCATGTGCTGTTACATGACAACCACATGGCTGAGGGCATCCCAAGGCTTTTTAAGAGGAGAGCATTTGTATCGACATAATGAATTAACATTTGTATGTATTGCCTTCTACAGCCTTGAAGCAACCAACATTTGTTTTGCAACTCAGTATGTCGCCAATTCTGTGTACTTCGCACTAACCTGCCTTTTGCACTCGGGTGCAAAGCAGTCTGTGACAGGCATTTTGAAACCCCATTCCACACAGCCAGACATCACAGAGTAGAGAACAGCAGCAGGAGATTGCTCCCCCCATCTTCAAGGTTAGGGAGATGCATGTAACTGGACGCAGCAGGGGAAGGCAGAAGAATCCCCTCTAGCTGAGTATCTGCTTACCTACAATTCTGTAAAATGCTTTATGCTGATTAAAAAGAGACCATAAAATGTTAGTATGACTGGACAAATAAGCTGCTTATTCCATTGTACAGCTTATTCTAAGTGTGTCCCACAGTAAACTGGAGCAACCTGGGCATGACGTAAATTAGCAGGCTGGCAGTGCTCTCCAACAGGCTGCCTCCCAGTCGGGGGCTGGAAATGCTACAGTGAGAGAGCTCTGCAGGACAGCACAGATCTGCTCAGGCCATCTGAGGGGACATCTCTGAGCAGCTAGTTTGAGAGTGGGATGTCCAGAGCAGCTGCAGTTCAAAGGAGGCTTGGACCTGCCACACATACAATACATCACTGCTGCTCCTATGACCATAATACAAATGCTTTTGGAGGTGCTCCCATGCTCAGTATATTCAGTGCTTCATTTGTTTCTCCTGAATAGGACAAACAGAGCAAACATGGGGTAAGGATTGGGACTTCAACACAAGGCATTAAGTAAGACTATGTAACATTTGTAGCTCTAGATTTCAATTTTACAATAAAGGTGTCAGTAAAAGAAAGGAAGAGGAATTTAAACACTGTCAGTAAAATACTCCTAATTACATATCACCTGTGTCCCTAAAAACCTGTATGACTTCAGAGTTTGCAGCATCTTTTTAATAATTCCAGCACTTCCCACAATTGCACAAAACATAGGTATGAAAGTATTCTAGATTAAAAAAAAAAAAAAGAAATCTATACTGGAATGCATAGGCACAGTGAGATACAAAGCACTGGCTGGAAGGGACAATGGGTAGGATTCAGCAGACTGCTTCCCACAGCAATCATTATCAGATGTTTACAGGCAGATTCTGAAAAGCACATAAAGGAATTAACTAGCCTAAAGGAAACAGCAATTATGTCCTAAAGCAAGAACCTTGGATTTTTTTATTTTTTTTTTAAGTGAGAATGATTGAAAAATGGATCAGACCAAAACCCCACCTTGCTCAGTACCTCTCTCACTTGGTAACAACATCTGGGCACAAATGAAGGGAAGAACAAGGCAAGTTTATAATGAATTATATTTCTTCCAAATGCTCTCGTAGTTTCTAGGTACTTCCAGCTAAGGCATTTGAACGAAGCTGGAACCTGGTAACCTTGTGTTTAATAGGTCCTGATGGATTTTTCTTTCTCAAATTCTTTTTTTTACTTTTCAGGCTTATGTGAACTTTCGCTTCAAAACAACCCATGGCACTAAGATCCCAGTTTACAAATGCTATGAGGAAAAAGAAACATTACCTTTCATTTGTTCAAGAACTTTATTAATGATCTCCAGTTCTTGTATGAGGAGATATAATGAACAACCATTCTGTTTTGATACCTACAATTTAAGAAGCCTGTATCCCATATTTCCTCCACACAGTTTCTTTTTTACAGTACAGAGACTCAGTCTTTCTCACAGTACAGAGACTCAGTCTACTTGAATACAGAAATTTTTGTAAACCTTGAATTATATTTGTCACTTTTCTCTACATCTTTCCCATTTCCCAGTCTTTTTCTTTTTTTTTTTCCTTGAGATGGAGGTACTGATGATAGGACGGACAAAGGAAAACTAGCCATACAAAAAACTGGAGATGAGGATGCTCCACAAATTTATTCAGTGCTATAATGATATTTTCAGTTTTATTCTCTGTTCCTCTCCTAACAGTCACTAACATTCCTAACACGAAGTTTGGCTTTTGAAGCCTATTTGGTGGTAATTTTGAATGCTATTTATATTCATAAAAACCTGAAAACCCTGTCTCAAATCTTATTACAATGCTCTGAGTCTCAGCAAACTTTTTCTGCCCCATTCTTCCTAAGGTCAGTCTGGATGGTCATTAAGTTCAGTCAGGATTCTCTTCATTTCACCAGTGAGTCTAACTTATTACCTTATATTCAAAGGTAATACCTAAGAGAAATATATTAGCATTTATCCTTTTTCTACCTCAAAAAATCTTGTCCTAAATTTCCTTGGGAGAAAAGGGGAGGGAGACTGGATTAATCTGCCTGCTTATATTCTCCCCAAAGCTTGATAGACATTCTAGATGTGACACCCTGAGTGTCAAAATGATGGTAATTCTGTCACAACTAGACATAAGTAAGCACTTCATAAATTACACAGGCTACTAGGGGCCTTTGAAGACACATCCAAAAATGAAGGAACATCTCTGCTCCAAAGCCACCTACACTGTTCAGCCTGTGTACCCAGTCCTGCTTATGATGTAGCTCGTGTTGCAGAGTCAGGACAGCTCAAGCTCACTCTGCCAAAAACCACAGCACTTTCTACTGCAGGTCTTCATAAGAAGTCCCTAGTTTTAAGCAGCAGAGCTACTGGAGAGCTCAGCTCATGTGTTCGGCAATCACTATTCTCATCACTGTCAGCAGCTGGCACTGGTTTTCAGCTCCAGTTCATCTGACACTTCATGGTTTCACAGCTACCCAGTCACCTCCATAGAGCTCCAGTAGAAGCAATATTGTGAAGTGTTCAATCTCATCTAGTTTTTCCTCCCCAACAGTTTCAGGTTGAGACTGTGAGACAACACACCTGCCATTAAGCATTCCTTGCTATGTCACCTACTTCACTTATTTTACTGCTGGAAAGAATAAGAATTTTTCCTCTTGCTCTGACTCAAAACACAGAAGTAAATAATTGTGCTTTGAGCTCTCACCTTACTGAGCCTTTGACTTCTACCTATGAAAAACTTGAATATTTGGAGGTCTAGCCCATGTATGTCTCCATTTTTTTTCCCTAGTCTTTTTCACAGATCTCTAGGCTTGTAGAGGCAGACCTGAAATCTCGTGAAGGCACTCTTGTCACAAGATTAGCATTAATATTACTGCAACATAGAGAGATTATTAAATTAAGGTGCAGAAGACTGTTGTGGACACACCTAAGCATAATTCCAGAATCTCTTAATATACAAATACAGCTAAAATTTTTGACAGCGAAACTTTAAGGAAAGACAAGTATTCATCCCTCCTTCCCTTACCCTACTACTCTCTGCAGATTCAAAGCAGCATCTTATGAACTCAAGTAGTCTGAGAGTAACATTGTACAACATGCTACATCCCAACAGGCACCTGTGATTAAAGGTGCCTGATAAAAATACCTCATGGTAGATTCTTGATTGCCTCACACTTGGTCTCTAACACAGGAGACAGATGAAATTAATATTGCAGTATACAGTTCCAACTCAGTAAAGCAGAATAGCCACATTCTACTTGCTTACATGAATATAAATTAATAGAATCAATTAATGAGTATAAATTGAAACGTATTTTTGGAGAAGCATCAGGCATGGATATCTACTGCCTATCCTCTCACAAAGAGAAATTAAGATTAAAAAATCCATTAGCAAAGTGAGATTATTATGTCTATACTTTTACTGCTAATAGATGTATTTCTTTTACTTCACTCCTTCACTTCCTCTCACTTTTGGCTTCTCCTTCTAGTAGCTAGGAATTTCAGAAGAATCACCAAGTCTAATCACTGTATGGGCCATTAGTCAGTCAATATAAATCTCTTTTTTCAGCGTCAGAAAATGGTCTTGCTCTAGAAGAGACCGACCTGCAGAGAAGAGTGTAAAATACTCAACCAAGAAGATACCCCATACACATTAGAAATAGATAATTAAGTGGCAAAATACCCTTGTATTTAAAATTTCTTTATGGAGAGATGCATTGACTTGGTTTGAATGTGTCTATTGCTTTGAACATTGGCTAAATCATACAATTTCCCAAGCACGCTACCCATTACCAACAAATCCTAAGTGTTTCAAGCAGACACAATACACAATAATGTATTTCAGCTGTTCTCGCTTTATCTTTTTTTGCACCCATAAGGTAAAGGAAAACATACCTGTGCTAAGATTTTTGTCTGTCATAGCAAGCTGGATGCCTTGTTCGGTAACAAGTACCAGGTGCTTCTCTTCTCCCAACAACAATGAACCACTCTCTTGTTTTGTCACTATTCATGGCATCCTAGAGCTGTTTCATAGCTTTAGGAGACTACCCCAGTTTTCAGACACACGGGAATGAAACCTCTCTTTTGCACAATCCAGTAAGTCATGTGGTAAACTGGAATTCAGTTGCTACTGGCAGGTGCAGGAGCAGCTGGGACAAGAGCACAAACACAGTTCCTTCACTGAAGTCTCAGAATACTCAGACCATCAGTAATAGCCAGCTTATGCAAGGTGACAAGCACACACCTTTCTGCAGAGTAAGCAAAGGCTACAGTGCTGCCCTATCTGCTGGGCCATGGCCTGGAATTTAGTGTAGCATCTCTGGACAGGTGAGGTCCTGGGAAGGGTTTGGGTGCAGAGTCTCTCAGGCAGTGCTAGGACTTTCAAAATTAAATTTCTTTTAATTAAGGAGCTAGTCTGTGTAAATTGATTTGGATGAAAATGTAGGTGTCAAAATTAAATGGAATCATGCCTAACTTAGAGAATTAAATTCGTGCACTGCAGAGACAGTGCTTACAAAGTCTGTCTGTGTAGGGCATGTTTCCTATGGGAAACCAACCACAATCATTCCTAAGTTAATTAATTGTTTGGTGTTAACAGATGTTTCATAACTGAACTGCAATTTTCAAAATTCCTGTTCTTGTGCTGCTGAGTCATTTGGACAAAATGAGCGAGGCTACAGGAGCAGAGTGCTATACTCAACAATGGTTTCACTGATAATCACATTACTGTATCTGTTCTTCAGCTTTCATACACTGAACTTCTGGGGTATCAAACTTCTGGGGGTTCTTGAGACAAAGACTTATTCTTAATGCTGAAAACAATCGTGTTCTATGACCCATGACTACACCTACGCAAACATAATACTTACCCCTGAGGGACTTTAGGCTGTAAGCTTAGAAACTAAGAAATGTATCAAAACTTCAGTTAACTATTTTTTCCTGTTTTCTCCAAGATGTTTCTCTAAGCAAAGGTCTTCATTTCCTTTTAGCACAGCCTGAAAAATGACAGTAGAGAAAACTACACATGACCCTTTTTATTCTGTCTCAAGCTCTGAATAAAGCTGGTCTTCACTACAGATTTTCAGAGTTGTGAAGATTTTGTTGTTTGTTTTGTTGTTTTTTTCTTAAAATGATGCTACGAAACTGTGAAGAGGATAAAAGAGAAAAATCATATCTATGGGTAGGCAGTGAGCCAAGCAACGTGGTGAGCAAGAAAATCCAGTGGGGTCCTCTTCCTCACCTCACCTGATTTAATAAAATCCAGACACAACAGACTACACCCAGTCAAGGATAACCATAGGGACAGGAGGGGACACTGAAGTGCAAAGCAAATTAGTTTTTTGGTTTTGCTAGGACAGGTTGTTGGGGAAAGGCAGATTAGGAGGGCTACCCAATGCAGGATGATTCACAAGCTCACTGTTCCAATTCCCCAGGGATAACCGAACTTTTCTCTGATGAAATCAGAGTATGCAGAAAATTTACATGACTGATGAATAGGTAACACAAGAATATTCTACTCATTTGTCTTCTAAACAGGCAACTAAACCAAGATAACTTATCTATTCTTTACGTGCACCCCTTACATTAAAAAAAAAATTGAAGGTTCCCATTTTTTAAGTAACATGAAGTATGACTATTAAAAACATATTTCAGTCAATGAGTTACTCAAAAATTATTCTAATAGTCATTATTGCTGAACTTGAACATTGTGATTCATCACCTTAATTCCAAAGACTTTTTGTGTTCCCTGACTAGGCTTCCTAACCACTTCACTGAAAATACACAAAGGGCTTTCTGTAACTGCTTCCTTCAATTACACTTCCGAAAGATGAAAATACTTCCAATACTTCACTGGTCTTAAATAAATTATGAAATCCAGGGCAGACTTTCCAAAATAGGAATGCTTGCTTTGCCAACTGCACAATGGTTTTGATTTCCCTGGTTATGAAGGGCTACATTTTAACACCATCTTACAGGAAAGTAAAACCTGGAGCAAAACTCAGAAGAGATTCATAATTCAAGCAATGGCAGCTCCAGAGGAGCTCGTGGCATTAAGGTTTACCCAAAGCTCACTTGTTGCCTCGGCTTTCACCAGTATTCTCTGACTGCAGTAAACTCAAGCGAACAGAAGAAGACAAGGGTAACAGAAATATTTTTTATAAATTTTTAAAAGTAAATCCAAACATCTTGTCAAAGACATTTCCCAATAAAGCATGACACAAGAAGCTAGGTATCTTTGGATATTTCAGCAGGTCTATTGAAACAATCTCCAGCTTGAGCAAGAAGTGACAGCAATCATCTAATCTTTGTGCTTTGCAAGGCCACTGGCTCTGCTTAAGGAAAACTCCCAGTGGAGAACTACAGAAGTTCCATGGTAGTCCATCCTTAAAAGATTGACCACCATAAAACAAACCCAAATTCTTCCTCTTTTAATATACAATTGAGGAAAAGCAAGAATACTATTGTTCACAAAAGTGAATTTTAGTGGCAAGTAAATACGATATAATGAGCAAGAAAGGGAAGAGAGAATACAAAGTTCTTGGCAGTGGGAAAAGAGCCTGCATAGGAGGTAGCGCAATTCTGCTGGGAATATGAAATGGAAAGGGCATGTTAAGGGAAGAAAGATGAGAAGCACACATGAAGGGGGAGAAAGTGTAAAGCAGAACAAAGACTGCATTTAGATGAGAACAGAACTGTGTAGGTGATTTCTTTTTAGATGGCAGGACACCAGATACCAGCTAGGTAGATCACTACTGTTTTTCTTACAGACTGTCTTAGGTTTCTAACACCATTCATTGCTTTTTCACTAATGCGGCCTTTCCTTTACTGTTTTGCTTCATTGCTGCCAAGTAGTTCAGTGCCTATGAAGGTTATACCCCTGACCTGAACTGGACAAGTAAGAGATTTATTCACAGAGCATTCCTTAATTATTACAGTGAACTCACTGTCCAGTGGCTGCCTATTACCCATTACATCCATTATCAACAGCTGTCAAATCCTCTAAAATACAGCAGCTCTTCAGAAACAGGAACGTTTTCTATACAGAAAGAACACTCAGACTTGAGCACTGCACACAGACACTCAGCCACATGATCAATGTTAATCATGGCTTAGCAAAATTCCGTCACTCAATATGGTTTTATATCTGCTTTACACAATATAGTACAGTTAACTAATATGTTTATCAGAATTGTGCAGGAGTAAATGACACTACAAACCACTTGTCCATATTGACTTTTTTTTTGTCCTAAGCACGCCAACAAGTCATTAATCTAGACTATTTATTTGTAAGTAAACAGCTACATGACCTGAACTTTAAATTAAACCAAAGTTTGAGCCTGCATATAGCAATATTTCTTAGAAAAGATCAGTCATCAATACTGTATGTTATGCCATGCTAGTGGATCACATTACTGTATACCCATATCTTTCATAATTTATTTTTCTAAATATTACTTCTGAAAGTCCTAATATGGTCTACTTATAAATCTTCTCTAGTCTGCTATACTGGATAGTCATCCCTGATTGCCATTCTGAAATATCTTTATCTGAGTTATGCATCCATCCAATTGCTTTTCCAGGTTCATTTTAATTTTTAAGTAAGTTTAGCACACAAAAAATGCCAAAAAACGCTAATTTAAAGAAAATGTTAGTTTTTCTTTACATGTGTTAGCAAATTTAGATATTGAATGGTATGCATTACAAGACTACTGAGAGTCCCCTCCAATAATACTGCAGGAGGTACATAAGGGTTTGCCATTTCTTCTTAATATCTTTTGTAGATTGCACTACAGGAACAAAAAGGAATAAATATTATGAAAGCCCACAAAACTTATGAGTAGCTAGTGCTGGGAGGTAACACTGAACAGCAAAGAAATTCAAAATCTTGCACCTATCATATCTAGATGCTTCTCATATATACATATATAAGTATGTGCATGCATATATGTTTTACAGATGCTACAACACAAAACTTGAATGGATGAACTAGAAATAAATTTTTAAATTAGAAAATTTCTTCTTCAGGGGAAACCCCAAGCCATTAGATGAATACACTTACAGTTGTTCTCACTGTTAAAATCAGATAAGGTTTTTGCTTCAGTGAACTAATGTATAGGAACTTATTCAAAGTGAAGCAGTGAATGCAGGCACAAGATAAACTGGGCAGGCTCAGTCTCAGAAATAAATTAAAGTGCTGACCTCACCTAAATTCCTTTGTGGCAAGATGGACAATCTTTTTTTTTTCCTTGTTAGTCAAGGTAACTCATTTTCATTACAATTAAGTGGACTTTTCTTGTTCATATTTAAATCACACATTGAAACCAACATGATGTTGTTTTGTGATACTGTCTACATATAATCTCCCTGTTCCAGAGGAAGTTAACTGTCCTTTTGCTGGAATCTCTCATGAATATTTCCAAGTTTTCCCCACTTGCTTGCTGTCTCTGGCTCCCCAAGAATTCCTGTTTCCTTTTTGTCTCTTTTAACTAAGAAGAAACTTAAGAAACTCAGATACAGTCATTCAAACCTTCCTTCTCCATTCTTATTTTGTCTTCTGGTAATTCATTCTGATTCCTCTGCTCTCCCTTCTTCCAATCCATCCAGTTAGCAGCAGATTCAAGCTATCCATTCCCCTTGTTTCTAGTCTTCACTGCACAACCTCAGACTACTTCACTGCTGCCAGCAATGACGTTTCACCGTTCTCTTGCTTGCTCTCTTACTTTCAACCCCCAGTTGCTTGTCCACTTACACTTTTCACTTCTATTTCTTAAATTCCACCTTTGCCTGACAGGTTTCATAGGACATCCATTTCACGGACAACATATGAAAACTTTGGTACAGCTGCCTCCTGGAACCTAATGCAATACCCCCAGCTACTGGTTACATCTGTCAGAATGCACCTAAAAGAAATAAGTTAAAGGAAAATTGAAAAAAGTCTGTATTTTTCTTTAATTATGACAGAATTTATAGGAGCTCATGTAGGTTAAAGAGAAGAGCAATTCAATGCCAGGTCATTATTGACCAGAGAAGGCCTTGAGAAGTTTGGAAGGTGGTAGCAAGCTAGAGCCCTATGGACAATGAAGGGTGTACTTATAGGTAGCCACACTGCATTGATTGTCATCTTTTATTCAGGAGATCTTTGTGCAAAAACTTCTAGATTGTGAATACTGAGCCATATGGACCTGGCTGGGCAAATACCATCTGGGCAGATTAAACACATCTGAAAGCAATTGGGTAAATAAAATCATAAGAGGAGATACTAAAACTAATAGGCTTTGTTTTCCTTAGACTGATAAATATTAAAAATGCTTGACCTAGTTGTGGATGGACATGTTATGCCCTTGTAGGAAAAACTGTCTAATTAATTTTAATTTTATTCAGACTACATATTTATGGTTTCTTCTAGTTCCATGCAATGATGGTCATTTTCTGTAAATAGCACAGAAAGGACACTGACTGCCTGTTCAGTGAGGATAACTCAAAAACAGATACAGTACAAAAACATACTCATTTTAGAGGAGGCAGACATCTGGCACGAGCATCTCTAGGAAGAATATTAGTTAAAACTGAAGTTCTTAAAGTATGGCTATTCCTACAAGGCAAAGAAAACTGTGGATAGACTGTAGCTGAGCTCTTAATGATTGCTTCTCTTTCATTAGCTGGGGGTAGGAAGAGTAAGTAAAGGACTGCAAACGTATTCATGACTGTCATTAGCAAAAATGGCACTGTGCAAATCAATTTCCATGGATCCTGCTAGGATGGGCTTTCTAATTAGTCCATCATTAGACAGCTAACTTCTCACCACTTCTCAGACATCAAATAGTCCATCACCCAACACATCACCCGAGTTAACAAGGAGAATTTTAATGAAAGCAAGTCAAATTGGCTTCTAACACAGAATGCAGACAATAGGCTTTGTTACTAATCTTTCCCTATCCTCATTTCTATTCGTTATTTTAGTTTCTGTTCTTATAAACCTTTTGGTTTGCATCAATAACTTTTTTAACCTCCTTTTACTAAAGAATAGAGCAGCTGCAATATGGGGGGGTGGGGGAAAATGCTCAGATAAAGCCAAATAAGGTACAAGCTGAGATTGCTTCTGGGTATTTCAGAGCTTTCCATCTTATGATGCTGAAGAGAAATGTCAGCTTGCTGCTTGTGGTTTTAAATGGGAGCAGCCTGTGAAAAGCATTTGGCTGATTGGCTCAGCAGCATGGTTTAGATGAGCTTCCACCGTGGTCATCCTGCTTCACACAGGGCAGATGCTCCATTCCAAATGGTGGGGTTTGGGCTTCAAAATCCTATCAGCAGGCACAAAAAGAGAAACTCCCTTAAGATTAGAAGTGATTTGACAAACAGATACACAAAGGAATAAAAGAATGCTTAACAAAGATGAAGAATCTCTCCCTGAACAGTGTAGTCATCTCAGTATTTGAGTAACAACATCAGTATTTATAATTTTTTTTTAATTGAGGGGGAAATATTTAAAAGCCTAAATTCTACATGGACATATCCCTAATTTAAAATAGCTGTTCCTGCCTGAAGGAAAATCTGCTGCCCTACTGTTCAGACACAAGTCTGCCCATACCAATTTTCTGGTTTTCTGTATTTCACTTCCCTTTCTTCTTTATTACCAAGGACATTTACATGAAACAGCATTTTTGCTTTTAAGAGTTCATCTGTTCCTGCTGCTTATCCCCCCACCTGAAGTCATAATCCTCCATTTGTGATGACATAATAATTTCCACTGCAACCAATTGTGATGCCACAAACGGAGGATTATGACTTTAGGTTGGAAATAAACAGCAGGAACAGATGAACACTTAAGAAACAAAGATCCTGTTTTCATGCAAATGTCTTTTGTCATCAAGAACAAGGTTAGAGAAATTCCGAAAATATACGATAAGAGCAAGCCAGTAAAATGGGTACTAAAGAGAAACTCTCCAAATTTTCCAGGAGGCATTCAGCTGCTCTTTCAAATTAACTTCCTACATAACTAGGAATTTTAAATGTTTCTGAAACATAGGTAACTTTCTATTTGATTGAATTGCCAGCATAATGTGATCTGAATTATTGACATCTTCTCACCAGCAGGGCTAAGGCACTTTGCCATAGGGGTCATGACTGGATCAAAAGCCCCCAGATAGCGGGAACAGGAGGAAATCATCAGAAATAGGACCAAGAGAGGTTTTGTCAAAGCTCAGCTGGGCTATTTTTCTCCCACTTCTTCAAAACCAAAAATTCTCCAATTTCGGAAGTATCACTAACTGAAGAAATACTCAGGTGACTCAAACAGCATGAGCAGCAGAAGCAATTTGTGTTTTAATTTAGTTGGATTGGTTTTGAGGTTGCTGCAGTTATAATTACAGGGCTGCAACGAATGGTGAAGCTCCCTCTAAATTTAGTCTGAACACAGCCTATAAGCTGCAGTCCAAAAGGACACACCTAACAAAGCAGAGCAAGTATTTTTGCTGTGGTTAATGAATGGATAGGAAAAAATGAATCCATGAAGAAGAAAAACATCTGAATTTATCTTTCCTCTTGGAATAAAACCAACTCCTAAGCAAAACAGTTTAAGAAAAAATATTGACATTTACAAGATGAACTTTTTGCTTTAAAATGGCAGGTATTCTAGAAATAAATATTCAAAATACAGGCTCAGAAACATTTTCTGTGTTAAAAAAAGTGGTTTAGGTTAATTGTATTTGTTTTCAGCTCAGATGCGCTCATAACATCACCACAGCAGTGATCAGAACTGCTCTCCTACTTCATGAGAAGCAGTACTGTTCTGGATGGATGGATGGATGTGTGTGTATGACCATACTCCTCTCCCAAATAAAGAGTCCAGAAATGGGGGGAGAGTGGGTGTTAGAGGAGCAGGGACTGGCTGTTGAATGTGTGTACACATTTCTTTATTTCACTATAGTACGTATACTTACCATACTAAACACTCACTTGCTGTGAATAAGTTTCCCATCTGGGACTTTCGCCCGCATGAACCATGGCAGGCTCTCAAATGCAAACTGTTGTGCCTGTCTAAAGCTGGGAATGTGCCCTGACACACACCCTGAGAGCACACACAAAATGGGACAGGGGCTCAGCACTCTGGTATCTCGTGTTAAAAGGTCACCTCACGTCCTGAAACGGATCTAACAGACCGAGGCAGGTAACAGCAATGTGATTTCTCATTTGTTCTTTAGTTTTGACTTTGCAAAGATGCAGGGACCTTGGCTTAGATCTGTCCAGTCTAGTTTTAAGCAGCTGACTGAATCCCTGAATGAAAGGCACAATTTTCCTTATCTTCCTGCACAAGCAGAACCTCCAGAAGATGATTCACACCAAGCTCTGAAGCACCCTTGTGAAGTGCCTCAGTGACCGCAGAAGGAAGGGAGTGATGAACATTTATGTAAGGGCAATGTCTACATGTACACACCACTCAGCTCTCCAGTTCCCAGGCAATCTAATTCCATCCCACAAAACTTCTTGCCCATTCAGGTGTACAACAGATGATCCATGGTCTTCCAGTGCTGGCAGCAAACTTTTCAGCCTGCCACTCACAGCACTATGTTCAGACAACCATTCAGTGGAGTCTCTGCTGAGAGGCAGGGAAAAAAAATTACCCTGCTATTACACTGTCACATTTCACAAACATCCTAAGGTCTAATTTCTGAGAGTATTTTAAATAAATTTTAGGCAAACTACACCTTTATCTTCTCGTTTTTATTGCATATGTTTGCTTATTTTGGTTTTAAAGTAGTATTTTACCAACCTGACTGAAATTCAGAAAGACAAGGATCCCAGAAACAAAAGGGGGAAAAGGAATGTAAAATCAAAAGTACAATTTTTAAAGAATTTCTTCTTTAAGCGGTATTCTTCCATACAGCTGTTCCTTTAAGGCAGCAACAGCACTCAAGGAAGCACAGAAATCAAATCTCTAAAAACTGGTGTTTAATAATTAAGTTACATAAATTGAACATAATTAAGTTATACCAGCTGGGCATGTGCTATGTGTATTTGAATGATGAGGTCAGCAGTAAAAAGCAAAACAGAATAGATGATAAAGAATTTCTATACAATTTTCAAATTAGATTAAATATGCCAAGATATTCAGACTCTAAAACACCCTTAAGTAGGTACAGGAAGCTAGTTTATATTTAAAATTCATTTAATAGATCAAATTAAAAAGTGAAATATGAAAAATTAAAACATCTCTCCATTATTGCCAGTTTGATAAAATGGAAAGGAAGAGGGACAAATGAAATAATTTCACTCTAAAACCTGCTTGAAGTTTTGATGTGACCCCAAGCCATAATTCTCAAATCATCACGGAAGAAAAATTCTTGATAGTCTCTAAAAGTCGGTTTTCTTAATTAAAGCATTTTTGCTTTTACTACTAGATCTCGGAGAGAATTGTTCAGAGAAATTTGGACCCAGCAGGCAAAAGCATAGAATTTTATGCACTTGAAAAGACATATACGATGTCCAAAATGTCTCATCCATAAAAGCATTTGAGACCGATCTGCAGTCCAACACAAATTGCCAAATGAAAGAAAAAAAACCCCAACAAACAAAATAAAAGTAACCTAAAGCCCAAATAAGCAAAAAACTCCCAAAAACAAACAAAAAAACCCAAAACAAAACAAAAACAAACAAACAAACAAAATAAACACACAAAAAAAGCATATAAGGAATTATAAAACATCACCTAGTTTATCCACTGTCCACAGAAGAATCAAAGTTTATGGTTTTCCTGAGAAAAATCCAAGAGCAGATGAGAAAGAAATCCAACAATCAAGACTCCATGATATCCCTATCTACTTCATAATTTGACAGAATTCTTCCTGTTAGAAGTATGTTCCCAACTTGCATCTACTTTACTAGAGCAGTTTAGAGCTCTTTACCACTTCTCCTACCCATCCTGTACACAAAGTTCAGGGTTTTTTTCTTTTTTCAACAGACTTTCAAGTGTTTGAAGATTATTCTTAAAATCCCCTCTCCCATCTTGTCTTCTTTAGATTAACCAGCCCAGACATTTCAGTTCTCTTCCAGACACCAAGTCATCTAAGGCTGATCATCCTCATTGCTCTCCTCTTCACTCCCACTGCTTCACCTCCTCCCTGGAGTACGCCCAGAACAAAACACCACACTTCAGTTTAGACCTTAGGGATTATTTCACAAAGCTTCTTGTGTACACTCTGACATCCTTTTCACAAGTCTTGCCCTTCAGCCTTGGTGGACCACAGACCAAATGTTAACATCAGATCTTTTTTCTACAGAACTGCTCACTAGCCAGTTATTCTCTACTCGGTGTTCATGCATTTCATGCTCCTTATTACCCTAAAGTCTAGGAATTGACACTTTTCTTTACATGGTGTCATCCTGCTTTCCTCCCAAACCACTTTTCCAACCTGCCAGGATTATACTCAATTCTCACCGTGTCCTTCAGCATATCTCCCAAGTGTGCATCATTTGCAAATTTAGTAACTAATCCAGATGACAGAATGAAAAGCACTGATGAATGTGCTGAGTATTACTGGTCCAGAACTATCTCCCTCCTTCCAAGAGAGACTCAATGGGTACAGCAAGCAGCCTGCTTTTGCACTCTTCACACTGGAGACTCAGCTCTTTTCCAGGTACAAATGCTACATCAGGAATCTTATACTTTATTTCCCAAAATAGATCTTTGGCAGACACTCAAACTGCCCACAAAATGATACCAAGATACTATTAATAGTGTTATTGAAATTTATATTGGCAGAGACAAATGGAGCAACCTCCTCACCAGAGGACCTCTGTCTCAAGCTTTTTCTGGGAATGTACATTTATGTAATGAGCAGATGTATCTTCACGTACAAGGCAGTTGAAATGAACACACTAGTAACAAATTCAAGTGTTGAACATTTTGATAGGCACCAAAAAAAACAGTGCTTTGGTCTTCCTAATCAGGAAAAACAGGGATTCTGAATACAGTTGCACTGTGTTCACTGTACATTAACGTATTTTTCTATTCCTGATAAAGATGAGGACAGACTTGGGTTTAGTTTCTCTATACCTCAAGTGAATCCAGGCATTTGATTATGTCCACAGAAAGGAAGTATTTTGACAGGCTTCATCAAGGAGATGTCAAACGCATATTATATATGCATCCATCATTACTACAGCTCTTGTTTTGATATTATCTGACTTTAGAGAAATTGAGAAAAAGGCATCACCTCTTCAGAAAACAATGTATATTAACTAATAACAGTGCTTTACTGAGACAATTTTTTAAAGAAGTCTGCTAAAGTACATGTTCAGTGACCACCTATGGCAGAACCAAACACAGAACTTGAGATACCAGCCACTGTTAAAGCGGTTATAAAGGAAATAAGCAATTTTATTTGTACTGGAATTCAAAAACTTATCACTAGATTTTTTTAAACTCAGGAATGCATCTAGCTCATTAGGATTACTAGATGTGCCATATATTTTTCAGTATGGTGTCAGGAAAAGAAAAGACATCTGCTAAAACAGAATGGCAATAAAAACATTAGGTGGACATCTATCTGCCTGCCTTAGAAAGCCAATACAGTATTGTTGTAATTTACTCTCAATAAATGATCATCAATTCATCTTTTTAAAAGAGAAGTTGATAGCGATAAGCTTCTATTGATTTTAAAGTTAAGAATATAACTGTAAAATAACCACATGCAGAATGCCTTCCAAAAGTGTAGCACAAGGAAGATGCTTTGCTTCCCATGTTAATCTCTGCAAAATTATGTACTGAGATAAGAAAGTCCTCCCTCAAGTCACAACAATGTAAGCATTGCAGTAAACTGCAGTAACTGCGGAAAAAGCTGGCCCTACTGATGCACTGGAGCTCTTCGTCTTAAAGAGGATTTCACACATTCTAAGCTTCTTCAATCGAAGAGGAAATCAATGTTTACCACCCAGAGCAACACATGGAATTAGTTCTCATCCAACCTCTGAAAAGTCATTTATTTTCTATCCTTGAAAGAGCTCTACATCTCAGAAAGCTAGAATACATCAAGTAAGGTCTCTACAAATAATCTTTAATCCTCCATTTCAAAGCCTTCACTCTACCTCCACAAGCTGCATTTGGGTGAATAATAACTTTTCTAAAAGAGAATTGTATATTCTAAAAGTTTGTTTTTAACTAACTGATAAAACTGGAACCATTAATAAGGGGCCTGTGCTTCCAAGGGCAAATGCATTGGAAATAGTACTTCCCCCTGAAGCACTCACTAGAAATTAATTGTTTCATAATTTATAATCAAAGTACTGAATCAGATAAAAGTCACAAGCTAAATTTCTTGTCAATGATAATTGAAATATTGGAAAGATATGCAGTATCAGCTACCACAAATATCAGAGAGAAGCTTACATGTTAATAAAGCTGACATTGCAAATCCCTTTGCATTTAGGCCTCTATCCATGTTATATTGCTGTTGTCGTTTATGAACTTGTGATGCATTACAAATTTACAAGTCAACAGAGCATGCCAGCTGAATTTAGATACAAATGACAGAGATCACAAACATCTACTGACCTTTCTGCCAGAGGGCAGGATCAGGAGGAGGGGGAGGGATTCCACTTCTCCACTTTAACTGCATGTCATAAAAGCAGAGATTAGAAAACAACTGCTCTACTGTCTTCCCAACTAATAAAATACTTACATTCTGGAAGACTTTTCCAGTTCTACTGATAAACATTCCAGGAATAAATAAACGTCAGGTTCATACACCTGAGGAGTCACTGCAAGCTATTCTCTCTCCATTCCCAACACATTCTTCGCTCCTCTTCTTACACACAATACACACAAAATACACTGTGTTTGAGGACTGTCTATATCTGAAGCAAGCAAGATGTTCCCAAGACTGACACACCATCTGATAAACCACAGGCTTGCAGCTTTCCGGCTGGCTGGATAAACGTGTTTGAATCCGAAACTCAGCCCGTGTCCTGCAAGATCACCCCCACTTCATCAGCCACTCGCTGCCATAAGCAAGGCAAGGAATGTGTGAGCTGACAGCCTGAGAGCTACGGCTGTGCCAAGAACTCGGAGCTTCTGCTCTTCAGTGTAACTTTCATGTACAATTTTGATGTAATTATCTACATTTAAAGTCTCTCCTGCAGAATGTTTGCAAATTTTTAGCCCACTTCTTAAAATTCAGATGGGAATTCCACAGCTTGACAAGCTTTAACTTCTTCATCTCTTGAAGGAAGAATTCTGGATATGGAAAGAATAAATACTAAAAAAACCTCTTTGTGTCTACTTTAATGGACTAGACCACAGTTCCTGTGAAAAGTACTGATGTTCAATTCAGCATGATCAGGTTTATTTTTAAAAATTTAGATTTACATTTCCAAATCATCTTTAGAGGGAACAAAATGGCATGGCAGTATTATTGGGGAATGCTGCACTATTAAAACTATAAATCCCTCCAAAATGAAGATAAGTCATCTTACTTTTTTCCAGTGTCAAAAAGAGTAAAAATGGTTTCCCAAAAGTTCAGTAGACAATTGAACACCTTATTCAACTAATGTGTTTTGGTTTAAACACTTAAATCAACTAAAGCAAGTGCCTTGTTGCCTTTGCTGTTTCTCTGAGGAATAATGGGTACTCTCTAAAGACATACAGGTTTGTAAAGCCCATGCCTAAAGCAGTCAAATTCATGTATTAAAACCAACATGTGCTCAAGGTACCCAAACTTTAACTGGATTTAGCTGCTGTCTGAAACACCCAATTAGCAAGTCTGCTTTCCTAAATCACCATTGAAGTGACCCAACAATTAAAAGGTGCTCATATACCACACCAGAAAATGAGTTTAGAATTTAAGTAACATTACTAAATTAGGAGTTAAATTGTCCACAGATGAATATAGATTAAGGGCATTTTTCTGTTTGGGGCTTTGTTTGGTTTGTTAACTGCACTAAAAAGGAAGTCTTTCTACTACTGAGTTAATTTAGGGCATAATTTTCAGAGACATGCATCCACAGCATGTGCGTGTTACAGCACCTAATTAAAACACAATCAATCAACTGCTGCTCTTGCTCAGAAAAGTTACGGCAAAATTCTGAACTCTAATTTCCATCAGGAAAAAAAGTACATTATGCCTGCCCCTCCTCCACACCCCCAGTTCTGTCAAGGCAGTCTTTCAGTCTTCCCTTCCTCCAGCTGCACATGAAAATAACTCCTTTCCCTTTCTTTTTACACATATACTTATACATATATAAAACACCTTACTCTCCCTATATATATCTTTTATATATAGTCTTTCACTTGTTATTTAGTTTTCTGACATGCCTAGGCTTTACCACTGGTTTCATTTAAATTCCACAGCCTGAGAAGAGTATATGCGTTAGCAAGACATCCAAGCATTTGTTTCAGTCTTGCCTGAGAACTCGAGCTGGGGAGCTGACGTAGCACAGTGCACGTGCCCTGCTGAGAAACCCCACTGCCCACAGGGGCACCAGCAAGCAGGTCACACACCACATGGAAACAGGTCACAGCTTCAAGGAAGTCGTGGCAAATGCCTCCATCCCACCAAAGGGAACAGAACAAAATATTTACATGCTAGCTCTCTGTCTTGGAAGAGATCTATAGCACACACACGATTTTTTCTGTGTGTTAAATGGGCACCCATCTGAGAAGGGAATGCTTTAACATAATATTTCAGTATGTGCCAAGGTTAAACTCTGTTGTGTGACCACTTCAACAGGATTTGCAAGCTTGCCTGGGACTCCAGTGATAAGCTCCAAACACATCTTAACCTTCCTTTCAGGACTGCTTTCAGTGTTTACATCCCGCTTCTGTGACTGCTGGTGCAGATCCCCTGTCTCACCGCTGCTGGGCACCTTTTCCTTTCCCTTTACAATGTGTCCTGTCTCTTACTGCTGTTAGTCATGGTCTTCCTTCCTCAGGTTTCCCACCTCCAAAAGCAGCCTGAACCTTTGTTTTCTCCTAACCTCCCTATCCTTCCAGCAGCAGAGTAAGAGAGAAAAGAAATGGAAGCAATAATGTATCATAATTTAGCAATGGTGTACAGGCTCAAGAGTCCCTATCTGTCAGACTTCCACAGCAAAGATGAAGAAAAAAAATCTCTTTTTTTGTCACTTTTTCATCCAGTAGGCAAATAATACCGATACAGAAGCAGTTCAAAAGGAAGGAGAAAACAAAGACTAATTTCAAAAGGCAGCAAATATCTGTAACTCTGTCCCAAGCACTGTCATAAGGGATTTTGCAGCATGAGGAAGAAACATACACACATCTGCTAACGTTGTATTTGAGAAACTAGGAAGCAGATTTGTTTCCATTTCATCTCCATATGATTTGGGTGCTCAGTAGGCATCTGTGTGTGTTTCAGGACAGATTTACAAATGAACAGTGTTTTGACCTTGGTAGCACCTATGCAGAACCCAAGCAAAAACTACTCTGTATTTACTCCAGTGTTTGAGAGCACTTGATTTGCTGTCATCACAAGCCTCCCACTCCATACTTTCATTCTCTCCTCGACAGAGACTATACACTGATTGCTCGAGCAAGGAGAGGGGAAGGTAAGCCTGGTTTGGGGATGCACATGCAGTACAAAAGCAGCAAAAGACAGGAGCAAATCAGTTAGGAAAGCTTAGTGAAACAGTTGCAAAGAGAGAGACTACGCAGCTGTAAGAGCTCAGAAACTGTGGGAGCCGAGAGCAGAGGACTCCAGTCTAGGCTGTCAAACCTGGGGCTCAGGAAAAACCACTACCAAACACTTTTCCCAACCTCATTTCTTGTTTTTTTAGAGCAAACCTGTTGTAACAAAATTCTATTTTATGTTCTGGCCTCCTCATGTTTTCCCCCTGCGGGGTGAGAGGGCGGGGGTTTGGACACATGCATGGAGTAACGCTGCAGAAAGCAAACAAAGCTCCGAGGTGCAGCGGAATGGAGCACTCCATGTGCTGCTGTTCTTGCTGCAGTTGTAAGGACACAGCCTGAGTGCTGTGACCTGCTCATGTTTGATGTTAAATAATTTACAAAAATTTGAAGAGGAAAGAAACTCTATACCGTGCTGCTGCCTCACAGTCCGGTCAGAATGCCAGGAGGTGTTTTTGCATTGGTTTTTGCCATTCTCTATAATGAGATATACAGTCTAATTCCTAGACCAATCTACAAATTTGGCTAATAAATGCTATGCAAATACATTGGCCTAACACTCTAGTCATATCCTCAAACTCTCCAGCTCTGCTTTATGGCACATTTTAGTTGCAATATCTGCTCTTTTATTACAGGTTATCAATTCATACTACATCGATAAGAAGCATATTATCACCCATAATATGTGGAGTTCATTTTCTGTGACTATTTCTAAGTTTAACACAGTTGTTGCTGCTATGGAGGAGCGTGCTCAACGACCCAACAGTCCCTCCTATCTGTATACTCATGTGCTCACATACAATAAGAGTGATAATGCTGCACAACTTGAGGGTCCCGTCATAACACTTACTGTGATATCAACTCTCCTTTTTCAGAGCATGTGCTATGTGGAGGTGTTAAAACAAGGCAATTCAAGGGCTAGTATGCATTTAATAAGATAAAAACAAGAAGTGAATATTACCCCTCCAGATGTATCACTAGAGTTTTCAAAGGCTTTTCATTATCCAGCATATTTCACTTATTTTTACCTAGGTAGTTTTAGAACTGCCTTTCAAGTCACATCCTCCTCTATTAGAGATATCCAAAAGCAATCCTTCAGATTTCTTTTAAGGGCTGTAGAGCACTGAAACACATGGATGCAATCAGCTTGCTGATGGGCATGACTCCCAGAAAGCTACACTCCTGGGGCATTCTCACCAATTTTACTTGGAGTTCACACAAGCAGTATCTGGCTGTTAAGTGAGATCTTCCAGCCACATCTGTGTACACTGCAGGGAAGGCTGGTACTTCTGTTAGCAGATGGCAGCTGACCACTTCCCTGTGTTGTCCAAATGGGAACTGAATATCCACAACAATGACTGAAATTGGAACATTTTTACTGGGAACATTGGAGAATTATGTTAAGAAATAGCTACAGAAATGACGTTTAATTTCCCATTCACTTCTCTTCCCAGTTTTCACTTAAACATAGTGAATAGCTTTTAACAGGCCATGGGTCACTATGCTGCACAACAGACCTCTGAAGAAGAGTTCTGGATCATTCCTCCTCTCTCCTCTTCTTTCAGCACTTCTTTACCAGAGCTTTGGCTGAGAGGGTCTTACACTCTTCCCCTGGGGATGGAACTGGTTTTTGTACAGTTGTCTGGGAAGCCCCCAGGACCACTCCTTTCTGCAGGTAGCTAGAAGACATCTGTGTCCTTCCACATCACCAGCAGGTAAAGTCTTTGGCTGAGATCAGTAACTTAGTAGAAAGCCTGGGCTGCTTTACAAAACGCAGTACTCACATAAGGAGAGCATGCCAACCCCTTTCTAGGACAGAAGCTGCACTAGCTGGTGTTTCTTTTCAAAGGCCACAGAGAAACCTGACCTATGTAAATAGTCACAGCCAATCCTTTGTCAGGAAAACCTAACGACATGCTGAAACTGTTATAAGTTTAACAAGTTATAAGTAATAACATTTGTTGCAACTTACTAACGTTTATTAAGGCATGGGACAACTCTGTAATGTCCTATGGGGATTAGGCAGCTAGAATGAGTTTGGATTTTGTTGGGGGTGGTATTTTTATTTGCCTTAAATTTTTAAGCTGAAAGGTAGAACAGCAGAGATGAGGGATATACTTGGACGTAAGTTGTCCTAAGGACAGAAAGAGGTTTTGAGAACGAGTCCCCAGATCTCACTGTGCTGCTCAAATCACAGCTACCCCCCTGGAGACATGAACATTTCTGAACTCTGCTTGTGGTCAAGCACAAAGTCCACTGGCTCTACATGGTCTGCACAGGACAAGGAACAAGATGATACAACCAGCCACTTGCATGGCAATGCTTGGTTAGCATGAAAATGTAAAAGAAAAACAAAACAAAACCACCAAACCACAGACTAACAAACTGTGTCTAAATTTCATCAATCTACTCAAAGTATAAATGATACCCCTGAGATCTCTCCAGGTGGAAATCAATTTAGTTAGTCCACTGAAGGGGGGGTGAGGGAGCAATCAGCACTGCAAGCATGCAGGCCCCCTAAATTGTTCCATTAATTCATTTGCTGACTCAGTATGCAGTAGGCTAAACAAGCTTTTCCCCAAAGTCATGAGACTTCAGATGAAAAGAAGCAAAATGAAAAGAGGCAGCCATGAATGACATAAAAAACCACACAGAAACAGACAAATGAAGACAGAAAAATATTTACAATTTTGAAGGTAAAGGTATTAGATGGCAAGATAATAACCTGTCAATCGATACCTGCTAAATGTCTTTGGAGAGGCAGTAAAATATACTATTCAAGATGTTAGCAAGAACTTAACTCTGGAGAGAACCGAGTCTTGCTACGATGAAAAGCTTCCAGAGTCAGAAGAATGAGAATATGGCATACTCTTCAAGGCAAGAGTGCAGGCACCCACTCATGGATAAATATTCAGAAATAAAAAAGATAAGTCTTCATAAATATTCAGTAGAGACAATCTCACACTCCACAAGGACTCAGGAGAGAGTAGTTGACCAGACATGTCTTCACTACCTCTTATATCTGGCATTAAATTAGTCTGTAAAATCTAATCAGAGCTGAAGTAGGGACATTTATGGAATAATTCCAGCACCAATACAAAAGAAGTCTCCCTGGAGCGGTAAGAGGTCATTTTAGCTGAATTGCAGGCTGGATGGCTCTAAAACACATCCTCAATTTATCTTTGGAAGAGATGCAATACAGACAGGAGCCTCAGGAAAGCAAACAAAGGTAGCAAACAAAGAACAGTACTTCAGGACTAAAATTGCTCATAAAGCCCTGTTGCAGGTGGCAGTGCTAACAAGATGGATGAGTAATACTGTGTGACTCCGGTAACTGGTAACCAGATCTGGGAAAGGATGGTTCAGCAATAAAGTTACTCTCAGGAGCATAAAAAACTTCGTTTTCAGACCTTGCTGTCCATATATTACCCAAGAGACATTAGACAAGCCACATGATACCAATTTAAACAGCATTCAGTGCTAGATACTCAATCCGATTATAAATTTTGTCCATTCATTTAATGATTGGGTTATGACTGAGTTTTATTTTAATCCCACCATCAAGAGCCTTTCAAACCCCATTTTTCATACTCATTCATAACCCACATCCCTCCAAAGCATATGGGCATTGCTTTAGAAATTCTTATCTAGCATTAATATTGTTCTGCAGAAACTACAGAAGTGACTGTAGCTCATTTGTTCCTCGGTGGCATCTCCCTTCTTCTAGAGGAGGATTATACATGCTGTGTATAAGGAGATTCAAGCTCTAATGAAGCATAACAAAACTGAAGAGGAGTGTCTCAGAGATCCACCTCAGCCTCATGCCAGCAGAGGCACATAGGACAAAGGATCCTCAGAGGTGCAGGCACTGCTGAAGTCAGTGCTGCAAACAGCTGGCTCCAGCTCCGAGTTTGTGCAGGTGGAGACAAAGCACCTTTAAAGCCCTGCGGATGCTTAGAGCAAAAGGGCTCCTAATGCCTTTCACAACATTACACACTGCTCGTGCTCAGTTGACCTGAAGCTCTCTCATCAGTAACATTCAGCATTGCTCCAGCTCGAGTACTTTTCATGCGTATTCTTGCCTATCTGCCTGGTGTTCCCCAAGACCTTGATTTCCCAGTTCAAGCAAAACCCCAGCTACAAATCTAAAGCCTGGCAAGTGAACTCACACATCCTGTGCTTCTGCACACAACAGCTGCAGATTTATAAGCTAATTCTCCTGTTAAAAGCATGCAAGATTGGCTCCGTGCTTTGTGGACTCAGCCTTACGGATCACGCCATAAAGACAGCTAAGCAACTCCCAGCTGACTTCATGTTCTTTCCTGGCTCCTACTGAATGGGAAGTGAGGATTGTCCAGGTCCCATTTGTTTATGCAGTTCTCATTTACTCTTGGACAGAACACTTTGATGCCCATGCTTCTTCTATGCTTGCCCTCCTGCCTTTTTTTTTTTTCCTACATTGCACAAATTTTTAAAGGTAGAATTATCTGACTGCCTACATCCCTTGAGTACCTTTGTGATTATTTTTATTCATTTTAGATAATCTCAAGTGTTTAAATAAACTCCCTTGGGAACTAGTGACACCAGAGGGGTTAAACACAGAAAATAAGGGTGTTTTTGTGGGGTTTGTTTTGTTTTGGGTTTTTTGTTTGGTTGGGTTTTTTTGTTTTGGTTTTTTTTTGTTTGCAGACATAGTGTGGAATATAAATTTTATTTGGCACAAAAGCTATTCTAGCACATCAGAAGATATCATTTAACTCCTTACAACAATTTTATCCAAGATGGAAAGACAAAGCTTTTCCATTACTTCAAAGAAAAATTAATTTAATCTGAGGATAATTAAACAAAGTGTTTCACACTACCACATTATGATTGCTACATATGATGTGATACAAAAAATACCAGTGCAGTAACTTCCCTGGTAGAAAAGGAATCAAAACCAAGAATAACCCTAGCTACAAAGAGATTACCTCATTACACATTATACAGGTCAATAGAAACAGAAAAGAAAACCCTGCAAAGGCAGTTTATCATTACCTCCCACAGAACATTGATTTTATTAAGAAATGTTTGTATATGTTCTCTTAACAACTTCAATTGGTCCTCTGTTTTCTATAGGCTCAGAGATACTCACAGCGGTGTCACCACGGCAGACTCTCTATGAAGTTCCATAACAGAAGCACATTTGTGTGAGGAAAATATAATTCCCACATGTTACCAGGGGATATATTCAAACTTCTGTAATTCGGGTATCCAGTTGTTTTGTATTGTGACCTGACAGAACTAAAAGGTTTTGGATGGCAGGTGGAATTAGAAAATGAAGGTGTGAGTGATTCATACAGAGATGTTTGGGCCGTTAACAATTAATTATCAAGGGCTGTCAACACAAGAATGACTTTACATCGAGATACAATCAAAGGCCAACCACCACTCATTAACTTTTAAAGATTATCAGCGAGCTGGAGGCAAAACATGCGACAACTACATAACGCTTGTGAACCCTGATTTTCCCACTCTAAAAAAATCTAAAACGCTGTGGATTTCTTTGTTTACAAGCTTTTGAAAAAATCCATTTTGCACATCTCAGCGGCGAAGATGATCACAGCCTCCCCCTCCACCCGCCTCGGCTGCCTGGAGTGGAGCCTTCACAGCTGTAGCACCACATTAGGTGAAGGCAGGGACAGGAGGAGCTCTGCTCCCACCCCACCCTCCGGCCAACACCAGAACGCTTCCCAGCTACCTGCTGTGACGCTGAGCGCAAAGCACACCACAACCGAATCACAGATCCCCTTATGCTGCAGTTTCTGTCGCGATGAAAATACTTTGTTTCACTGCTACAAATGCGACTGTACCCATACTTGTCATCGCTGTCACGGTAATACTACAGAACCACTCCTGAGAAGAAATTATTTCTGACCCTTTTATAAGATCCGCACTGTGTGCAGTACTTAAGATGTAGTCATAGAAAAAATAAAAGCAAATGCACCAAGGCAGCTGTTCTGTGGGAAATTACAGCAGTATGTGAACATGTTATTAAGCAGTATCATAATACAGAACAGAGCAAGTGGCTAAAGGTTTAACCAAAGCATTTTCAGAACAAGTGCAACACTTCATATTCTTTTAATGTAGTCTAGGTATATGCAGAATTTCTAACATGTGTCAGTGGAACAAAATAACAGCCATCTTAGAACACAAAAATACTGGCTGGCATAGCTAAGTGCATGATTTTTTTTTTTTTTTTCCCCAAGTACTCTAGGAAAAGAAAAGAATGATAAAAGGGATAGGAGAAAGATTAAAAGGTAGCACAGGTTCTACACAAACAAACCTCTCCACTCTTTGTACAGAGATTTCAGTAGAAAACTATTTTTAAAATATTTAAATAACCAGATGATAACACTGTGAGCAAAAAGCAGCATTGAGTTCACAAGCAGTAAACGTCACAAAGTCTTGCCCACTTTCTTTTGGTAAAATTACTGCACTAAGTGAATGAAAGTGATCTGATAGACGCAGTTTTCAACAACTGCAGGTCAAATGCATCTAATATGCTGAATTAGCAATGTCTGACGTACACCTCTTTGTCCCTTATCCCTTGCAGATATTACATTCTCATTTGCCTATCTTGTGTCAGGACACACCTTTTCAGCAATAATAGCAGAGACCAACACTGAAAACCACACAAGAATATGGGTGCTGAGCTCGACTGGTTGGCATTTTGACTTACAAGTATTTTGCCCCAAGGAGCCTATCTAATTTTTGTTCTATGGTACACTGCTATCTTTCACATAAAAGCAATACTCTGAGAGGCAACACACAGCTATTTCAACACTATTTAATTTACCTGAGAGATGAAGAGTATGAAAAATCTGAATCAGAGACAGGGCCAGGACAGCAAAACATGATAGATGTAAAATGAATTCAAGGCTGTGCACTATAAGTTTTTCTTCTTGTGAAATGGATTATTAAGAATACAATGGAGCTGTCAGCAACATATTCGTCTAGTATGTGCCCTTTTTAAAACATTCTCTTCTCAGTGTTTTTGCTCTATCTTTTGAGCATGCCCTTTCAAGGAAAACATCAGAGCTGACAAAGGTGAGTTGTCATCTACAAACACACACTGCAATAAGAGTCCATATCCTTCTCACTTCTTCTCTTGCGTAATCTATAGAAAACCCTTACATATAGTATACGAAAGAGCTTTTTATACGAGCATATTTTAGCACTCACAAAAGCAAGCTCAGACACTAAAAGTCCAGCAGAGAGAAGGCAGATGCTGTTAAAGCCTTCAGACAGAGCCCTGATGACATGCCTCAGCTCTGACCTGCAGTCCAGACAGCTACTGCAGTTCTGACCCCTTGTGTTAAATTTATCTGTGTCAGTTTCTCTTATTCCTGGACTAGAAGAAGCTGTTGAAGGCCAATTCTAGTCCACTTCTCCACCACTTCTTTGACATTGTACATCACACTTAATTTGCAAGCTCCCCAGTTCTGTTATTCCTCTCCTGAGACTCATTTCAGCAGACTGATGTTGTGCTGCACTACGTACTACCTAGCAACACAGAGTATGTTATGAACCAAAAGCAATTAAGATCTCATCTAGAACCACCAATCTCATTTCAGCTGAAAAAAAATGCATTTCATATTGGATGCTGCACTTCCAACACATTACTAAGAAAACAGCTATGAGAAACTGAAAATTTGAGGGTGGGATTGAAGCATGCATTAACTGAACCTAAATTCAGAGTTTGGGTTTTGCATTTCTCCTGTTACTACAGGAACACAGTTTCAGGAAAACTGTGAAGAAATACCGTCAGTGTGAACTTTTCAGACCCACACTACTCTTATTGCCACTAAATCTATGGCCAGCTGCACTGATCTTGCAGCTCAGTGTGAAATCTGTTGTCCTTTTTCCTTAGATGCCACAGATCATGCAGGCTTTGAGTAATGAATTCTTTTCATATCACTAGATCATTTTCTGCCCCAAAGAAGCTGAAATGAGACAGTTAAAAACAATGACCCATTCCAGCAGCTCTTCTGCAGGATCAAACATTGGACATAAGGACTGTATTACCCCTGGTTTCCACAGAGCAGCAGCCTGCCTGGTCTCACAAGAGACCTGATCTCTACCTGAATATTCACAATTCAACTCTTTAAATTAATTTTATTATTATTATTATTATTATTTAAACACTGAAACACAGGAGCTTTTCTGGAAACAAATTTCAAATTGCCAACTGCTATCAGTGCGCCACTGTGGTGGGTTGACCAGCCACAACTGTTACCCTTTAAGCCTTTGGAAAATAGCCATCGAAAGTTCATGAGAATTTCAAAAGTATCATGAATAGTCATTAATCCAGAGATCCTTTTCTTCTGACTGTTATTAGAAATTCAAATTCCAGCAACTGCCAACCTCACTGCAGACTCATCTTAAGGGAAAGCAGAGGTAGAACTGTCCCCACAGAGTTATCCAGACAGCTCACATTTAAAAGGTTGTGACATGAAAGTGACAGAGACAGAATATTTTCTAATAAAAAGAACAGAAGGCTGAAATAATAAAATATATTCAGTGTTTGGCACAATCGTTTCCAAGGTAGAGGAAAACAATAGGATTTTGATTGCTGTGTAATTCCACTAGTCACGGAAGAAAAAGATAGGAAGCATAGGCAAATAAAACACACAGTGTTTTAATTTTTAGCACCTGAATCAAGGATTGTGTTCATCAAAAAGGGCCAGTCCTGAAGCTTGAGAAGGAAGTTGTGACCAATCTCTTTGCAGTCTCAAGGATCCAAATTGCTGACATGCTCTACTGCCCTTTTACACAAGAAGTTAAGAGATTCTAACTGCAAGAGGAGATACTTAGTACAAGGACCAATAATTTAACTAGCCTCAGGAGGACTTCTCATCATTTTATATAGAAGGTTATATGGCCCTGCCTGATAAAAACAAGGTACCAGACTTGCACATTATGACACAGGATGAAAATACAGGAAGCAAACTCATCCATATGCATTTTTAGGAAAAGCTAGAAGAAGCCAGGTTTCTTCTGAAGGCTCTTCACAGGTCTCAGATCATAAAAATACCACGTCATTGATCAATTTTATGATTTTACAATGGAAATATTACAGATGAGTTAAAACAAAATGTCTGTATCAAACATTAGAACTACTGAAGTGAAAGTTCATGGTTACAGTAGGCCAGCACCACTGCTTTCAACACTCTCTTTCCTGTTGCTTCCCTAAGGCAGACAGGGAATTAATCTGGAAGGTTAAAGCACAGATTTTCAGCTTTTCAAGTTATTAAAAAAAAAAAAAAAAAAAATCACTTGAGTCCTGGACACTCATCAGTAGTCTACATCTGTGTGCTTGGTTGGAATATCAAAATACTGCCAAATTCATCTGCAGTCCAGGTGTTTGACAGAGCTTGTCAGCATTTAGCAGCTAGAAGGTCCCATGGCTGAACCTTTACAATCAGCTTTTAAAAATACTAGACAGTGCCTAAGCTGTAATCTTTAAACTTCAGAAGAAAAAGCTAAAACTGTTTTTTGTAAATTTGGACTTAAAAAATGTCTGGTCTGGAAAAAGCCTTCCAGAGTCTCAGAGTACAGGCTCTTTACAAAGCGGTCTATTACCTACTTTTGACAGCTGAGGAGGCAATTTATGCAACTGAGGTGCAGAAACGAGCCGACAAAGTTGATTCTGACGCAAAAGAAATTAAAATGTAGAGACTTAAAGTCCTGATTGATACAGTGAATTGAAAACAGCAGCCAAGTTAGCTGACTCTGCGAGACACTCTGCTTAAACAACACTTCAAGTCATTTTAATAAACATTTCAAGGCATCACCACCACCAGTGAGCAGCAGGAGCCTTGCAAGTGATACGGAATCCGTTAAAACTCTATTTATATCCTACCTGCAGAGTGACAATATAATCACATTCTTCCTTTGTATTGATGCTCATTACAGGGAAAGCACTACGTGACCAAAGATAAGACTGATACTGGACACCTGCATGCAACAGGAATCTTAGAAAAGGCAAAAAAGATTTGTTCCCCTCAAAACCTTTGCTTTTATTTTAAACTGCGTTATTTAAACCTTGCTTCTGCAAGAGCCCAGATTCTGCCCAATTTTGAGAGAAATGTACCACCACTGTTGGTAAGGTTGATTTTCAGATTAAGGCACAACTTGAATGTGTTCAGAAACTGAGCATACAATAACTGAACATCAAGAGATCCTATGCAATAGAGATTAACAGAACAGGGAAAAGATGTACCCTAGAAAAAAAGATGTCCATAAAGCTCTTAGGAACGTCAGCCTGTAACAAAAGACTGAATCCTCACATGTGTAGACTGTGACCTTTGAGCAACAGAAGACAATGATAAAACTACTTCTGGTGTTATCAAGATCATCAAAAGTAAATCCCTCATGTCACCATTTAGTTAAAAAGTGGCATCATTATGAAACCAACATTCCATGACTTTACTACCTCAAACCACTTCTATAAACCTTGGTTAAAAATATTGGGAACTGTTTATAAAGCATAATTGTAGGCTGTGGATCTGCAGCTGTACAATGTCCCCATATAGTCAATAAAAGGAGATGAAAAATCTTCTAAGAGATAATCCAGAACAGTTACATCAGGCTCTTGCTTTATTGTCTCCCTTGGGAAAACTTTCCTCTTTCCTTCCACTGATTGTGGAGAGTCAAAGGAAATAAAGCAGTACAAAGATGAAAAAAATTATTGACTACTTAAAGACTAAAAAAATTTATCTTAAAATCTCTTTCTTGCCAAACACCAAGACATCAGGACAGGAATACACTGGTAGCAACACACATAAATTAGAGATGGCCACAGCTTGACAAGAAGTCTTTGTTTTCCCATTTTGGCTTAATTTTTAGTTTCTACCTGCATCACAGGTGCTCACAACACATGGACTTTCCCTGGCAGGGATGATAACCCGGCATTTTGGCAGACAGAGACAATGCTGTCATGACAAGTCCCCAGAGAACAGCATGGGCACAGCACACGGCAACATCTAGCAGCTGTGAAAAGTCTGTATTGGCTGGCTTCTCAGGGCTCAGTGATTTGCTAGTTACAAACAAGCTGTGACTTTCAGGATTAAAGTTTATCATTGCATCTGGTATTTTCTGATGGGAGACACTTGGAGGACCTCGTGGATGAAAGGTCTTTCACGTCTGATTGCCAAGATACTATTCCTTTTTGTGGTTTGGCTGCCAGGAGCAGTAACTTGAATTTGACTGGTGAACCAATGCTCAGAATTTGTAATTGGTGGATACCTATTTTTGGGACTAATTTTAAAATTAATGAGCAATCCTCTACATAGAAGTTGGGAGGAATATCATCAAGTGACTGATTATAATGGTTTTTCCTTCTCATTTCTAACAGCTCTCCCAACAGTACACTATCTCGAAAATGGTAGCATGATGTCTTTCAGCCCATCTACACACACACAAAAAAAAAAAAATCTGATATTCACATGAGCACAGACTGTGGATAAGCAAAGAAGGACACACTTCACAGCAGAATAAAAAGACAGAAGCAGAGTGATGAATGTTTGCTAAAGCTGTTGTCTCCACTATCAGTGAGGGAAAGAAGAATGATGTCAAGCAAGGAACAAATTTTACAAGTTATTAAAAAAGAAAAACTAACATAAAACCAATCATGAACTTTTATTGTTGATTTCCAACAATACATCAAAGCAGATCTGTAAGCCTCTCTGCAGTTCAAAAGCCAGTGCCACCTACTGTGCTAGCTATTGGTACAACTCTAGTTTTCAGGACAACTGCAGAAAGTGTTGCTATAGGTACTCACATGCACGTGATCGCTAAAACTGATCTATATAAACAGTTTTTAATAGATCCCTGTCAGGTGACTGCTGCCTTGCCCCTGTGGAGAGCTGGGACACAGGAAGCTGATCTGCTCTAGTTCAGCTCACAGGAGCTTTTGCGTCAAGGGAATTTTTAAAAGGGATACAAATTAAAATTTATGTCTGCTCATCATTGAATCAGACTTCTGCATCAATATGTGCCAGAGACTCCGAGAGACCCAGAAAGGCTATTTAGCAAAAGCATCAAAGTCACATATTCTTGACTTTGAGGAACAAGACTTATCTTTACGAAAGTAAAAAGAAAATAATAGAAAAGAAAAAAAACCACAAAGCTACTTTGTGAACAATCTACACTAAAAAACTGTAACACAAAAAATGCAGTAGGTTTGATTGCAGTGTGTGTTCCGTGGGATTTAAGTGTCACCTGAAGCTCTCCAGTACTTCGTGTACAAGCCAGAAGTCACCTGAATATAATGTCACTTGTGAACTGCCTTTACTTGTCAGTAAGAACTGCGAAAAGGTGTGAGGCAGAACGCTGCATCCAGTGTATAGATTTCTTTTTTTAATGAGCCTTACAGCTCGCAGCAACAATGATCTGGTTGCCTCATGAATGCAAATAATTCTATAAGAGAAACAGAGTTGCAGATTAGGGGAGAAGAAAAGATTGCAAACTTTCCTTTGAAATCTGTCCCTAACTTGCTTGCTTATGGAGGGCGAAAAATTAAAATTCACTACATTAAGTCAAAATCCTACAGGTTACTTTTCCTAGAGCATTTTGAACTTGAAACGTTTGTCGTTGAACAGTTTGTTTCCTTTCTCCCTCTCTGCACCCACCCTCGCCAGCATTCAACAGTACTACCTCTGATTATGCTGTATCCTTTAACTTCTTTACTTCAGATCTCTTTCAGCTTTTGGTATTTGTGTATTGGTATTGTTTTGGTATTTGTATTTGTATTTTCCCTATTTGTGTCATGGCAACAAGCATGGGATGCAGGCTCAAGTCAATTACACGACTGCTCAAGTCACTCCAGTTATCTGGCCCGACACAGACCTGGAAAGTCACCCTTGGATCCCTCAGTCAATATACATAAAGTTGTGCCATGAAGTAACTACGTCTCGAGAGCAGATGCATCCTGAGTGATGCTCAAGTATCAGCAGCCACAGGATCTCAGGTTAATGGAATCTCTGTTTCCACACACGCTGTGTCTTTATCGCATTCCTCCTTCATCTTCCTATTAACATGCAATAGCAAGCAGGGGCCTATTGCAATTCATAAAGTAAGTCAATCTTCAAATTCTTGATTCATTTGTGTAGACTTCACAGGTTTCAACTCCTGTCTCTGCAGGGAACGAAAGACCTTCACTCAATTCTGTATTATTAAACACAAATATATAAATGCTGCCATTTGGTCTGAAAGTGATAATAGCACAGACACTCAGTTATTTGTGTTGCTGCATAGCAAAGAATTGTCTTAACAGGTAGACACAAGAGGCTTAGTCAAAGACTCTGCAGAAGTCTAAATTCTCCATTTCCTTCTTTTATAGATTTAAACACTTTGGAAATTTATTTTTTTTTTATGCTGTAATACATCTCCATCTCCCAGATGGAAGATTTCAGGTTAGACAAGCAAGATGATTGCCTCAAGCATCTGCCAAGACTTCTATATACCCAGGCCTCCCACAGTTCTCCAAATATCCATGCCAAACAGCCGACTTCACAGTTGCTAGTTTCTGAGCAGGTCATTAGACTAGGAAATAGCTAGACAGACACTCGGTGACCAATTGCTTACAGGAAGACATTTTTGAAGAGCATTCAAACAAGGAACAGGACAACTACTGTCCAGAGGCAAGTGAGTAAGAACAACAGCCTGGAGAAATCATGGGGCTAAGATGTGTCATGAGGACATACACATTGAGAAGATAGAGATGACTCATATGACACCCCAAGATCAAATCCAAATCATATTTTTCCACTTTTTGTATCTGCCAGAACTAAACCAGAAGAATACAGAGAAAGGGGAACAGGGCAAAAACTAAAGCAAAAAACTTACCCATCCAGTTTAAGCAGATCATAAATTTTCTTCTTTGGTCAACCTATTATGAAACACATTCCAACCATCTTCCTGCACCCTACAAGTACAGGAGCATTGACAGCAAAGGCTTTTGTTCCCTTGAAAGAAACTGGCATAATCACATCAAGTATAAACAAAATAAGCCATCCTGAATGTGATAAGTTTCTTAGCATAAATGCAAGGCAAAGTTTAACTTTATTTTGCCTGACACACATATACACCTATGTATGTATGTATGTAACCCATTTAAAGAAGTTTTTGAAAACAGATGCTAGGAAGCTCTAAAGCACTGTATTCCCTACTTACAGTGACACATAATTAGGTCATTTGTTACAAAATCTTAACATGATTTATTATTTTATTAAGGCTACTTTTAGAAACCCAGATCAAGAGGTTGGCTTGATTGGTCAAGAGCCATACAAGTACATTTGAGAAATCAGAGACTAACCACCACACAGACCTCTGGAAACAATAAGATGATCTCAGATGGAAGAAACAAAAAAACTAAACAACTGCTCAGCTGTTTTAAGGGTTCTTATTCTTAAAACAGGCTGGAATTTGTGACACTAGACTCTTGTTTTCCTAGCTCTGCAATCATGACCTTCTGTATGCCACTCTGCTCTACTGTTTTCATATGTATGAAATTGATCCACTTATCCTTAGTATCAAGCCACTGATCTGACAGAAGTGCTGCAAGTATTAATTTAGTGTTTGGAAAAGTGCTTAAATACTTTCATCTGGAAAGTGCTGAAGGCAGACAGAGGATTACATGACATTCTCTGCAGCTAACCTGCTTTTAAGGGAATATTAGGGTGGGGATTGCTTCTAGGCAGAGAACTTCTACATTTAGTTTCAGCCTGAAAGCACTTCAAACATCTGAGCTTGAGGATAAGCCACTCACTGAGGAGATCTATAATGGAAAGGCTGAGCTGAAAGTACTGTATAGCAGTCCTGCTGGTTGATACTACCATCTTCAGACAAAGTCTTCTATGAAGACTGTGAAGAAAAGACACAGTAAATTACATTGCAGATGTACCTGTAACTAGACAAGGCTCAGCTTTCTCTCAAAAGCAACACATGGGAAGAACAGCTTAACTTGCAAAGATCATTACTAAAGTTTAGAGAAAAAGTACAACGCCCACAGTGAAGTCTTAAGAGAAAAAGTACTTTCACCACAGCCAGAGTGACTTGAGAGCTTTAAATACCCTGCATTACTCTGCCTCTTAATAAAGAGTTCCCTTTCATCAGATGAAACAGGTACTTCTGTGTTCTTGCAGGAACAGAAAAAACATTAAATAGCCCATTCCACGACAACAATCTCCAAAACAAAACCGATTTTCAACAGTAAATCAGATATCCTGTTTATTCTGAACAACAGTGGGAAAGTGCAGTTAAGAATACCTATGATTAACCTGAGAATACAAATCCCACCATGACTGCACTGTGTTCCTTTCAAAGGAATGATTTTCTCCACCATCCCAAGCCTTCTTCATTCAAAGTTTCACTATGAGATAAAGGCTGGTCTGAGCAGAAGGCAGAGCAGTGTAACTCAGCTTGAGCACCCAACTCGGAGTGTACTGGAACTGCACAACTGACATGATGGGAATCACTGGGAATTAACCAAGGCCACTAACAACAATGCATTACAACTCTTGTTTGGACTAATCTAGGGAGCTAGGGAGCTTGCTCCTTCATGCAGGAACAGAACGCATGCTTCTGGAACATTTTGGACTGCATCACAGTATGAAGGGTATAAATGCTGCTTTGGTCCGTCAGAGTAAGTTGTCAGAGCAGGGGGGTAGACTATTAAGGATTCCCTGCCTTCATCACTCTCTTGCTGTGTAGTTTTGGACAACTCAGTGAGCTTCTTTTTTAGTCAGTCTTCTCACCCTTGAAGTAGGATTACCTGTGTTTCCCTTCTCAGAAGTCCTGGGAATCAACACTCAGAGAAGACTTACAACAATGCTTGAAGCAAAGCACAAAGAGAAAGGGCCGTATCTTTCTCCTTCTAAAGACACCTACTCCTGCAGTTTGTGTGCTTTGGACTAGGAAGAAAGGGGGTGGGACATAAAGGGCTGTGACAGCCATACTCTCCGTAGCTCTGCTGCACACAGGAAGAAGTGAACACCTCAGCCTCTTTCCATCTGAAGTGTCAGCTTTAATACACACAGAGCATTTGCAGAATTCTCCCCGGGAAGTTTACTGCCAGGAGAGAAAATGAATTTAACTCTACGCTTAAGAGTTTGTAAATTGAGAGTTTACTAAAAACAAACAATTAATATGCAAATACCAAGGCATCTTTGTTCCCAATCTGCTGTGGCTGATGAGACAATCTACAGGGCACCTTGTCACTAACACAGGTTCATCTTTATACTGGAAACACTTCCTTTGTATCAGTCTTAAGATCTCTATGCAGTAAATTCAGAGAAGATGCCAAAGGAAGGAATATCAGACAATTACATGGGAATTAGTCAACCAACTAGTTTCTCCCTCCACTTTGCTTATGTCATTAGGGACTTTGCTGTTCTAAACACCTTTAGCCAAACTAAGGCAGCTTCTCTGCCTATATGCAACTCATTACCTACAACGGATTTCTATGGCTATATTAATACTGGTTATATTTCAAATGTTACTTTAGAAAGAGTAACAAAAAAAAATCCAGTAGAATCCTTTAGTGACAATGACACAATCCATGGAGGTGACTGACATACCAGAAACTTATTCTGATTAGAAAAGGAGATGAATGATGGGCTTTGAAGGACATGCCCTTTTTTAGGTAGTGTGTACTTTAAGAGATTAAGTTACCTGACACAAGGAAGAATCACAATAATTTTATCCAAGTAAAGGATTTTACAAGTTTCTCTCACTTAGCTGAAGTTCATCCTTCACATGAGTAATAGCAAGTAATCAGTCTTACTTGTAGGTGAAAAATATAACCATTTTTCACTGAGGAGGAAAGGGTGTTATGAAGGAGAGATAACAGAACAGTATAGCTATGAAAGAAAACAGTCTGCTACAATTATGCTGGATTGGCTGCCACTGTTCTGCCTGAGCCCATGCTGAAACACAATAAACATGAGGACAGGGGCCAAACTCTACCATACAGTATCAGTGAGATATGTTGTACCCTGGGTTATGCAGATTTAATGTCCACCAAGTAGGTAAAATTAATACATTCCCCAGAGCCCTGTTTTGTCTGAACAGGCACAAAACTCTTCTTCTGATGGCACAACTTAGACACTCACACTAGTTTTGCTGCTCTGTTATTCTGGATTGAGTGGTCATTCCAAGCATGAGTATACATTTAAGATTGCCCTAGAGCCTAACTACTCGGGAAATTAATTTCTACTATGTGTGGTCTGAAGAACTGGAAATAAGCGTCAATTCACTTGCTAAACTTGCTATATTGGACAAGCTGTGATTTAGTTTGAGACTGTGAGCTAAGACTGTGAAGTAAGACAAAAAAAAAAAGATAATTAATACATGAGACTTCTTTCAACTTCAACTTCTGTTTTCTAGACTATTTTTAAAAAGTCTTCCAAGGCCTTTATTTATTTTTTCCTAGTGGTAGAAGTCATTCAATGCCCAAAGGCATAATCTGATCATTTGAAGAAGGGAAAAAAAAAGAGAGAAGCCTGTCTTTGGGCAAGGACCTCTCTTATTTTATTTCTGATATTGGGAACACATACACATACAACATGATCATAAACACACATTCATTTCAAGGTGGAAAAAATTAATCTGTGTGTGTATTCATCAAGCTTTATTATTCTAAAGAACACATTCATTCCACTTTGCAAAGATGGGGCACCCACTGTAACACATTTTCATTTTTTCACTGAAAAGCAACAATTTAAATGATTGTGCTCCTTATGCCTATGGCTCAGGGACCAGAGCCAGCAGCTCAAAGGAGATAGAACATGAGCACAACACAGTGAAGAAACTTGTTCTCTCATCTTGAGCTATTTCCATTGATCTAACACCCTGTGCAAAGTAGTAAGAGTGAATTTATTAAAGACAATAAAGTAGTTCATGGGATAATGGCAATACTTTAGTGCTACAACTCAATAATGAAGGCAACAATCGGCAAGTGAATCAGATTTTCCACACAGTGCTAACTAATTAATAGGAGAAAGATAGGAAGGAAAGAAAACCTACACACGAAATACAAAACAAAAAACATCTGACACACTGCACCATCTCTGAAATACTATTTTGGTCATGGCTTACTCTAACAAGGTCTGTACAGAAGAAACACAAGACAAAGGAGGTGTGGCAGAGGAGGAATTCACATAGTTCTCCCCAGATCCATTCCTGTTTGTACAGGGTATCAGCAAACAGGGAAGCTCTCAACAGGGAGGAAGCAACCTCTCTGCTAGTTGGCAGGCACATTTTTATTTCACTTTTTCTTCCTGAAGAAGCACTCAAAAAGCCTCTAAATGTCGACCAAAATAGCCATGCTTCCTATCTTAAGGAACAAAGAAAACATTTACAGATATGATACAACAAAAAAGCAATAAAGACACAGACAGAAAGATGACTAAGAGCAGCAGCAACAATACCTGCTGAATTTTCAGCAAAGGTTTATATATAGAGTGCCAGAGTACTTTTCTTTTTGTTTCCTTAAGCGATAAACTGAGTGAATAAACACCAACCCCAAAATTAAGTGGCTGTGTTCTGGTAGCCATCCTGAAGGAGAATTATGAATAGCTCAGCTTCCCCACTTCACTATTCATACGGCTCCCCAAATCTACCATATCTGTCATAACAGATGCATTGCAATATCTGAACACGGCACATTGTGCGACAGGAAATGGTACAGATCAAATCACTTTGAACAAATCTGTAAATTCAAGGTTTCCTATGAGAAAAGGCCTGGCCCCACAAAAGCTACTCATCTATTTCTATGCATTAGACAGCCTGGCATAGCATCTGCACTCTGCTTCATCTCCCCCTTTTTCTCCCTCCCTAATACTTTACTGCACACAGAAATGAGTCAGTATGATATTGCAGCCTATGGCTATGACAAACATCTTTGGACTATTTTTGTTCTTTGATGCTGTGAATGTATTTGATATCCACAACCAAAGCTGTAATTGAATTTGAGGGGGGAGGAAAAGGCCTATTTTCTTTGCCTGCTGCAATAGTAGCAGAAACCAACAACAATAATCTGCCAGCACAAAACACAAGGATGACAATCATATCTGACACCATTTTCCAAGCCAAGATGATGATGGGTGGATGAACAAATCAGTCTGGACAATCTCATGCTGCAGCATTAACAAACACCACAAGGGTCTAATGCTTCATGACCCAAGCATCAGCTGAGAGATAGACGGGATGACTTCTAAGTCTTTTCCACCTTTAACCCTATTTCATTAAAATTACAAAATCAAACACCTGCCTTAGACTTGCAAACTAACTCTGCGAGGTTACCACTTGCATTAAATCTGTCAGAGAATTACGTAGTCCTTTCACATGGGGACTGTTTGCCTTACAAAGCATATACTCAGTCACAGAAAGGAAGAGCTACAGGAAGAAACAATGTCATGAGGTGAGGTGGCAAGGAAAATATGTTGGTTATGCTTCATTAGTATACAACCAGATTTAAGAATTCCTTTCCCAAAATTAAAACACAGTGAGAACTCATCTGAATCATACCATTGCATCTCTGCTGCAACTCCATTTAGGCCAAATTTGACATCACCCTAAAGTTCGTGAAGTGTCACATCCACCCACAAGAAAAGGATTAGAAATCGATTTTTAACAAAGCAACATGGGAAGCACCAATCCAAGAACTGGTACAGCCAGTCTTTATTTGAAAAACAGTGGACCATTTTAAGATTCAGAAGTTAGCAAAGTTTGTCTGGAACCTGTACAGTGACTTCCCACTGTGCAGCGTGACATCTTGTACTTCATCACTGGAGTTGCACCATTTCACTTTTTTCCCTTGATCCGAGACCACCAACAATTCACATTGCTCCTCTGAATACAAAAACAACCAAACAACACCCAAAACATTAGGAATCAATACTAGTATGCTCTCACAACATTCCTGTTTCTGTGCTTCTTTGCAGCCTGCTGGCCTTGTACATTGGCCCTTATGCAGCCTATCTACTCCAGCACCAGCTGATGCCAAGTTCTTCCTCACCAAACATCAGATCAAAGCAGTTACTTGTTGAGGTTTTGGGTTAGGTTTTTGTTTGCCACTGCCCCTTCCCTCGCCCCCCAAAGAAACAATGTCTGCTGATACTGAAAATGCATGAAAGAATCACACCAATGTAATGGTGCCTTGAGAATATAAGAGACAGGGAAAGGGTCCCACCACCACTTTGTACTGCTGCTTCTAGCCTACGGCAAAGTCCCCCAAAGAGAGTTTCTGGTTCCCAGCTAGATCAAAATCTGTGGAGAGATGGATAATTAATGAAGTAGAAACAGAAAGAATTCCCTCCCTCCAACATAGGCTACAACCACTGCCTTCCTGCACTAGTATTCTCCTAGAACGTGACCTTATGACAACCTGAATTGAACAGGAGTACAACCAGCCTCTATTACTGATCCAAGTTTTCCTCTCCCAAGATTATTTGCAGTTGTTCTCATTTTAAGCATCTCACTTTACTTGCAACTTTAAGCTCCTGTTTAAACTATACTAAGCTCAATTACTGCATGTGTCCTACCAGAATACGTTCTAATTTTCTTACATTTGTTCCTGTTGTGTGGTCAATGGTATGCTTCTCCAGAGACATGGGGAACTTGTAAAAGTAGAAAAATAACTCAACTCCTATTTCTCCATCCACACCGGCATAGCTGCCTACAAGTAAGAAAGCATAACATCACAGACATACTATTTCTGTACATATAACAATTTGAGGAAGTACCAGTATCTTCAATGTTAGCATGAAAGAGAGCAAAAATAAATAACTTTGTAAAATTATATGCTGCCTATGGTACCTAACAACACAGCCCAGAGGAAAAGAGTAGAGACCAGGGTCACTTATGGTTATTGAACTCCAAGAAATAGTATATCCTGCAGATACACATAGAGTTTCACTAGCATTACAAATGAGCCCTGGAACAAAGACCCAAATACACCAATGGTTCTTGCTCTAGTGAAAGCAACAGCAAAAGCTGCCAACCCTTTGGAGGCATTCTGTCTAGTTCTGTTCACTGACCACAGTGTACAGAACAGCATGGTCTGCCTTTGTGCATGGCAGATCCACAGTGTACCTATCTCATCAGCATTAAAGATAACCAAAAAGTATGAAGAAAAATGCTGTTCTGACTCACTGTTTCTCAAAATTGGAGGGGGAATTGAGACTGGAGAAAGAAAAAAAAATTAGAATGTCATCCCACAAAGCAGGGAGCACAGACTCAGTACCTGCACTGCTGAATCAGCATGAGCTAGGATAAAGTACTCTTATCAGAGCAAAGACTTCAGCTTTACTGCCTTTTAATACAGAAAACAGCCCAAGCCTCTGCTCTCACTGGGGCAAGATTACATTATCCATAGACTTC
Source organism: Pachycephala philippinensis (assembly GCA_013397055.1). Lineage (NCBI taxonomy): Eukaryota > Metazoa > Chordata > Aves > Passeriformes > Pachycephala > Pachycephala philippinensis. The sequence continues at coordinate 157,012 of VWZT01004486.1, read as the reverse complement.
TGAGCAAAAGCCATAGAGTACTGTGTAAAGAAGCACTACTCTAGCCTATATAGAGTCAAACAAAATACAATACAACAAGGTCTCACAGTGCTAGATTCAACTTTGGAAAACTTTAGAATCACAAAACCTGCCAGGTGACAGACGTTAGGAAGAAACTGAATGACAAGAGCATCAGAGCTCTCACACTGCTTTGTTATAAGTGCTCTTCTTTGCACCGTTTGGATTTAAATGCAGGGTTGGCAGGCCAGATTTATTTTCACGTTATGTGAAGTTTAAAAGTTAGTACAGCTGTCAAAGTAGCAGAGCCCTAGCACAACAGCTGGCTGAGGACAAGCTACAAACAGAACTGAAGCCACAGAATTTGACTGCATAATTTATATAAATAAATATAATTTATAAATAATAAGTTTGTTATCTTTTACCTTCAAGAAACCTTGTGAAGAAAGAGGGTGCCAAACTACAGTGTAATGTACAGCTCCATGACCACATGGTAACGTCCTGCGAACTGCAAAGATGAATATTCTGGACAGGGCAAAGCATTTGACACCGTCCCGCGTGACATCCTTGTCTCAGATTGGAGAGGCATGGATTTGACAGATGGATGACTTGGTGAACAAGGAACTGGCAGGATGGTCACACTCAAAGAGTTGTGGCCATGGCTCAATGTCCAGGTGGAGACCAGTGGTGAGTGGCATTCCCCAGGGGTTGCTGTTGGGACCGGCGCTGTTTAACACCTTTGTTGGTGATATGGACAGTGGGACTGAGCGCACGCTCAGCAAGGGTGCTGACAACACCAGGCTGTGTGCTGTGATGGACACACTGCAGGGAAGTGATGACATCCAGAGGGACTTTGGCAGGCTTGAGAGGTGGGGCTGTGCCAACCTCATGAAGTCCAACACGGCCAAGTGCAAGACTGCACATGGGTTGGGGCAATCCCAAGTACACATACATGCTAGGCAGAGAATGGATTGCTAACAGCCCTGAGGAGAAGAACTGGGGGGGACTGGTGGATGAGAGGCTCAATATGACCTGGCAATGTGCTCCTGCAGCCCAGAAAGCCAACCATGTCCTGGGCTGCACCAGAAGCAGTGTGGACAGCAGGTTGAGGGAGATGACTCTGCTTCTCTACTCCACTTTGGTGAGACCCCTCCTGGAGAGCTGTATTCAGCTCTGGGGTCTCCAACATAAGAACGGCGTAGACCTGTTGGAGGAAGTCCAGAGGACAGCAAGAAAGATGATCAAAAGGGCTGGAGCACTCCTCCTGTGAAGACAGGCTGAGACAGTTGGGGTTATTCAGCCTGCAGGAGAGAAGGCTCTGAGGGATCTTGTAGCAACCTTCCAGTACCTAAAGGGGGTCTTGAAAAAAGCTGGAGAGGAACTTCTACAAAGGCATGTAGTTATAAGGACAAGGGGAATGTCTTTAAACTGAAAGAGGATAGGCTTATTTTAGATATTAAGAAGAAATTTTTCACTATGTGGGTGGTGAAGCACGGAGACATCCCAGACAAGTTGTGGATGCCCCATCCTTGGAAGTGCTCAAAGCCAGGTTGGATGGAGCTTTGACCAATCTGGTCGAGTGGAAGAACCATCACACATATGCCAACTTACTGGGGCCAAGTAGTCAATGATCCTACTTATCTACATAAATAGAAGCCTTACCACTAAAGAAGTAACATCGTCTGAAAGGTTTCAAATGAGTTAACAGGGATGAAAAGCAAGGGGTTTGATATGCCACATTTCCTCAGCTATGCATCTTCAAGAGTATTATTTTGAGAACATACTGGAGTGCCAAGATCTTTCTGTCTTTAGGCTAGTAAAACCGACAATTTGGCTCCATGACCCAAAGCCACACTACAAATGAGGTGCCTTATGAAAGCAATGCTGTACCTCCAGAAAAATCACCAGGAAAATAGATGTGGGAATGCTATCACTTACAGAGGTCACAACCTCCATTACAAAGCCCAGCCAGTCTGTGTGTGCCTGTACCTTATATCACAAGCCAGCTCAAACCCACCTTTTTCAGCAGCTTAAGACAGTGAAGTGGACTGGGCTGAAGCAGCTAAAAAAAGGGATGCACTTCCCATTATTTTCTACCATAGTGATAGTCACAGCAAAACAAAATGGCAGTAGCTGTTGTTCCGAAATGCATCAAATCCTAACTTTTACTTAAGATCTAAGCACACTGCTTAAGATCGCAGTTTAACAGTTATCTATTTAGATTTTAAAGAGAGTTGCTCTACGAGCAGAACTGGGAAAGCTAATGGGAAGGAAGAAATGAGAGTTATGTATTTAAACTGTACTTTATATACACTAAACAAAATAACTTCAGATGACTTTCAGAAGAACACCATTAAAGCATTCCTTGCCTAAGTTATCCTCCAACACATCTGAGACGTGGTGAGGTTTTACTTTTAAATTAAGAGAAGCCTTGTCACATGTCCAAGGTACAATGGCCTAGCAATGCTTTACCTGTTGCAATAGCATATTGGTTTATTATTCTGAAATCAAAATGGTATGTTAACTCCAAACAGACACTGTGAGATGAATCCTCTTGTTACAGGGAGCGACCAAAGGAGCTGCGAAACAAGCTTTCTAAAAGGAAATTTAATTCAGCCAACACTACAAGTAGGGGAAATGTACCAACTTGGAACCATGTGGATTCACTTTTGGAACCTGGCATCAGAGTTAATCACACAAAAGAATCATTGTTCTGGATTGTTTTGTGTGAGAGAAGGAAAAGGTTTCCCCTTCTCCTTTCTGCCAATCACACATAATATAGTTTCATGCAATGGAATAATCTGCTTTCTTTTATCTCTGCAGCGGTCACTACCCTTTATTTTTGTGCATATTCTATATAATATGTTTGCTCTAAGGTAAGTTTTTCTTTAGCCTAACAAAGCATTTCTTTCTACCATTCTGTATGTGCATTTTTACCATATATGTATTTGTAGTTAGAAATGCATGCAGAGTGTTGTTTTACAACCTCTATACACTACCAGTAAAGCAGAAAGGCAGTCACCTGTAGAGAAGAGCCTTATTCACAAATGACACTTTACTGCTGCTCTCAATACCATCTTTCAGAACAACCAAATTCATAAAACTAAAGGAGGGATACTCATCATAGCAAGAGAGTTCACAAGTTAAGTCACATTTCTCTCATAATTACCAATTCAGAGTCTTCCTGACTGCGTCCAGCTTCAGCAGTTTAGAGGCTGTCTTTCTCCTTTAAGAGACAGAAATACACTTATCTTTGTTCATGACCCTGAAATTCCAGGTTTTTTTGAACCACTGGTTAGTTTACCCTAAGCGTTAAATACCTGCCAGACAGTACCAGAATTCAGCTGCAAGGCAACACTCACTACCTTTGCTGTGGCTGGTGTTTAATTTCTTTTTGGCATTTTATTCACCAGGGAGTTTCTGCTTTGTTTTTTCCTTCCTAACGATTTTTGTAGGTTTCAGCAAACAGGGGAGTTAGGCATTCTGCACAGGACAAATTAGGAACCTGATGACCAGTTACTGAGAATTTGCCTTGAATTTCAGTGGACATGGCTGCTGGAGTCAGGCAGGCAAACACACCTGATGAACAAACAGAAGAGTTCCTCACCATCTTCTCCCATACAAAAGCAAGGGGCGAGGTACACCAGCAGATTCAAGACATATAAATGTTGTATCATTGTTTGATAAGTGTGTGCTTATATTCCCAAGATGTGAATTTATCCAAGTTCATTATGACAAACCCAAAATCAAAATGGAAGTACAAACATTCTGCATATTTACTTCCTGCAAGAGGACACTAGCTGTCTAAAACTGCCGGAGGAACTAAGAGGAACTATGTGGCATTCTCCAAGTAAGCAAAAAATACCTAAAATTTGAGAATGCTATTCCTAAGTACCACTAGCATTTTAAAAGAGACAGACAGAAGAGCCAGAATGTTTGGCAGTGACAAGTAGGTATCATCCCCTTTGCTGCAATACAGGGATTGGGTATTTTTTCCTCCAAAAGTCCTTGGGAAGCTAAGGAGAAATGACAGACACTGGCTCTGCACTCTTGGGTGTGCTACTTCTTCATGCAGGGGAGGGAAAGGTGTCAAGTGATAAAGGGCTTCAGAAAAAATCCCTGTTCCATATCAAAGGAAAGCAGATGATCCCCATGCCAGAAAAGCCAGATTGTAAGAGACAGAGCTGCACTCTGGGACCACTTGCAAACAAAGCTGGTAGCAACTGTGATTCACACTAGCACATATGCTTGTTTTGCTGTTGAAATCTCAGTCAAGGACTCCATAATCCTAAAGAAGGAACTCTAAAAGAAGGAATAAGACAAACATTAAAATAAAAATACCATTTTCATCTGTAAAAAGCAAAATATTGCATGTGTTAAAGGGCTACATAGAGAGACATCATCTAACAGAATGGTGAGCAACCAAGCAGGAAAACTAACTTCTAGTACCTGGTGCATCAAAGGTTTGTAAAGACCTTGAAAGACCTGTTTTCTACATCCAGGCTGTTAGCTTCAAAGATGAAACCCTTACTCATGTTTTAAGAAAAAAAGTTTACGAGATTTCTGAGTTATAGGATTAAATTCTTTAAGTATGTTTCATCAGATTTCTCATTGCAAGATAAATTGAAATCCATTAATAAAAAAAAATATTAGGACATTCTCTACAACCTGTGTTGAAAACAACAGATTGCAGTGATAAAAAACTTAAGCAGAAAGCAACTTTCTCTAAATATTACTGTTGTGTTATTTCTTGCAATCTGTAACATAACAAGGTGAATTAAGGACAAAGTAGCAGTTCCTCTGTTTCGCTCATGGGAAACGTAACTTCAAACCATCATTTTAAATGCAGTTTTCAAATATATATTATTTAATACAGCAGCAACACGCTGCACCTTACAACAGTGCTGCTCTTATTAATGAAGTTTGCAGTGCTTTAGGAAAAATGTGAAGAGAAGTGCTTTCAGCAGAATCATTACACATTAAAAATTAAGGAATCAAAAAGGAAGCACAGCTCGGCACACTTGTGATAAACATATTTCTCATTTAAACAGATCTGAAACAGCATCCTACCCTTAAAGCTGGTAACAGATGACTACAATGTGTGAACAGCATCACTTGTCAGTGTTTAGCCACCTTCTCTTTGTGCACTCATGATGTTCGAAAAAAAGGCATGAGGGGAGGGGAACAGGGGAAGGTAAGCACTAACAATTTATGGATAAGCCACAACTGATTTAATCCAAATGGCTTTTGAACAAAGATGGCATTAGAAAATCCAAAATTTCAAATAACTTATTAAAGCAAGATTCTTTCTTCCCTTCCCTAACAAACTACTGTCATCTCTTTACCTCTCTCCAGCTGGACTGCAGACCTCATGAGGAGCCATAACAAATTAGTTCATGGCTGTGTAAGCTTCTGCTTCATTACACAGCATAATGATAATTCAGGGAAGAAACTCCAGCCCTGCTCTCTTTACATCCCCTCTAACTCCCTATAGGAAGCACTGTCTTCTAGTGATTTTGTTAATGGGTAGCAAGTTTATCTGATGTTCAGTCTTTTAATAAAACTTCCTAATTGCTTTTAGTTTTTAAAATCAATTGAAAGAAAGACTGATGGCTAAAAGGGTAAAAAAGTCAGGGAAAAAAGCCTATCTTGTTCCAAGGGCAACATACTGCCTCAAAAAGAGCCCAGTACATCTGTGTGCATTCAGACAGGGCACAGCCCTAATGATGGTGAGCTCCTAAAGTGTCAGTGTGGAGAAGAAGCCTAGATATTGAACAAAACCACAATTTTGTTGCAGAGTTAAGACTGCGATTCCAGCTTATACCTTAGAGCTGTAAGAAAGGCCATGAGTGTCTCTCTCAGGCTGGTCTAAGTGTATGCTACTATCTTTCAGCACCAGTTGGTATCGTAGCCTGCCAGGCTGTAATTCAGTTCTGATCCAAAACTGTGTTTTAAAAAGGACAGATTTCAAACCACTGCTCCCTAAAATGCAACAAGGTGCAGAAGGCACCACGAAGTTACCAACACTCAGGGTGCTACTGACATCTCCAGTGCTGCACCATCTCAGAAGGATCAGTCTGCAATGGCAGGAGAGGCGGCTAACACACTATGCACTTACTCAGGATTTTTGAATCGGTGATAAACACACACCGTTCCCCAAGGAGTACTGCAAATGCATATAGCATGTGGCTACACATCTGGACCAGAGATTGCAACTCTTCAGCTGAGGAATATCAAGAGTTTCACAGTCAGAAGGAGATCTCACACAGCCTCATCCTTGTTTGCTAAGTAACTCTCTTGGTTCTCAGTTGCTGTGGTAGAGAGCTGTTTCCCAAGCTTTCCTTTTCAATATCTCTATAGGGAAATAACTTAGTTTGAGAACTAATATTTATGTCAGCTTCCTCATTTTAAAAGAACCACAGCCATTGCTCTGCAAGCCTTTTGGGACTACAAGCAAAGCTGCCTTGCAATGCATGCATTAGACCCTCTTAAGTTGCTTTGGCCTCAGTTTCTTTCTCAACTGGAGGAAGACAGAGACCGGCATCCAACATGTCTCTCTTTAAGCTTCCTTGAAAGTCTGCTACTCACCCTTTCATTTTCTAATAGATCTTTTTACTTCCACTTGTGGATAGTGCAGTTTACAGTTCTCAGTCCCACTAATGAGAAAACAATTTTAGTTGTTCATACTCACAAGAGAATTTGCAAAACACTGCACATCTGACTCGAGTCAAAAATCCCAGATCTCTCACAGATGTTTGACTAGTCATGCCAGAAAATATTTTATCATTTCCGAATATGACCTTAAGCTTCCTTTTTGCAATATTCCATATTCAATAGCTGCAGATGCCTCTTACCTTACAGCCCTTTGAGAAACAGATCAAGGTGGTCAATTCTTTGTAACTTTCACACCATGTGATGTTGCATCAAAAAGCAGCTTTAGAACAGACCTGGTTTGGTCACCTTACAGTCACAGGGTTATGGCAGCAGCTACACTGCTCTGCATTGCTTGTGCCAGGAAAGAAAACAGGGAATAGAGAGGAGGCAGGATGGTAAGTGCCACATGTCTTTTGTCTAGTACTTTTCTAAGGTTCTCAATTTTGATAATAAATAATTAATAAATTTATTAAAGCAGTATTTATTTAAGTAATAATGAGCTTAAAATCTCCCCAGATCTTTATTAGTACAAAACTCTATTTTCCCCATACAGATGGAAATCGTGGAACCACTTTTGGTACAACATATTTAAATATCACAGTTCCTGTTTGCTTTTATTTTTGAACTAGAGCAGCCAGATCTACTTTACTTTTCAATCAAGAAATGGACAAATGAACACAGCCACCTATATATGAATTTCTGGGGCTAAACCTGCAACATGGGATCTTAAACTACTCTGATAAAAATCAGAAAACATGACACAAACCAGGAAAACTGAAGAAACAAGAACATCCTGTTTTCTTTGGTAAAACAATGTTCAGAGCCCCTCTGAGTTCTCTGACCCTTATTCATGCATAGAGACTTCATTCTTTCCCAGTAATTGCTCTTTGAGATTACACGAAAAGTCCATGAAGCCAGAGGAAAAGTGATAGGACACCAGTAAATGAAGCATGAGTCATTATTGTCTGCCATCACTCAAGCACATGAATGCGAATGCTGGCACAAGCCTAGACATTGAATGCACTGATGACACTGACTCATAGGGTGCAGCAGTTAACTATCAATGTACTCATCATCCTCTCTGTACTTCAAGCTTCAAGTGCACTCTGTAATAATGAGATTCTTCATGCTCTAGACAAATTCAGCAGTGGAAGGCCTGAGGCTTCACATCAATTCAGTTTGTGTCAGTGGCTTAAAGAAAAAAAAAAGAAGACCTACCAAGCTTCAAAATCTTAAAGTGTGAAAAAAAAAAACCAGATTGCAGTTTATTGTATCTTTTACCCTTCCAAACCCACTACGGAAGTAGAACCAAATAAAGCGAGGAGAGGGGGAGAGGAAATGTTAAAACCAGCTCCTTCTCCTCTGGGAAATGCCAGTAAGTGTGACAAACAAACAAAAAAACCAAAACAACCACGTCTTCCTTAATATTACCTCATCCTGAAATGAAGCACAGGAGAGATTCAATTCTAAAACAGATCAAGACAAGTGAGGCTGTAATAATAAATTAAAGTGAGGTTGTGGGAAACCAGCATGGGTATATGGCTGCATGTATGTAATGAATGTACAGTAATCTCAAAAATACTCTTTTGCCTGATGCAATAGCTAAAGGGAAAATAGTATTTTTCTAAGATGGAAAAGAGGAAACGAAGGGTAAAATACTGATGCTTTTCAAGTCAGCAGAATTTTTGAAATCAACTTCAAATGGATTGACTATTTAACCTGAAGAGAAGCTAAAATTAATATTTAAACTCATCAGCATGAAAAACGCTGTAACTGTTTCTTTGGAAAACTGTGGTAACAAATTCTGGCTCAATGAAAATTGCTACAATCTCCTCTATCACAACTCATTAAAGATCGAAGTGTCTGTAATTGAACCATAAATCTCCTTTGTTCTTAGAGAGACTAACTGAATAAAACAAAACCGTAGATATTTACAGTGATATACTTAGCAGTAGCAAAACAAAATATTATTTCAAAGTAATATTATAATGATCTCATTAAAATCCACATCAGGAAAAAAATGCAAAGAAAGTATGAAGAACAAAGAGAAACAGCTCTTAAAGTTGGAGTCCTTGTGTCTCAGTCACAAGTTCTTGAGGATAACATTGATACAATTAATAATCAATGAATTAATAACCTTTGGGAAAGAGGGATTATAGTCTCTACTTGGACAGTACCCAAGACATTCTGAAGACTACTTTAATCTAAATTAACACAAGCTTCCCAAGAAACTCTCTGAACATCATCTTCTAATTTTGAGTCACTGAGGTTACCTAGTGAATCAGAACTAAAACAAGAAGACAGAAAGATGAGTTCTATGGAACAACACACAATAGTAATAGCTGGGGAGGGCTCTGGCAGACTGTCTCTAACTAATCATTTTTATGAAACTGAGGGAAGTTCCTGGTAACTCTTTCAAAATAATACAAAATTTTTCATCTCTCTCTACATTTGGAATCAAGTTCTTGACCTTTGGCCTTGCAACAGTAAGCACAGGTTACTCTTTGCCTTCTGAATTTGTCCTGTAACAAGCAGGAGATTTCAAGTCAATGTCAGGCACGTGGCACTGCATGCTCGAAACATGAGTTCATTTATACTGAACTCATGAATTTATCCTTTCCTTCAGGAAACAAATTTCCTTCCACCTCACACTGATGAGTAGGTGAAGGATCTACTCACTCTTATCAACATGTGTCAGGTAGGGGAGCAGCTCAGGCAACAGCCAGAAGACAAACCTTTCCAAGGTAAATGCAACTCATGCTTTTGTCAAGAGCATGTAAGTGGAGTACAGTGGGACAAAGAAGCACACAAGATGACAGGGACTGGGAAAAACAACAGTTACTTTGCAAATTGGCAAATATATAACTTTTGCACAACTTCATAGCACTGAGCCCCTGCATTAGACCAAGAAACACCAACTAAAGCACCACAGCATTGATAACTTTCGCTCTTTGCTTGAACAAGCAGTAAGCACAATGAGAAAACTTCTGATGCCACTCATCATTATAAAGTCCTGCCGACACGGAGAGGCTAGAGTAGGTAGAGCTGCTCTCAAGCAACTCCATTTTTGGTTTTCTGATTAAACACAAAGGGTGGCTGTGCCAATTGTTCCTTTGTCCTGAAGCATCTCTCCTGAAGATAGAGAAGGATCTCACTGTGGTTGAGCACTACTGGGAAAGTTCATGAAGACACTGGGGTTGTGACATGATCAGCATGCTGATGTCCTTAAGCTCTGTACTGCCACTTCCACAAGGATTGAAAATCAGGAACAGAGTTGTCTTGTCTGGTAGGACATGGAACCTGAAGGACTAACTAGTGACACTAGATGAGCTAGATGAAGGTGCTAGAAGAGTAGATATAACATACGGTTCATCAAAGGCTGACTTCTTTAGATAACATAGGCAAGCGAGTGTTTTGGGGAAGGTAAAGGTCCTGAACAAAGGCCATGTTTATCTTCCAAAACAAAGCTTTATACGCAAGGTTCCTCCCCCAAAAATAATTAGCTCTGTGCTTTAGGTTTCATTCCCACCTCTGACATGTAAAGCAAAGATTTCGCTGCTTGTATACAAGAACTCCAACACAACACATACAGTGAAACAAATTAAAGGTACAACTCAAGTAAGTTGCTACATGTCAACGGCCCCAAACTTTACTGCAGCATTTGTGATAGGCAAAATATTGATTTCCTTCTGTCAACACAGATGGGCAAAAAGCCCTTTCACAGATATTCCCTATTATTTCTGTAAAGACTATCTTTGCTCTCCTTATAGTGAGAGGGTCATAGCCTCCCTGTGGAGATGCCTTTATAGCCTGTGTAAAATTGAAACAGGGAGCCTAATGGGTCTTGTTAGAGATTAAACAGGCATGCTGATACCTAGTTGAAATTGAACTTAACACCTCAGGTTGCTCATGTCAATTTTCTGAAACATGGTGAAAAAAGGTAATTGTCAATTAATGAACCATTGACTTGGGGTTGGTAGAAATCAATAACATGAAACAATATGAAACTATACTATCTTAATCAGTATTCTGTAATGAAAAGGCTTTTAGACAGACAGAGTAATTGGCTGTTCCTTTGTGGCCCATCCTCGAAGCTATACAATTGTCCAATTAAAACATAACATCAGTAGAAACAGTTGTTTGTTTTGTGGTTTGGGGTTTTTTTTTACATGCACTAGGTTACATTTGTTAAATCAAAAGTTGCAGACGCTGAAAGAGCATGCACAGAAGAGTAAAACATGAATCAAATCCAAGGGATCAAATTCAGGTCAGATATCACAGTTATGAACCTTAGCTTCCCAATTCACTATCCTTCTAATTATATGTAGAGGCTTGACGATAGAATTCACATCTCTTGGGTTCCAGCAGAAACATAACATTGCTCAAGTAGAAATTTCTGTTGTAAAATCCCCTCAGGACAATTTCACATTTTTCACAGAAGAAACAAGACCAGTTTCAGATTAAACTTACATATTTCCACCAAACAGTAAGCATCCACATAGTCTTCCAAAACCAAGAAAAAATACCAAGAGTTCTTGAAGAGGATCAGAAAGGTCGAATGTGCACTAGAGAAAGTATGCTCAGGAAAACTTCTCCAGCCCCTTTCCCCTCCTCATGATTTGTGGTAAAATGAAAGGATTGTATCAAAATGGTCCCACTATGTTGCAAGAGCAACAGAAATTCCAGAATGGAAGTTAAAGACCTGCTGCAAACAGTGTGCCCAGAGGTATTAGAACAAAGGTCAACATTTCCTTACCCAGACCTACCCTTTTGAATTCATTATTGACTAATGTGTTCTTAGACTAGTTTTGCCTACTTGAAATTTTTATAATACAAGGTAAGATAAAAAATTTATTACATACTTGCACTGCATACTGGCCACTAATAATAGAGCAAATTATAGGGGGGTTGGTTGGGTTTTAAATGATAAATGATTACACTGCTATCTCTAGGTCTGGGCAGGATGCCCATCACAGAAATAATTAATGTTAGAAAAGACCTCCAGGATCATCAAGTCCAACCTTTGACTGAACACTAACATGTTAACCAAACCAGAGCACTAAATGCCACATTTCTTGTACACTTCCAGGGGTGGTGACTCCATCACCTCTCCAGCCCATTCCAATGCTTAAACACCTTTCCAGTCAAGAAATTTTTCCCAGTTGTCCAATCTGAATCTCTCCTGGCACAGCTTGAAGCATTTTCTCTTGTCCTATCACTAGCTGCCTGGGAGAAAAGGCTGACCCCTCCCCTAAAATACAGTCTTTTAGATCATAATCCATCCATGCACCTGTTTTAACAGCTTGAGGGGAAACAATGAGTCATTTAAAACAACAAAGAAGTAATTTATTTCTTTGACAAGTTAAAAATTAAGATAAATGGTTCTTTTTAGCATATGTTGTTTGAGACTGTCAGGCACAGTACCATAAAGAGGTGGTGATTCAGACCCAAAGAGGTAGCTTGGTACTTAAAGAATGAATGGCAGAACTGAAAATTAAGCTATCTGTCCCAAGACACAAACACAAGAGACCCCAAAAACTGCAGTTGTAATCCAGTCCATTATATTCCGTTAAAAATTCTGACAGATCAGCTGCAAGAAGGAAGTCTTCACTTCATGGAGACTGCTCTTCAGCACTCCTGTGTGCTTTATAGGTGTTACATTCTATTGTGTATTTCAGATTTCCTTAAATATGGTGGGTAGGTTGGAAACTACTAGGACATGGACAAGCACTCCTTACAAGGCTACATTTTTAGCCAGCCTTACACAAGTGGCCCACAAAACGTTTAGGCTACAGAAGACGGCAGATTAAGCACATTCATTTTAAGAGAAGAAAAAGGAAACCAGAAAAATTCTTTTTAGTTACCTTTGGGAGCTGGATCCTGTATGTACTTTTGGACAGTGCCATGCCAGTGCTAAGGGTTTTTTTGGTAGAAACCCATAAACAAGACTTTCTTTTCTCTCTTAATGAGAAACAGCACCAGGTTATCACTTTCAGGCATCTAGATGTTATTATCTCTGATGCAGCACTTGCAAGGAAATACTGTAGGGCTAGCAGAAAGAGTCAAACCAAAGAAAAAATGTTGTACTTAGTAAGGATTAAATTCCCAAGGTTATTTCAAAAGATTATTTAAGCCCTCTGACAAGGAAAAGCATGGAAGAAGTGTCAGCATTCCATTAACAATGCACTTATTATCCACCATCAGCTGGAAATACTAGAGCACTTGGCATCTTGTTAACACCAGAATCACTCATTTGATTACACGTAGGTTCTCACCCTCCAAACTAAAATGAATCCTAAGCTTTGGGAACATCATTGCACACTGGACACTGTCACACAGGCCATTATGGTTTTAATGCACAAGCTAACCAGCAGCACTCCTACATTTCACAGAGAGACTGGAAAGCTGTATTTGAACAGCAGCATGAAATTGTTTAATTAAGGACATTTTTTTTAAGAATTATTGAACTTATTAAATTTAATGTCAGGCTTGAAATTAAATACCCAAACATATTAAATATTAAAAACCCCCCAAGAGAGCTACCTTAGTGTCTCACAGTACGTCTCAGCTTTATCGTGAGTTCCATATAGACACAAATAAGGAAAAGGTGAAGAGTCTGGGGAGAGCAATCAACGCAAACTGTATCCATGGTTCTGGTCTGGGGGCTAAAGCCAGTGGAAATAATTCAGAGTGCCACAGTTGTTCTAGCGCCAACACTTTATGGGGAAAAGGGGAAATGCAAAGTAGAACCAGTATTACAGGGAAACTCTGTTAAAAAGGCAACAGCCCTTTAGGAAAGGACATTTCTGTAATGGTTATTCCTTTTGTCCCTTTAGAGCCATTCTTTTTGGGGTTTACACAATTAAAAAAGCTTCACTGATATTGGAACATTTTCCAGCTCTATAACTTCCTTATTTGTTAAAAAGTGTACAAATCCTACAACCTGGTTTAACATTTACAGGGCTTGTTAAAGGTCAGCAGCAAACAGTCATGAAAGCAAAGAGGCAGTGGTAGATTATCTTTTCAAAGTGAAAGAAGGGAAGAATCACTAAAGATCGAGGGGGAAAAAAAGTCAGATGTCCAGTAGCAGCAAGGAGTGTGAAGAAATTAAAAAATCCTATTCTGGCAAGCATCCTCATTCTTCTGCAAATATCAAGGCTTTTATCATGCAGCTGTCAAATACCAAGACACTGTTTATCATGTAATAGGCAAGTACAAAATTCAGTGGTAGAATTTTCATATTCTGCAAAGGCTTATTTAGACAGATAAAAGGAAGCTCTCTTATAATTATAGATGAATTACAAAAAGAAAAAAAATCACACAGGACCTCCATTAATTTCAATATGAAGTCCAGTATGTTTGATGCCATTTCTAGTACAGCAAAGTTTTCTATTTTTAATAATACCACAGCAGATGTTGATAAGGAGCAGCCAACCTCAGAAGATGCAGTTGAGTCTTAGAGGGTCCTGTGAAATTAACATATAACAAGCTTTGATTTGGTGAGATAAGTAGAATAAGATCGGTCTTTTTCAGAGATTAGTAGTTACATTTAATGTATGTGTCACTAGAGAAAAATCCCTAGAAATGAGGAAGGTAACATGAAGATTTTGTTTCAAGTTGACAATTTGATCTGTTTGTCCATAATGTGACTTAATATTAAGTTAGTTCATTAAAGGGTCCTCTGCAACCAACCAGGCCAGAGTAACCTCAGAAAAAGATTAAAGGGAAAAAATATCAACCTATTATTCATTTCAGCTTCTTAAATCACCATCAATATGCCTCTACTTCGAGAACCTTCCAGAAAAAGCAGGCTAACTTCCTCAGATACCACAGGTTTTGCGTAAGTTTTACAGCTCCCTGTTTTAAAGAGTTCTGAATGAAGAAGCTGAGATCCCAAGCAAATCCCAAATGAGCCAGCAACAGAACTCCAATCATATTGGTGAAACAATGACTTGCTGCCCAGCTGTGCAAACCTTTTAAAAGCCCCTCAAGTCGTGCAGGTTTTTGTCCCACAGTAATTTGCCCCACTCTCTGTCTGAATGAGATGCTGGCTGGGCTCCTGAATCTCCTAAAGCAAGTTGGTGCCACAGGCAATACTGCTGCATGTTTGCTTGGTCTGCAGCACACCACCATTTAGCATCAACTAAAATCTCCAGCAGACCACGTCTAGAGAGAGACACAGTAACAGACTTCAAGCTTTTAGTAAATAAAGCTGGGGCAAAACAACACCAAGATGCAGAGTCTACCTCAGCAGAGCCAGTAGTTCTCTGGAAAGCCCACAAGAATGTTAATCCAGCAGAAGAAATCACGTGTACTTAGTAAGGATTACTCACTGGGAATTTCAGAAGGATTCTCTGAAAAACACTACAGCATCTCGTAAGGGCTACCCACCTTTACACAGGCTTCACCTACTTGCAGGAAGAAACCCTTGAAGAGCAAGCTTCCATTGGCAGAAATGGTTTGTTCAACAGCTTTCAAAGCACTTGTTCACTGGAACCACAGGCCAGGAGGTAAACTGGTATGGTCAGAATGGAAAAATAAGGTGCTCTACTGATGCCAGTATCCTCACACTTGTCTTTCTCACCCCTCTCTCCTCCTGTATTCATGATGCTCAGCCATCACTGTATCTGACATATAATTTGGTTACTTCCTCAATACATTTTTGGTCAGTAGCAAAGAACTGCAGAATAGAAGCACTGCCACCACCTGCCCCGACATGAAACCTGCCTATATGCTCCAACAGGCAGCACAATTCATAAGGGATGACCCCAGAATAGCCTGGACTGTTTAGAGACCAGAGCCAATGAAGAACCCCTAGGCCTTATAAGTCCTCTTACAATTTTTTACTACAGTTGCTCTCCTCCTCTTACCCACCATCAGAATTCTAAGGTTTTGTGTTTTGGTGGGGTTTTCTGTTCTGTTGTTCACTGACACAAGACCTCATTGTGTTTTCATATTTTGAAATACAATAAGCTGACAATGTCAATTTTATATTCTTTAACATTGGTTCTACTATCTCATTCTTCCCTTATTTCCCACTCTTGCCCCAATGCCAGCCACAGAAAAAGTAGTGAAAACTGATCTGCCTGCAGTATTTTGAAACAAAAGATATAACTGTCCCTTCTAAAGGGCTGGCCACTACTACTTTCAATGACATCCACATGACAAGACAGTCACACAAAGCAAATTCAGCATATGGGGATCGCAGTGACTAAAGAATCTACAGATAGAAGGAGCATATTTGCAAGCAAAAGATCCATAAAATTACGTTACAAGAGAAAGAACATGAGTTGGATTGGGCGTGTGTGTGAAATTTTCTCCAGCACTTTTTTCTTCTTCTTTGAATTCTTTCAAGTAAAGCCATAGATACTCCTTTGCTTTGTGATCTGAGATCTCAGACAGCAGAGGAAATTCATAACTCAAGTTTCATACCATTCAGTAACCTTCCCCCCATTGTACCATTACACATATATTAGGCATACATTAAGAGTGCAAGACTCCAAAGGAAAATATTTCTTAAGCCAACTCTGTGGCTGATGGCATTCTGCTCCTGTCAGTGTGGCAAATGGAGTCTACCACAGTGTACTCTTCTGTATCGAGAGAGAAATTACTCCTACCCATCAGTCACAGAGTGGATGAGGTACAAAATCCATTCCCATGATGAATAAATCAGAGTTAAAAAAGGTCAGGATGTCTTCAGTGTCTGCTGGGGACAAAGCTCATTTAAGATTATTGCATTCTTGTCAAGATCTTCACCAGAGTCAGTTTACCTGCCTCTTTCTTCCCTTCGTGTATTTCCTCCCTCCTTTTCCTAAAGTAACTGGGCTGTGCACAAATTTATTGCTTTACTTTTTAACATCACATTGTTTTCTCTAGCAAAGTAGGATATCTTGTCCTGTAACAATGAAGACAGCTTTAAGCTCAAATAGTGTCCATTCCAAACTCAGCACTGGAAATGGAGAAATACATGGGGTGAGGCTTACACCCTTCAAACTCACCCTTTAAAGACTGTGAAACTCCTAATTGTCCAACAAGAGATGGATTTCTAAATCGGAAAGGCTGGACGTCTGAAAGGAAAATTCTGACAAGTTTTAGCACCAAGAGCTAAATCTGCAGTTAAAAGTTGCTGTGCAATTCAAAGACTACCCTTTGCCTATTTATCAGTAGTGGCCCAAAAACATCCTAGGTACTCCAAGAAAGGTTGAAGATTTGCTTTGCTGTCAGCTCATTACTCACAGTTCCATTTTCCAGTGTGGCAGAGAGAAGCAATGTAGCTCAAGTGATCATCAAGAGCAAGAGCTTGTTCAGGACAAACTGAGGGCAGGGGATGGTTGGCTTCTCTGAACTAAAAGCTTTCTCATGATCTCAAATCAAATCTATGACTACTAATGGACTCCAACTAGGTCCTTCTGAGAGGCTGTCAGAATATTTTTTCCAAGCTGTCCTTGCAAAACCCTGCTTATCTCCATCTGAAGTCCTCAATTTTTTTGTGAAGAAGTCAGGTGAAAAAGCATTCTGCTTTAGTGCTCTGAAAATAGTTTTTAGCCAGAAGCTACTACAAATTAACAGGACACTTAAAAGAACTGCTGGTACATCATGGAAACTCCAACTAGTTGGAACACTCTTATTTGTTCCACACTTGAAGTGTCTTTATAGATTTCTGGTTTTGGCTGTAATTCATGACAACAGCAGGAAAGTGTGTGTGTGTGTGTGTGTGTGTGTGTGTCCCCTCCCAGCAGTTCACTTGCTGCTGCTGTTTTCCCTCTAATCTAGTCAGTCCTTGATCTGCAAGCATAAAATTCATTCCTCTGGGGAAAAAAAAAAAAATCATTACACACAAAAGGCTTAAAATCTCAACTTGGGAATTAGCAGGTACATTTAAAGGTATTTTTTCCCCTGGTGTTTGCCTCAAATGAAAAGAAACCAGATACTGATATTGAAGAAGAACAAGATAGCTTTATACAAGGTCTGCTTAGCCCTTCACCAAAATACTTTCTAACTGAGTCAATAATCAATTAAGGAACTACTCTACTTCAGGAACAATTCTACACACAACCTGGAAGAAAAGCATTCAGCTTTCTTGTCAGAGCTGACAAGAACAGCCCTGCCACAGCTACAGGAGCCGTGTGCTGAAGCAACCACAGCCAGGCACCCTGTCAGGTATAGGAGTGCCCTCCCTTCCCACATGGTCGCTTCCAGGGGGAGCTAACAGGGGCCCTCCCAGCTCATCCAACACCACATGATCGTAGGTCAGCAGTTCCAGTCAAGAGGATTTGTGAGTTTTCACGAGCACTGCACATCTGTGCACAGGTCAGAGGGCACATTTTGCTTTCAGTGGAATTGAAAGTGCCCACCGAATCAGCTGAAGGTTTTTTGTTAACACTGTGAAAGCGCATTTCAGTGCACTATTTCATTGAAAATAAAGCTAAGGGTTACCAAGACTTCAACAGCTATTGTGCGTGCCAAAGCTTTCACTCCTTTGGATGCTCAGTACCCCCAAACCCAGCTCCCTGTCAGGGTAACACTGCCTTTAAAAACATCCTGCTGCTGACTGGGAAACGAGGAATTTCCTTGTTTCCACAGCAAGGACCCTAACGAGAGAGAGAAGGTTAAAAACCTTATAATAAAGAAGGGAATGAGAAGGGAAAATAAGCTTGCTAACTCTCCAAGTCTTATTTATGAAATTAATTAGTTAATTATAAAGTAAGTCCAGACGCATTCTTGCTGTCCCGGAATTTAAGCCGAGGAAAACCGCAAATGCAATCCTGTGACGGGATAAAAGCGCAGCGGGCGGAGGCGCGGGCCGGCCCTCGGCAGCCCCCTGCTGGGCTGCGGCAGCTCCCGGGGCTGGGAATGCCGAACCCCGCGGCTGCAGAGCATCCTCACTGCGGGCCGCAGCAGCACCGCGCTGCCCCGGGGTGCCGATATCCCCTGACAACAGCGGCCAGCACCGAGGGCCGTCCGCTTGAACAACACGGCTCCAAGTTGCCATTTGCCGTTCCCAGATTTCGTCAGCGTTTAAAAACAAATCTCGGCAATACAGGAGCGAACCGGGAAGGTGCCGACGCAAGCTCGGGAGAGCAGCGGGTGAGGCCCGTCCCGGCGGAGCCGTGCAGGGCAGCCTGCTCCTGCCCCTCCCTGCCGCACGCTTGGCAGCCGGCTCCTCAATTTAGTTTTAAGTGTTTGTTTTGGATCGCACGTGTCGGCATGCCGGGTGGTTAACTTACAATGTGTCACACAAAACAAGAGCAAGCCTCCCAGTTAATCAAATACCAACAAAACGTCTCATGTCGTATTAATGATACTTGGATCAGAGCCAGGAAGAGTAAGTTTGAAAGCCAAGATCCCTCTGCTTTCCTCACTATCTTAATCACTGTGCTATACACTGAAGTTGCTAGAAACATGAACATCAAGAGCTGACCTCCTGTACGCTATCACAAAAGAGGTTTTCAGTGATGCCTGCGGCTGCATCTTTCTTCCTTGCTAGAACAACGAGGAAGCCAGGCGAGCTCTACAGCACACACAGGATCCCCAAGCCTGTCCTTATGTTCCATACAAGCTCACACACGCTACAGGTGCTGCTCAGCTGGACATCCCATCCTTCAGTCTCTGGATCGTGGGAATGATGTGAAGGTTCACTCACACCAGTTACACCCACACTTTGTCCAGACCAGAGGCATTATGTCCCCATGGGCACTCATGCTTTTGTGCTGGCACCCAAGCACACGTGGCCATGCACTGGGGTGAAACTGGTAACATGCAACTAGAGCTGAAGGCAGGAACATCTCTTTCAGGAGCTGTGTGAGCACATGTTAAGTTTAAACCAGTGACCAAACTATTTTAATTAGAGCTGGGTTCAGCTGATCACAGTCTTTTAAACATCTGCAGGTATCACAGGAAACAGATTTCTCTATATAATGTCAAGTAGATTATTAGGCAAAATTCAAACCTAGTAAATGTGGGTTTTTTCCTTTTTCAATGTGAAAGTACAATATCCACAGACTGGAAGAATTTACCCACTTCTCTGATCAATTAAGTCTAATGTTCAGAGCAAAAAAACAACTCTCAAGATGCTAGGAACAAAATACTGCAACAAAAGTAACACTCTCAAACACTAAGCCAAACTTGAAGTCTCAATTTGCATTTCCCAAAGTGAGCCCTAACTTAAACATATTGTAATAACATTGTATTAAAACGTGGGGGTTTGTTCTTTGGCTTTTGGAGGGGTGAGTGAGAGATACTGGGTCCTTTACACAACCACACTTGCCAGTACTAGATACATACAAACGGCTGGCTCAGCCAAGGAGGATGACTTCACATAACTAACTAGAATTATTTTGTATCCAAGAGATACAGGGGAAACCTTTCCCCTCTTTAGGGGAAAACAAACTAATAAAAAACAAACATACAAACAAACCCCAGAACACATCACTACCACACAAAAATCTCCAGAGAAGTTGGGAGGATGGGGAAAGAGGAAGGAAACAAACAACAGTTTTGGCTTTGAACTTCTGCACAGGACAGAACTTTTATTATTTTGATTACACCTTTACAGTAAAATTTGTGTTTTGGAAAGGTAAAAACAGTAGAGGTCAACAACATTACCAGTTCCTAAGAATCTTAAATGAATGAATAGGTATTTAGGTGAATGTCTCATTTATTCAAAAAATTAGGTCTCATTTGCTAAGAAATAAAATTATAGTTCAATACTATAAATCTGTTCTTTCTACTGTAACAATATTCCAATACACTCATTTAAGAAGCCCATATGCTAAGACCCTCTCACAATTCACAGAAATGTCATGGCCAAATTTTTAGCATTATTTGCAAAACAGATGCAATATTTTATATAAAGAATACTTACTTCCTTTTGGATGCTATCTAGAAAAATACATTCATTTTTCATAATACAAGATCCAAAAATATAAAGCCAACTAAACTTTTTAGAGCAGATATATCTGACTGAATATTACATACTTTGGGCAAAACCTGAAACCAAGAGTATGTTACCGGTAGAGAGAAGGCATAACTAAGAAGACATAAACCTAAAATGTAGCCTTAGATAAATTCTTTCTCACCACCCAAGTATCAGATACATAGAAAGAGGACAGATTCCCCATAATATGCCAAAGAAATGTATCACAATGGTATAATAATCCTACATATTAATAAGGAACATGCATTGGTCTTCAACGTGTTCAGAAAATAAAAAAGGGACAGAATTACACATGCCCATACTAGTGCAAGACCATTCTCTGTAAAAATTGCTCTAGAATTCCACCCAGTTTCAAATTAGAATAGGATTTCTCCTAGAACACTATCCTAGAGGGCAAGCAAACTGACACAAAACCCCTCACTTTACAGCTCATTCATAAGTTCATAAATAGCCTTGGAAAAAAACTACTCTTCAGAATCAGATTGGTTTTTGTGATCCAAAATTATCAGTCCAGAGGAGGCCAGATTGATGCAATTGTGCAATCATACTGGTAATCAAAGTAGTGGCTCAAATTGTTCACAAACAGCTGAAACCAAGGCAGGCAGCCAGGCTGAGACTACAGATGTTTAAGAAATGTTAACTGGGCATTTCACTCAGTTCTGAGGCAGAATTAACAGCCTCATGTACCGACCTTATGATTTAATTGCCTGCTATAATACTCTGATAGTTTAGCAGTTCAAGATATCATCATTGTTAACACACTGATATATTGATTCAATTTCACTCCTGACCTGGATTTACTGCATTGCTTATTCTTATTTAGTACTTCAGACTGTAGCTATATGTAAAAGTGAGACTTCCTTGACTCTTTTTTTAATCCATTAGGAACAAGTAAGAACTGCTTCCTTTTCCAGCTTTCAAACAGGACTGATAACTACAAGCCTGAAAGATTGATTGTGCTGCTTTTGGCTGGGGCAGAGTTAATTTTCTTCACAGCAGCTGGTATGGGGCTATGTTTTGGATTTGTGCTGAACACAGTGACGATAATATAGTGATGTTTTTATTATTGCTGAGCAGAGCTTACACAGAGCCAAGGCCTTTTCTGCTTTTCATGCTGCCACAGCAGTGAGGGGACTGGGGGTACATGGGAAACTGGGAGGAGACACAGCCAGGACAGGTGACCCCAACTGACCAAAGGGATATTCCAGACCATACGGCATCATGCTCAGCATATAAAATGCGGGGAAGAAGAAGGAAGAGGGGGATGTTTGGAGTGATGGTGTTTGCCTTCCCAAGTCACCGTTACATGTGATGGGGCCCTGCTCTCCTGGAGATCGGTGAGCACCTGTCTGCCCATCAGAAGCAGTAAATTAATTCCTTGTTTTGCTTTGCTAGTGTGCACAGCTTTTGTTTCCCCTATTAAACTGTCTTTATCTCAACACTTGAGTTTTCTAACTTTTATCCTTCCAATTCTCTCTGCGAGCCCACTGGTAGGGGAGTGAGTGAGCAGCTGTGTGGGCCTTGGTTGCTGGCTGGGGATAAACCATGACATTTATTTAAGAACAATTGTCTGCATATTTATGTTACTGTATTTTCCCCTCAAAATAAAAAATACATAGTAAAAGAACATACATTCTTTTACACAATTTCATATATCTCTAACTAGCATAAAAACAGCGATAAATGTCTGCCACTTCAGCCAGGTAATAAGATACACAGCACAAACCTCTACTGCTAGAATAAAATGCATTCACTAGTAATTGACCAAGATGTATCTTCTGACAGAGGCTTCCCACTGATCTTTCATGCTGAAATATCTTTACATTTGGATCCCACACTTTTGTTACAGTTACTGTACCCAGGCAAATGGTAAAACTATTGTTGCCCCATCCTATGGGCAAAGACCCTCAGGGAAAACCAAATGGTTACTCACACACTTCACATTATTCTTTCAACAAGATCCACTCATAGGAGGTTTCCCACACTTAAGTTATGAGAACCTTTCTTCTGGAATCCACCAGGCACTTGGAGGCTATTTATGCTGCCATTAACAGCATATGCTGTGCACACATACAACACTTAGTGACAGAATGATTTGCAGGGCATGGAGTAGGCTAGAAAAAAGGGATGCTGAGCTGTCAAAGTAACGTCTCATTAAATCATATGAAAATAGTGCAGAGGAAAGAATAGGACATAGGGAGAAGTGGAATAAAAACAATTTAAATAGCTTTCATGCTGTTTCTAGGAGACAATGTAACATAGCTGCTGAATGGAAGATGCCTGTTGTCAGCAACAAGCATACAGCAACAGGAAGACAGAAGGGCGGGGGGCTGAGAGAGGGAGAAAGGGGTACACACAGACACTGTTTATTAATCACATTTCAGACTGTCAATTTCCCCTCAGAGAACTAAATTAAATAAAGCATGAATAAGCCAATATAGCCAGTGGAGAATTTAAACAAAGAACCTCAGCTTTACTAAAACGATGATGATGATAAGTTTAATAGAAACACATTAAGACTTCTGATGGATGTGAAAGTGTTTTATAATCTACCAGGA
Organism: Pachycephala philippinensis; assembly: GCA_013397055.1. NCBI lineage: Eukaryota > Metazoa > Chordata > Aves > Passeriformes > Pachycephala > Pachycephala philippinensis. Next base: position 133,867 of record VWZT01004486.1, on the reverse strand, counting down.
ATACTAAGCTAGACTTTGTGCACAAGACTGAGCTGACACTACAGGTCATTTCTTTTGCAGAAACAAGAACTGGTTTGGCCAACAGAAGAGCACGGCTGCAAGGAATCCGTGCCTTAGAGACACAAGATACTGAAATGTTGCTCTTCAGCCCCAGGGCATTTACAGAAGTAGCTCAGGAAATGTTTTTACAGATGAGAGGACACACCAGGTACATAAAGTCCCAGTTCCAAAGAACAGACAGCCTCACTGCTAATTTCTTTTTCTGATTTTTAAGAAACCTGCCTTTCTATTTAAGGTTATCTGACAAGTCCAATCACCGTTTTGAGGACTCAAAAAGACAAAAAAAGATAAAAGGAAAAAATGGACAAGTTATGTATCAGGCAAAGTTTTGTATTATTTATACATTAGGATCACAATTTCTCTTTCAATTTTCAAGTATCTTCCACCTCTAAAAGCCCAAAACTTACAGTTTACTTTTTTACCCTCCTCATTTCTAAATAAGAACAGTAATTTCTGTTTCATACACAAATAATGCTATGGTTCAAGGAAAGCCAAACTACTTGACTAGAGTGACAGAATAAGTCACCAGTAGAGCTAGGAATCATAGAATGTCCTGAGTTGGAAGGGACCCAAAGGATCATCAAAGTCCATCTCCTGGCCCTGCACAGGACAACCCCAAGAATCACACCATGTTCCTGGGAGCATTGTTCAGACACTTCCTGAACTCTGTCAGACTTGGTGCTATTCTCTGGGAGACCAGTTCCCTGGGGAGCCTGTTCCAGTGCCCAACCACCCTCCGGGTGAAGCACCTTTTCCTTATATCCAATGCAAACCTCCCCTGACTCAGTGTCTGTCCCTCCTCTTCCCCTCCTGAGGAAGCTGCAGACTGCAATGAGGTCTCCCCTCAGTCTCCTCCAGCCTGAACAGATCAAGTGACCTCAGCCACTCCTCATATGGCTTCCCCTCCAGGCCCTTCACCATCCTCATGGCCTTCCTTTGGATGCCCTCTAATAGTTTAATGTCTTTCTTATATTGTGGTGCCCAAAACTGCACACAGGACTTGGGTTGTGCCAGAGCAGAGTGGGACAATCCCCTCCCTTGCCTGGCTGGCGATGCTGTCCCTGATGCACCCCAGGACATGGTTGGCCCTCCTGGCTGCCAGGCCACACTGCTGGGATAGATTATAGCTGTCCTTTTTCCCAGTCTTTTGCATTGGTTACACGACCACAGAACTGCAGAGGCCAATCCAGGCTGAAAACACCTAACTGGCCACTAGACAAAAAAAGCAGATCATTTAAAGAGGTCCCCTGTAGAAGGATTTAACTGTTGGACATTATGAGGTAGCACACTGAAGAGAGTGGTTTGAGTCAGGAAAGCAGAGGAGGGCTTAGCAGATACCACAGCTTTGTACTGCCAGCTTCACAGAACTTCAAGATACTGCTCTGGTAGACTACATACACACGTACTTACCTAAGTGTGTCATAGACAACACTAAGTACCACAGGCAACTTCCTTAAGTTACTTAACACCAGAAAAGGCAACAGAATTTAGCAGAAAGCTTGATACTGAAAGGAAATTGAACTGCTATTAACTGCATCATTTTCCAAGGTAATTTCTTTGAGGTTATTTGGATATAAGCAGTCTGGAGACAGATATACTAAATATTACTTGTAATAAGAAGAGGTAAAACAGTGCAGATAAAGTTTGCATCATTTAAATCTTGGTATGGCAAGTGTTGCAGCAGACATTTGGCCCAACAATAGTAAGAAAAGTGCCACTCATTCATCAAAACTGTTTATAGGCATATACCTTTTTAACATTAAACACCTGTATCACGGACTTCAACAGCAGATGAGATGCCTGAAAAGGCATGTTCTTCTGGCATCTGCTGGTTTCAATAAATTGTCATATTCTTATAAGAGAACACACCAACATGAAGTTAACAGTTTAATTAATTTCAGACATTTCAAATGGATGGTAGTACCTCAATTGAAATACAACTGTACTTTATTTTAGTTAGATCTGTACAGATAATACATCTAGGTAAAATGCTGGTATGAAAACTCAATCCTGAATTAGCAATCCACAAAACTCCCAGATTCTTTGGATCGGAGATTCTTCGACTGTGGATAAGGAGTCCCAAAGCTTCCTACAGAAGCATGCAATATAGTTTTATCCTGCAAAAGATATAAAACAGCAGAAAAGGCTACATGCCTCTATGGAGGAAGATTATAAGGCTCACACAAGATACTATGTTCTAAACTCCTGCAAATCATCTGATTTACAGTAACTATCTCTGTGTATTCTTTACCCACAGCAAGTATAAAACAATTTGAATTAAGAACACCACAGTTATTTGGAAAGTAAATTTCCCAAGATCTGTTATATACTGCAGAGCTGCTAAGACCCATTGCTTTTAATAAAGCTTTACTCCACAAGGCCCAATCTGTCTGCAACAAAGAAGGAACGTCTCTGCTCGGTCTGAAAACTACAGAACAGGTAGCAGACGGTTCAGACACAAGACTCAGGCTTATTGCCAAACTGATCATAGTAGGTTAGTACTCACGCTTAGTACTTAAACATGATGGAAGAAAGCACTGGTTTGTAAATTCCAAAGAGACTACCACTGTTAACCAGTGGCATAGCTTTGCAACCAGACCGTACCACCTTGAAATGAGCTTTAGTATATGTAGTACTACTTAGCAACGTAAGTCCAAAACAAACTACAGCCATGCCCCAGTATCAACAAAGCAGACACTCCTGAAATGCATAGTTTTTAGCAGTTTGGCAGAGTAAAGCTACTTTCCCCACAAAAATTAGTGTAATAAATGGGGGATATATGCACTTTAAATACACATAGTACATATGAGGTAAAGAATCACAGGATGGTTGAGGTTGAGAGGGACCTCAGGAGATCATCTGGTCCAACCTCCCTATTCAAGCACAGTCACTTAGAACAGGTTACTGAGGACCATGTTCAGACTACATACAAGGAAGAATTTTTTTACAGTGTGAGTGGTGAGACAGTCTAACAGGTTGCCCAGAGAAGTGATGGATGCTCCATCTCTGCAAACATTCAAAGTCAGGTTGGCTGGGTCTCTGATCAACCTGGTCTAGTTGAAGATGTCCTGCTCATGTCCTGGCTCATCAAAGGAAGTTGGACTAGATGACCCTTAAAGGTCCTTTCCAGCCCAAACTACTATAGGATTCTATATCCAGATGACTTCTGAACATCTCCATGGTAGGAGACTCCACAAACTCTGAGAAATGCATTCAAGTGCCTGATCACCCTCACAGTGGAAAAATGTTCCCTTACATTTAATTGTGTTTCCATTTTTGTCATTGCCTCCTGTCCTGTTACCAAGCACTACTGAAAAGAGTCTGGACCCATCTTCTTTACACACTCTCCTCTGACACACACATTAAGATTGCCCAGTCCTTCTCTTCTCCAGGCTGGACAGTCCCAGCTTTCTCAGCATTTCCTCATAGGAAAGTTGCACCAGTCCCTTAATTATCAAGCAAGATAAGGTTTACTGATTCATCCAATAGAAGAGATCAGATCTGAGTCATCCAACAAAGGAGGTGCTGACCTTTCATAACGGAGAAGGTCACAGAAGATTTAATAACCACCAGATTTCACTGCTATCACTTTTCTTGATTGATTCAATGGAAAAGGACAGAAAAGCAAAGTGATCGTATCAATTAACACTGCACTGTATTAAATGATCAGAAACAGAACTCTGAAGTGGAGAATAAAGAAACAACAGGTACAGCAAGGTGTTGCTGTATTTGAGTAACTAATTCCACTTCTCTCATGGCTATCACACTTCCATTTAACATTCAAGATCACACAGAACCTACACGAAAGTAGCTCAGACATGTGGCAACACAGATCAGCCATGCTAAATTTCTTGCGAAGAAGGAAGCAGCTCATACAATTTAGAGCAGTGCGCGCCTCTGCAGAGCTCACGGCCCTTTGCTGGTTGGTGATGGTAAACCTGCCCTACACAGCCTGCTCTGTGAAGTGCTAAGCACACCAGCACTCCAGATGCTAATTGCTACTGCTCCCCCGTACCTGCCTTTCAAATGAGGGGAGAAAAAAAAGTATGTTAAAAGGATCGTAGAGATACGAAAGATGAAAGGGGAATTAAAAAAAAGTGAACTTGGCAGATGGATCACGATGTCACGAGGCAAAGCATCGTTAGGGCATAAACAGCCTTCCTGAGGCAGAGTGTGGAAAGCTTCCCTGTAATATCACAAAGCAGCTTACGGGAGAGGAGTTAATGGGTTTAAGCACTTTCTCCCGCTGGCCGGGAAGTGCGCGAGCGCGGCCTGGAACGCGGGCTCGGGCCGGCCGCGCCATGGCCGGGCCTGCAGCGCCCCCGCGCGGCCGCCTGCGCCCCGCTGCCGCTCCCCGCCGCGGGCTCCGCGCAGCAACGCCGCCCCAAGAACGCATCCTCCTCACACCGCAGAAACCCCGTGTGCTACCTAATGCCACGTACGGGATCCGGCAGCAGCTGTACTTCCAACTCATTTGCTCTGCTGACTTAGTTAAACACAAAAAAAGTTAAATTTAACGGCAGATAAAATAAACAGATTCGGGTTACACACAGATACCAGCCTCTGTCTTGGCTATGTCTCATTTGGTATTTCTCTTGCCTCAAACGTTGCCAGGCTGCCACACTGCACCTGGGACCAACGTTTGCTATTCCATACCAGTTGTTACCCACACATACACCTACCCCATTTAGTTATGGACATGTAAAATTGTCCCATTATTTGTAGAAGGCCATGGTGCAGCACCGCTTAGAAATACAACAATCCATATAATAAATACTGTTATTTTACTGCAATATTTACATAGAACAGTGCTTTCCAATTCCCCTCCTTTTCAGAAGGGCAGTAGATATGCTGTGCAAGATAAGAAATGAAGTTACTGTGATGCAATCTGGTGAAATAATGGATTGTGCTAGACAGACTCTGGAGAGGCTTTCCATCCCTTATGCACTCATTACCAGAAGGCAAGCAGACATGGTCTCCAAATTCACAGATCCCAGGAAACAGGAATGCAGTTGTCACAACAACATTGTTTTATGTATTGCAAAGCATTTGATTTAACTAGGGAAGTGCTATCAGAAGAAACCAGAAATCTGAAGAGCAGCAAAGACAAGATAGCACTCTGAATGGTATTTAAGTCAAAGAACTTCAGAGTTCTTTTTCTTTCATGAGGTATTTGCAATCATTCCTGCAACTACATGTTCTTTATAGTAATTCTGGTTGGTCTATGTTGGTAGAGATCAGCTTCTAAGGAACACTTCTGTTACTCAATTCCACCAATACCCAAAGTCAGCTATAAATTGAGCATAATCCTGATTGCTCTCCTTCAGGACAAATTTTTCCACTTCTTCTCCCAAGCAGACTCTAGTTTCAGTTGTGCTCTCAACATCCCTCCTATTTTGCTACTCCTGACATCATTGTAAATTCAAAAGGTACATACTGAGCTCAGACTTCATCTACTGTATCACTGCTTAACCAAATCAGCTCAACTGCTACAGTTCTTTTTTCCTCACACCAGCAAAGTGGGTATATCCAGAACAATTACTTCCCCCAGACCATCCAGTAAGTCACAGAAGGAGAATATTAACACTGACATATTTCATTGGCATTCAAACCAGCAGGGTTGCAGGCAGAAGCACTTACTTTCAATTTAAGAAGTTAGTTTGCAAAAATACTGAGCCACATTGAAAAAACCCCTTCTGATCACGGAAGTCAAGGCCATAGTCCAAAATCTAAGCCTATTCCTGAAAAACTCATGAGACAAGATAGGTTTTACATTCCAGGACATAGTCTCCAGGCTCATGTAATCATCAGCTTAGGCTAGTGACCAGAATTCTTACTTCAACAATGAACTGTCATTACATGCTGACTTGGCATTACTTACAAAGAAAGGAGGGGGAGAGAATATTAATATTATATCCTCCATGTATATATAGAATAATCACAACATCCTCCACATTTATTTCCTTCTGGCTTTATAAGAGTTGTAAAAGAAACCTACCTTTCACTTACCTCCATATACTGTAATTGTCAACACGAAGTATATGAAATGGCAGAACAAGAAATTACAACTTAATAAAACAACTTCAACAGAATACTCAACAAGAAGGGATGGGAGCAGCAACTTCCTAAAACCATCCACTTGGTTCATATTCCCTTTAAGAATGGATGTCAGTATAAATGCTGTATCAGCATCTTGTTCTCTTAAAGGAAAAACATAAAGCACACTCATATTTCCCAGAGACATTTCACGGTATTTTAACAGCAAGTTGCTAATAAGAATCTCAGCACTCTCTGGGTTGTTCAAGCCATCCACAGTGATTATGAGTGACTATGTTTTAAAAGCCACGGAACTGAAGACAAAGCTCAGGATGTATCATCACTTGCAGCAATGTTAGCAGCTTCTATTCAAAAGAAAGGGAACACCTATTTTGTTGCATATATACAATGCCTGTGACTTTTGCACAGTGGGAAAAAATCTGTTCCTTGTATAAATCCAGGGCATGTCATTGCAAACAAGGTTTTTAATTAAAATTGGCATTTTTGAGCCTCCTGCTGACAGACAGCATCTCATTGCCTCCTCCTCAGATGGCTAAACTGGCTTCCAAGAGAGACAGTGAAAAGAAACAAAATCACTAGAATACCTAACTTTGACAAGTCTCTGTTGGGGACAATTTCAATAGCAGGATGCTGCAGAGAGAGGTAAAGAGAGAAGAAATGACTACTTAGGAAGTCTCCCTTAATGAAGACTCAAAACATCACAAACAAGACAGTAGAGGAAGCATTTTATTCCTAAGCCTGAAGACAGGATGATCAAGCAGGACAATTTTAATCAGAAGCCATATTGTTAAAGAGCATGCAGAACTATGTCTGCATCTCAGTGGGTAAAGCCTTCTTTTGAATGCAAAAGAAGGCTTAGGGGCTGGCTAGACCTCTGGCTGGGAGGTTTGCTAAACTGTCAGCTCTGACAAAGCTTTATCCCTCTCAGAAAACAGACAGATATAGGTTCAAATCAGACAGATAAATCAGACTTCTTGGCCAGAACATTTTCCTCAATTTATTGCAAAGAGTTTATATTGACTGCCAGCACTGTACCTTCGGGAGGCTCTTCCCGCAGATGAGGAGGCAATTCTTCACTTGTAGTCTCAGTTTCATCATCCACCATCTGTGTTTCTAAGCTAGGGCCCTGCAGAACAGAACAGCAAGAGGGGGTAAATTGGAGAAAGCTCAGACAGGAACCATAAAAATGGCTACAGGATTAGAGAATATGCCAGACAGTAAGGACACAAGGAGCTCGCTTAAGCTGATGAGAAAGAAAGATGCTGGGAGATTTGTTTGCAGTCAAATTACAGAAAGGGGAAAGTTAAAAAAAAAAAAATAGGACTTTTCAAGATAGCACGTAAAGTTACAAGGGTCTTAATTGACTGAAAGCCAGAAAATGAACAGTGAAGCACAATTTCTAAATTACTATTTCCAAAACACGTAATGCAATAATAAATTAAAATCTCCATTTATCAAGGGTAGCAGCAGATTCACCATCAACTGGAATTTTCAGGAAATAAAAACTTAATCTTTGTCTTACCAAGACTAGATTCTGAAATGCCACTTTTTTCAAAGGAAAACAAAGCAAACTGGTTTACAATCTTATAACCTATGCAGGTCCATTGACCATGGAGTTTTCCCCATACAAGCCCAATACATCCATTTGTGCCTCCAAGTGTAATATGCCAAACTAACCATTCCTGAAAAACTAGTGGACTATGCTCACAGGTTTTGCATTTCCACGTTCCAGCCTTCATGAATCTGTAAAGAGCCTGCAATGTTACTGCTGGAAGGACATGAGCAGAGTTAAAAGATTTGCAGCTGAAGTCACTTTACACACACAAAATTTTCATGACATGTGGAGCTATAAAAGTGTAGTTGCTTTTTCAGTTTCAAACTATCATAGGAAAAAACCCCACCATCTGCTTCCCCCCAACTTACCTTTTTTTTTAAGTAACAGTGGAGTAAACACTAGGCATAGCTAGAGGACTCCTTAAAAAAAAAACCTAACTGATTTTCTTTGCAATATTAGTACAGTGAAGAGTGAAATGACAAACTTAGCAGTCATTAGGAAATGAAGCTTTTGTGCACTTTGAAAACATGACTGGGTTTGTAGTCTGAACTATCTGAAAATGTGTACTAACATACGCAGCTGGAACATTACAGAAATACAGCTGGTACATCAACAACTTGCAAAATATTATTATTTGAACTCGGGAAGAAAAGGGGCCCATAGCCCTAAAGCTGCAGTATCTATTTTCATTCTTTCCAAACCCTGTGACTGCGAGGTTACCCCCAACAGCATTGGCTACTTTCTCTCTTTCCTCAGTTTGCACATTATGAAGAGTAACACACCTTTCAAAATTCCATCCTTTGCACAAGTAGTTCACATTTTCATCCATTCCCCTTTTTATCAACAAAATGGACATGAAAACAAAAAGTACCACAACACTTTTCAGATGTTTTACAGCAGGGAAAAAAGAGACCACCCTGGTGAAGTGTACAGGTCTACTGTGATGGCGCCAGGATCACAGCGTGGATATCTGCCATCCATGACTATGCAAGTTTTACCTAGGCTATTTACCTATTTCTCCTCACTTAAAAACATCCAGTATCAACATTACCCACCTTTGGTCAGTGACAGTTCAAACATTAAGCCATGCCTTGTAGTAGCTATCACAGAAAGGGGAAAAAAGTGTTTACCACATGGTACAGATTAGAAAGTAGTAAGTTGCCTTACTCCAATCAAAAAAAAAAAAAAAAATTAAACCCAGGAGTCAGTAATCAACATTAAGATCCAACCATCTCCTCACTTCAAGTAAATAATGTGATCCAGATTTTAAGAACATGTAAACAATTCTGGATAAGAGTAACAAATTGAACATAAAGTATGTATTTGAATAAGTTTCTACATCAACCACAGGCAGTATATGAATTTACACTTCTTTCTTACCCATCAGTGCCACAGAGAGAAAAGACAAAGGGAAGATGAGGCTACAGCAGTACACCAGATCAGAACACTTATTTTTCAGATAAAACTTCAGACATGTAGGACATGAGGCACAAATATTTGCCTTGGAAACATTCTGAATCACAACTATGGAACTCCTAAACTAGAAGGGGTCTTGAATGTGAATCCTGTGCCTGTACTTTCTGGTTTACAACACCAAAATTATTTTAATTTTTTAAAAAAAGTAAAAGCCATCTGCACATATTAACTATATGTTGCCCAAGGAGACAATCCAACTTCCAGGGACTATGGAAAAGCCAGCAAGGAAAGCATTATCTTTCCTTCTTCAAAATAGTTAGTATTCTCAATTTCCTACATGACAAAACTGCTTAGTAGCTTCTCCCAACAACAGCCCATGATAAGTGATGCTCCTTTGGGTTACAGCAGTTGTCATCTACATAAATAGAAAGAGGATGCAAAATGCTGTCAAAAGTGAGTGGTGGGTTTATATGTTTTACTTCCTCATGCATGAACTACTCACTGCTTGGTGTTCAGTAGGAATAGTGCACTCCAGTATGGTGGTTATCACTGACAACACTTACTCCAAAACAAAAGTTTATCTTAGTTGAAGGTCAGCCTCGTACCTAAGCTAGTATTAACAAATCCAGCTGTGAGAAAAACAGAGCCCATTACAGACCACCGTGAAGTTCATGGCTGAGACTGTTTGCCATCACTGAGTTCCCTCCAATTCAAAACTTTTAACACTTGCTACCGGAATACTACAGAAGAAGAATACTCAATCCAAGACTACTACTCCTACAGAACATTCTGAATATCTAACAGAAATGACCAGAACTTTTGAGGATTTTTTTTTCACTACTCAAAAACACTTAATCATAACACAGCATATTTTAACTGTATTTGGTATACATTTCTTGAATGGTTTTGAGAATTCTTCCCAAAAAAAAAACCTATTTAAATTTTTTTTTCTCAATTTAATGTTAAAAAGGACAAGTCTAAACTGAAGCATGCACATGTCAAGTAATGACCAATTTTAAGTTTTTCAAGAATTGTTTCACAAGAAACCTTGAAATCTCAAGATTTCCTAATTCCTAAAATGAAGCTAGAAATGTTTTCTACAGAATAACTCCAGTTCTTATCTCATTGACATCTTATCACTATATATATTCACCTATCATACAGGGAGCTTCTAAAAGTAGTCTTGTAAACATCAGAGTTTATCAGAGTTCAGCATCTCTTTCTAATCACTGGGGCCAGTGAGTAAGTATGCATAGTTTGGTACTGAGATTCACTAATTAAAATGTAAAACAGCTAACAATAGATGAAATCCTAGGTTTTCATATACATATCTAGAAGTAGTATTTAAAGCTCAAACACTGACAGGTGTTATTAACAAGATAACAACGTCTCTTCACAATAGCTTTTTTTCTTGTGTTAGCATGTCCATTGCTTTTTTAGTTATATCTGCTGAGTTCAATTCACTCGGCCTGCTGCAAGCTTGGTAATCAATATTTAACATACCTACATATCTAAATCTGTAGATTTAATATATCTACAGTTCTGGCAGCACAGTCACCTACAGCAATCGAAAAAGTCCAGGAAATTATCTTCTAAGAAGGCTTATAATTATGTTAAGGCTGAGTCCAACAACTTTGTCTCAAGCTTTCTTTTTACACTATCATTTCAAGAATGAGGCACCAGTTACATTTTCAATTTTAAAGACCTCTGACAGAGAAGTAGGGGAATGGGATGCACACAACTAAGTTATTGGCTTGCAGGTTCTATAATAATCCTCTGGAGCTGCAGCTGTGACAGAAGGAATGTACCCAGATTGCTTCTGCTTTGACACTCCCTCAGGAGCATCTAGGATGCAGGAAGATGTATCAACAGTTCAGAAACATCAGTAGATATCAGCTGTACAATATTCTTTCAATTATTTAGGTTTTGTATAGCCTCTTAAATTGGGAATGAGGTTCTGTTCCTCACTAGAACCACTGAAGAAGCACAAACTTCAACAGGTATTATTACAGAAAGTTACGTTATGGTGCAGAGCTGAGGAACATATAACTAAGAAAAACCGTTTGGCTCTCCAAAAACAGTCCTTGCCCTCAACAAGCAAGCACTTCATACAATTCCTTTCAGCACTTGATGAGGTTCTGACTACAAGCACTATTAAGACTTAGTGGCAATTTTTCTATGTCACATTTTAGCAATCTCCAAGCTGAACAAGAACAAGTAAACTCATACAGAGGCGACACTCACCCTTCCAAAATTAAGTTATAGATGTGAGATTTCAAGGTAGCTCACTCTGTCCCTCCCAGCAGTTTCAATGAACTCTTAAGGAAGCTGAAAAGCTTTGTATGAACTCAGCAAATGATAAAGATCAAGAGAAAAATCCTATATGAATTCTCACAGAAACTGCCTGAGAAACATACAATCCCCTGCTCTGATCACACTGCATGTCTACTGACCTTACAATGCAGTTTAACCCAAATACTATGGACTGCTGTGACCCGGCAAATTAATGTTTCTGGTTTTATAATGTGTTTCATAGAAAGCTGTGTATTTATGGATAGAGAGGACTGCCAGCACTGAACTAAACAAGTGTGACAAATTGCATACAAGCATTTCAGAGTATAGCTCATGCTCTTCCACAGGATATAGTATTTTGAGAATAATTCAAACCAGAACTTCAGTGATACGCTCAGATTTTCAGTATATTTAAAGACAGTATATTTTATAAGTGCTGTGGTAAATCCATACATGACAGAAAGCAACTTCCTGTCAGTCAGTGTCAGCGTTTTCCACAAGGAACAGAGTTATGTTTATGACACCAAAACCAAGAGCTCCATTTATCACCACATTTGTACTAACAAATGATATCAGCATGGTCCGTCACAAAAAGAGCCATAGTATCTCAGTCTCAGCAGAGTAATAAGTACTCAAAATACCCACACAGTAAAGGAGCAGTCCCAACACCAAGCGATCAGTGGCAGTTCATTTTGCTTGTAAGTCAATACCAACATGAGACTGTCACTGCAAATGCCCCATTATGGCTCATCTTTCTAAAGAACCCCTACAGGCCATCTCAAAGCAACCAAAAAGTCCTACCTGCACCACCACCACTTTTAGGCCTTTTAGACTCTACTTTCGTGCTTAACATTAAATTAACTATGGTATATAACCTTAGACTGAAGTCTGTCAATTGACTGTTCACTGACTCAGGAATTCATTTTGCTAAAGAGTAGCAAAATACAAAACTCCAAAACAAAGCCCAAAAAGGACAACAATGAGGGAGGGCAATCAAAAATTAAAAAAAAAAAATACATCCTGTGAAAAATTACTAATGAAATTGAATGAGTTTGGGGCAAATAACTTCCAGTTTTCTTCTGAGAACCATGTATCTTACAATTCTGTTCCTTCTTGCCATTCCTACTCAACTCACAAAAGACAAAAAAAATTTTTAAACCCCCTACCATAAGCAAAACCAGAAGGAAATATACCATGTAAATACTCTTCTCCGTTATACTCAAACTTATTAGGAATCTTTTTCCCCTTTCAGAACAGAAGCTGGAGAAATCTAAAGCTCATAGTCATGGATTCAGCAGCAGTTTACTGTCTCAGTTCTGAGACTATACTTCGGAAATAAATCTAAAATCTGCAGCGTTAGCCACTACTTTTCCTGCGCATTTTCAAGTGAAAATGGTATTTATTTCCTGATCTAAACCTTCCTATTTCCATTCCTGCTTCTAAACACTTTACTCCAGTTTCTCTTTTCTGACATTATTCCTCATTCATTTACATTCTGGACTTGAGCCTAGAATCTCACTTCCACTGTAAGAAACTGCCTCGTTCCTCCTAAAGCCTCCCCTTAAGAGCCCAGAAGGTCAGACTTGCTTCTTTCTATGCAAATCCTCAACCAACAGCATAAATCACATGTCCTCTGTCCTGCCTAACAGTGACTTTCAGACCTGGTATTCTATGTAGGCACAACTCCAATAAAGCAATTAAGCAGAGGAAAATTAGTTGCAGCCCGGGCTTCACACCTCCACATCTGTGATTTCACTTGTAGGCTTCCCAGCACAGGTCCAACACCTTTTTTATACAGTATCAAATACCTGTCAACTGATGATCATAAAGGTTAGATGCACCCCTAAAGAATGACAAGACTCAGTGGGTCTGCGTGAAGAAACAAGCAAAGTAATCCCCAAACGCAGGGCAGTTTCTTAAGTGCTTTGGGATGCTAAAGTATCACAGTGAAAACACTGGCTACTTTTGTATCAGGTTTAAAGAATACTTATTTCACATCCACAAGACTAAAACCCACAGTTTCCTGCACATTTGCATCCTTTGCCCCTTCCTAACACCACAGAAACAAAACCCCAGCTCTTTTCATCCCAACTTCAGTTTCTCCAAATGGGTGAGAGACAATACATATAATGACTGGGCTGAATGTTTGCAGATGCCAAAGGGCTTGTCAGATCCAGTAACAATGAAGCTGACCTTCATCAGGCTTTCCTAAAATGGCATCATTAATGACACTGTTAATTTGGGATCTCTCCTCTATCCAGTCACTGTTACAAAGTTTCTCAGAACTTATCTTTGATAGTTCATGTTTAAACAAATTAAATTGTTCCATCTTCCATATCTGAAAATGGCTTGTGGCTCACAATGCCCTTTCTGCTTTTTACACAATTACATAAGGTCTCAATTCCTACAGGAAAATAAAGGGGGCTATTGTTTAAAGAAAAATAAAAATTAAACAACCAACCACTGGGTAGGTAGCTCAATACAGTGACACCCTTTTCCAGGGAGCTGAGGACCTGCAGGTGCTTCAGCTGAAGCACATAACCACCCAACCACCTCCTTAGTCTCTGCTGCTCAGACACTAGAAACAAGTTTATCACTGTATCTTTGTTAGGCAGTTTGCAGCTGCAGCTTTTACTTCAGCAACGAATTTTCAGCATGTTAAGGAATTAAGACTTTAATTTAAAGTTTTCTAAATGCAATAGGAACATTCCATTGAATCTGCCATCATTATTGATTGCACATCCACACCCTTGGGATTTCCAAAGTCAGTTGGATTTTTCCTGCGGAGGGAATAAAATTGATCTGCAACCATAAACATTTTTTTTGCTTTCCTCTATGTTTAAGAAAGCCTCTTGATGGATGCTTTGCTTTTAAATTTGCAAAACAAAGTTCACTTGTAATGAGAGCTTCTGTGCCAGGTTTCAGCCCAAGGGGAATTTGAGTTGCAGTTATAAATCCCCTGGAACACTGAAGGAAAGTACAGAAATAGAAATGCTGAGGATGACAGTAGTGTAAAATTGTAGCACTTTGTTCAAAGTACGCTGTAACAAAGAATAGAAAAATTGCTTAGATTACTTGCTCTTTTCTGAATTTGGACAAACACATTAGGGAGGCTACAATTTTAACAACACTTAATTTTGTCCTGACAACAGGACTGGTGGAGAGAGGCAATGAGGGCAAGATTTAATGTTGCAAATGCCAAGTCAAGATTGAGTTCTATTGTTCTCAGCAGAACAGTCAAATCCTATTTTTACAACAATAAAACAACTTTGTACTGTCAGTAATCCAAATTAGGGTTTATTTGGCATAAATAAATTTTCAAGAGTACTAATGACACCACAGTCTATTCTCCATTCAGCAAGCCAATAAACTGTTTGGTTTACACTTTTTATGTTCATGTTTTATACGGCATAGATAAAAATAGTAGATAACACCATTTATAAAACAAACAGCCAATACAGTCTTCTCAGTGGTAGATCAGACAGTTCTGGATTTTGAATTAATTATTGTATTGAATTTTGTCTTGATCGACCATTTATTTTCCATCTGAATTTTACCTACTAAATCAATGTTAGCACAGAAAGAATGTAAGAGTGGTTTTCAAAAACCAAACCAAGCAAACCACATTTTGTTTGATCATGTAGTGACCTGGCCCAAAGAGAATGCTCCTCACTCCAAGCAGGTTAAGCAGTGCAATTATCAAAAGGATGCCAGCAGCAGTGTGATGTTACCCTGAAAGGGGCTAAACAGCTTGCTATCAATTGTCCTTTAAACTACTACCTCCACAGGGAAGTGTATGCCTTCTCCATAAGATTTTTATATTCAAAAATTGACCATGCTGAACAGTATTTGTTTGGGAAACAGAAGGTACATGAAGGCAAAGTATTAGGGGCAGGCTTATACATAGAAAAAACAGTTATTTCAGAAACACCTACAGACTCTTCTGAAACACAGAATGATGCAGGACCAAAGCATGACCTTGCAGCACAGCAAACCAATCTGAGAGCAATTAAATATCAATAACAAAATCTCAAAATATCAATTAACTCATAACTGACTGTTCACTGACTTAGAAAACTTCAATGGGAAAAAGCCTTCCTAAATCCTGCCAGTCATTCACTGTCTGCCAAAGATTTTTGGTGGGGAGAAAGTAAAAAAAACCAAAACACTCAGACAATTGAGGTGGTGAACCAAAGGCAAGCAATAATAAGACTTGATGACCTGAGGTTTTATTGCACTTTCTACATAACTACACTTAGCAAACATACTATAAATGTGTTTTTCCAGCCTGGTCCTTGACAGATGGATTTAACGATTAATGTCAGTTTTACTCTGACTAAAGAAATGAGATAATGCACTCTACAGAAAGAATATTCTCCATTTTCCTAACAAGATGTGGAAGTATCACACTAGAAAGCTGCAGACAGAATGAGAAATTTGGCTGAAAAATGAGAAGTCCTTTGCCTAATAATATAGGCATATATGACAGAGGTCATTAAGATTTTCTCAACCATGCTAGAGACTTAGAATGTAATAACCTTTTCACTATCCTCAGTAGGGTCACAATAAAAATTTTTAAAAATTTTAAAAAAGAAAAATATAACTCATGGAAAGACGCATTAAGCAGTATTCTATAACTGTGGTTTCATATGACCTGATTTCCATGCATTTATTTCCTTAGAAGTGTATTACTACTGTTTTAGCTTTAACGAGGTGAAATTTAAGTAATTTTTGAGGGCTTTTACAGCTAGAACACCGTAAATTTTACAATATGACTTGAATTCAAAGTACATAAGCATATACATAGCTTGAAAAATATGGGCATTTTCTCCCAAAAGAGTCACAAGAGACATCACTGCAAGAGTTTGAAACACAAGTCATCTTGCCAAAATCTTAACTTTTCTTTCCAAAAATAAGACCCCCCCCAAAAAAAAAACAAACAAAAAAACCCAAATAAAACAAAAAAACAAAAGCTGCAAATCCATTTGAAGTTAAAAAGTTGTTTCAAAACCCTCAAAAGTAATTTTAGATGCTAGAAGTTGAGGATATATATGAAATACTTTATTCAGGACAGAACTTATTCCTGTGTCCTTATTTCATTAGGAATTTCAAAATGCATTTTCTGCATTTGGGAATTAGCTAGGAGATTGCAGTATGATGTATTTATCACACAACTTTTAAATTTATTTTGTTGATGGCTAAGTAGTTAAATATTTCCTTCCTTACAAATGAGTTTTGAACTCACATCAGAGCTCTTCAAGACCAGTGTTGCTTGTCATTCTATGCACTTATTGTAGTGTTTTAAAAAAGAACCATTTCAGATAAAATATTTACTGACCCAAAAAAACAAAAGCTAAATCTTTTGGTACTGTTAAGCCCTCTGATTTCACACCTAGCCTGCACGTCAAAACTTGGCTGCCAGAAGCACTGCCAGCAGTAACACCCCTTTTATTTCAGGCTCCATAGAGACCTCATTTTCTCCCAAACTCACTCCAAGAAGTAGTAAGAAACATCACAACTTGCTGCATACAAGATTCCAACCAGAGTTACTACACTCAGCAACCAAACAGCTATCAGATAGAAAAAACACTCGATCACTACGAACACAAAAGAAACACACAAGTAAGAATTCATTTGGGAAGCAATAGTTTTTGGTAACTGTTGCCTTTTACTTCTGAAGATCTGTGAGGTGCACAGGTTCTCCCTCCAAAATGTTTTCAGAATGAATGAAAGCCCAAGAATTGTACTGAACCTTGAGCAGCTCTGCAGGTGTATTAAGACTGTAAGATTTGCTAACACCAGCACAAGCCACTTCTGTGACGCCCACTAAGTTCCATCAGAACATTTCTTCCGAAGAATCTTAGGAGCTCTACTATTTGCCCTCACCTATGTAAGAATATGCCTTGCACAGAACTTTGAAGGTATGTCACCCCTTTTCATCTCTCTGAAATTCAGCTGAAATATTGGAAAACCACTACAAAGTTTGTAAGGCAGTTCAGCAATAAAGAAAAGCAGATGTGACCAATCACAGGCAAATATTTAAATCAAAATGATCTACAGAATATGTACTCTGTGCTCTCTTACATGCATCACTTACATGCATGCTCCTCCTGATTCCTAGACCACATTTAGGACTACATGCTAGGAAAACAAAATATTACTGTGTGCTCCATAGAAAGCAACACCTCTTGCCTCTTATTTTTATACTGTTCCTTTCCCAAGTACTTTTCATTTCAACTATCAAGAGCCCTGCTAAACAGGATTGGACACATGTAAAAAAAAAAAGGCTACATAGACATCATTTTGACAGGACAATCCATGACATCCTTAAGGAACAGAGTTGTCTGTAAATACAAGCAAGAAAAAGATTTACTTGAGCTTTCCATAAATTTTGATGCCGCATCTTCAAAATATCTTGCCTTATTCTGATCTCTAAAATTCATCTGTCAACACTCACTATCACAAGCAGTCAGAAAAAGAGAACTACAAGCAGTAAGTTCACATTCTTTCTCTTAAATATAGCTGTAAGTTTCTCAAAGTAAAATGTCACATTTATGACACTTGTATCCCAAATTATATAGCTTAACTGTGAGCACATGCCAAAGCACCACAAGCTCTCATTGTACTTTGAAGAATCATTTCAATAAAGAGGGGACCGGCTAATTAACTGAAATCACATCTTGAGCTTGCTTTCACAAGTAAGAACTTCAATATGACCTGCCACTCTCAATGCCTTTCATTTCTCTGATTTTGGACTTAGGTTAGACCAGTGACAGGAGCAGCGTTAGAAGCAGTCACCACAGCAGAACCGCACCAGGAACTCTCCTAATGCCTCAATTCTTTCACCCATTGAAGATACAGCATGAAGAGGTTCTGTTAGCAAGGGCACAAGAACCTTCTCCAGTGCTGCCTAAGACCTGAGAAATCCAGCGTTCAGCCACAAGAGATAATACTAGAAAGAGACTATATTGTGGGACATTAATTAGCAGCTGGCTGTGATAGACAGGTGGGGATTTGCTTATCTCCTCACTGCCCTAATAAATGGAACCACCCTCCTCACATGACAGACATGTTACCCAGGCTCCTAATGCAGCCTGAAAAGGAGTATTTTCCTTGCCATCAGAACGATCTGCCCTTGAAGGAAAACAAACTTTATTGACATATTCAGAAGGTATCACTTATTACTACACACAGAAAAGGTCTACTCTCTGACGAGCTGCTTGCCTCTCACTCCTGTTCTATAAAGCAGGAAAAAAGACTTTAACAAGTTTTGTATTTTGCATAGCCTAGAAGGGCCCAGAGATACCGTCCTTCAGCATGGACACAGCTCAAAAGACATGGGAACAGAAATAAAGTACACATAAAGACTATCTTGAATCCAGTCCAGCTTCAACACCAAGTTTTAAAGCATTGCTTTGCCATACTACTTTACTTCACACTACCTTTTCAACAGGATACTTATTATGTGATTGTCTTAAAAATAAACTACACCAAGCTTCAGTTTCCTCAGCAATGATCAGACAATAGTAATGGGGCCTGAAAGGATCACTTCTACAGCAGAACTCCCCTGTTACCACTTACTTACCTTTGCCTGCTTCTTTCCTTCCCTAAGTAGGCAGACCATTTTGATACACAGTAGCATTAACCTGTTTTCTTTTCACTGCTCTGCCTTCTCAGCAACATGCTAAACTAACCAGCATCAACGAGCTCAGCATCAAAACCAATGCTGCTAGAAACACACCAACTCAAATGTATTTCCCAAGATATAACAATAATTAGGGGAGAAATAGACACAATGACTTTTGAAAAGCTTAGTTTTGATGTAGTCCCTGCAATGATCAAAAACTTAAACTTACTTGTTTTAAGGTCACACTGAACTACTCACAAGCAGGCTCATAAAAGGAATTCAGATCCAACTCACACCACGCAGACACCTCTTCCTTCCCCTCACTTCTCCTTTCCTCACCCTTTTAAAGGGGTGAAAATGCTGCATACTTCAATGTATTCCACCTGTTAAATGAAAAGGTAATTATCCCCACCCCCAGCTTAAGACTTTAAATCATGCATCTGCAATGACCTTACCTAGAAGAAACTTGAAGCAGCTGCTACAGCAAAAGGTGGCACACATGGAAAGAAACATGCACTGAAAGAAATTACCCTCTCAGAAAAAAAACCTGTGGACCCTTTTATACTGAAAAACTCTACACAGTGCTTATACTTGAAAAATAATTGGTTAAAAACAACCAACTTTCCCCCTCAAAACACACACATTTTCCTCGAAGTCAGAACAGGATTCCACTCACATCTTGTTGTATTTTCAATGAGCTCGTCTTAAATAGCCATGAGCTTTCCCCACTCCAGTGGGGCAAAAAAGGAATTCAGCAGAAGTAATGGGCTTAGCAAGAATAAGCAGCTGTTTATTCTGCATGCAATAAAACAGAAGCTGAAGGAAATGTTTTCAGTTTTGACCTCAAGCGGGATATACTGTTCAGACAGCACTCTGAGGTTTTTGTTTTACAGTGTAAGTCAACAAATCACCCAAAGCCATAGTGCTGTTTATCAATAACGTTCTCAATGCATATTTTTTATTATCACACACTACTGGAATTAACAAACATTCAGAGAGAAGGAAAAAAATATACTTTTTACTAACAAGCTTTGTACAAATGCACAACAAAATATAACACTGTGTAGAAGGAGACGTTCTTCTTACATATATTTGTTGCATGTACTTGGAAGCCGTCACTTTTCTTTCATCCACCATCTGTGCAGACATTTATGGTTAAGAGCCCCTGGTGCCCAGAGACAACTGTTGTTAACCTCAGTGACTGCCACATATGCACTTCCCAGAACCCAACACCTGCACAAGCTAGTGAACTTCTAACACACGCTTACTTGACTCAGAGGCTTGGAGGAAGGCCTGAGCCAAATTTCTCCACCGGGGTTGGTACAGACCTATACAGTTTCTGCCTCAAAGAGTTTACAGTCTAGCTAATCCATATATTTTTTACTGCTAGACAAATTCAGGAGACGGGGAATGCCTGGTGTGCCTCAAGTTTCAGACTGATTAGTGACGGAAAACCCCTTCAAAAGTCATAAACCTGAAAATTAAGGAGATATGACAACATAAAGTGAAGAAAAAGCAATACCACAGCACTGCTGACTCCGAACCAGCACAACTGAAGACACAACCTCGCATCTGAATGTTATATATTACTACTACTACAGTCCAGGCAGCCTCGGCACCCGCAATAATAGCCGGCTCAGGTTAGTCAGTTTCTATCCTAATAGTTTTCCACAGCAAACTACGGAGGAAGGCGACGATCTCCCGCAGGCTTAGGGAAGGGCCTGCGAGAGCAGCAGCACAGGTGAGCGCCGGAGCAGCCCCGGCCGCACACCAAGGCACGAACCCCAGGGCTGCCGGGGAGGGAAACCACCCACGAGATGCCGCGAATGAAGGAAGATGCCCGGGGAAAGAGGGCGATTTCTCTGTGGACACACCAGCCTGGAAGGGCAGCGGGCGCAGGCAGCCTCCCCCGGCTCCCACGCTACTCCCTTCCCGTCTCAGTGCCGCAGGAAACGATCTGGGTTTTAATGGAGAGAAGGGGGGATTCTTTCTCGGGAGACGGATCCAAGAAGCGACACCACATCCCCCGCGAAGTTGGAAGCTTCTGGAAGTTGTGTACTTCGTTCCGAGCGCGCACGGCCACCACCACCTCCCGC
>VWZT01004486.1:4629-112649 GCA_013397055.1 Pachycephala philippinensis | reverse complement strand
CGGCCGGAAGAGGAAGCGCGGGAGTCAGGGGCGCCATGTTGGCGGGGGGCGCGGGGCTGGCGGTGATGCTGAGGGAGGCTCGGAGCCGGCGCCTTCCAACGAAGCCAGGGCTCCGCGCAGCCTTCATCGAGACACCTCGCCAGCCAAAACCACTGCCTGACATGGCAGGTGAAGTGCTTCACCTGCGGTAACATACTGACCTTTTCCAGTTTCCAGTGTAAACTGNTGCACCGAAAGGAGATAAATTGGTTCAGCCATAAGTCAAACATGGAAGCAGTGTTTGTTTGGCCAAGATGAGGAGACAGTTCTCCGAGCTGTGCCCTCGCTGCAGGCTTGCTGGCGTTCACAGAGTCAGATAGAATCAATGAGGCTGGAAAAGATGTATGAGATCATTGAGTCTAAAGTAAACACCCCCCCATGTCAGCTAGACCATGGCACTGAATGCCACGTCCAGTCTTAAAACTCCATGGACGGCGATTCTACCACCTCCCTGGTCAGTCCACTCCAGTGTCTAACCACCCTTATTGTGACGAAATTCCTCCTAATGTCCAACCTTGGTGCAGCTTGAGACTATGTCCCCTCATCTTGTCAGTTGTTACCTGGGAGAAGTCACCGACCCCCGGCTGGCTGTAACCTCCTGTCAGAGGGGAGCTGTAGAGAGAGGTCACCCCTGAGCCTCCTTTTCTCCAGGCTAAACACCCCCATCTCCCTCAGCCGCTCCTCACAGGACATGCTCCAGACCCCTCACCAGCTGGACAATCGATCCCAGTCACAAGCTGGGTGACCCGGAGGGCGTGGGGCTTTCGAGCCCTCTCTCTCCGTTATCCTCAGCCAATGGAGCATGGCTCCAGCCTGCAGGATGGGGGCTGTGCCCATGCTGCTGCTTCACGCGAGGGAGTACAGTTTGGTGGCAAAGATAAAAGAATCTGGAAATAATCTTTGGCGTCTAAAGTTTTCTTCCTCGTGTATTGCTTTAAAACTATCACTGAGCACAATCACACACATGGATAGAAGCGTGTTCTGCTAATGGATGGTTTAGTGCGATGAGGAAAGCCAGACAAAGCAAAACAAAAAGAAGAGTGGTTTGAAGTAATGGTTCCTGAAATAGGGAGAGAAAACAACATTAAGCAAATGATGGTGATTAAGAGTTCGTTTTTCTCTGATTTAGTATTACTCTACATATGATATTGAGTTAATATGTAGAGAACATAACTGCAACTCGACAAGTGGTTGAATCCAAAAGAAGAAAGCCTGCTTTTGTTCCTTTTTTTAACTTCTTGACTAAGAAATGTTGCAATTTCTTCTCCAAAGAAGTGCCCTTGATACCCATATATGACTTCTAAAGCTTTCTGGGATATAGTGGACTCTATTTAGTCAGAAACCATAAAAGTAACAATTACATTGCTTGAAGTCTAGGAATACCTTCTCTCAGTGCATAGTTAATTTTTTGTTTGTTTCATACTGTCATTTCTAATTGCAGAACCTCCTTGGAGTGGTACCATAAGACTGGTTTCCATTTTTCAGTTACGTAGGAAACACTTGAAAGACACCAAACAAAGTAATTCCCTCACCTCACATGGGCTGACAATTAAAAAGATTCCTTTCCTTTGCTTCTCACAACACATCCATGCCTTACATAATTATCTGCATCACTTCTCAGAGGAAGTAATCTGCAGCCCTTTCCTGGCAGAGACTCTCATAGCAGAATTTATAATTTCTTATGCACATATAAACATACTTCACTTCAAGCATGTCAATCTTCTCAGAAGAGCAGTAGTGGAAGCCAGTGAATTCAGCAAAGATTTCACGTAACACACTAATTTCTACAGATCTGCACATATAGGTGTGTGCATATATAAGCACACCTACAATGTGTGTATAAGGTACTACCCTATATATTAGAGATAGAAAACTAACTGTAATAATATAACCAAAATGTAAGTCCTTCCTTCAAAACTAATAAAATTTAGATCAAATAATCTTGTCAATGGTATTAGTAGAATTACATTAAATTTTTTATTGTGTCATGCAAATCCATATTTTGGTGGGTAGAAAGAAGGTCATATAAAGTTTGTGTTGAGTTTAACATGTAAACTATAGCTTGATTAACATAAAATAATATTGCCTAAAGTATAAAGGGTTAAAGAGAAAAATATCTTTTCCCTCATCCAGGTTAAGTGATTCATTCTAGTGAAGTTCAAAATGCAACTTTCTCCATTTAAAATACAGAATTTCAGATGAACGTAAAATTATTTTTCCGTAAGTTCCTAAGCCCATAAAATTAAATAGATTGATATGCAATCTTTTAAATAAGTTGACTTTAGGTTGTAATGTTTGCAATGTCTGCAGAACATTTAAAGAATGTTCCAGCTGAAAAATCAGAATATTATGGATGATAGAGAAATAGGGGGTGAGGAGAGGGGGCAAAGAATGAGAAAGCAATTTGTTTACTTTGTGCTAAGCACAGAAAGTACTTTATTCCTGAAACTATTTCAGCAGCACCAAAATGACTATTTAGTTACACCCAAAAGGATTTAGTCCATTTAATGCACTCCAGCTCTGATCTGGTGAGATTCAGCTCAAAAGTGTGTTGAAGCAAAATGGCTAATGTATATGCTTCCATAAATTCCACTGTTTGTAAATTAAAAGTGACATCTTTTCATGGAGAAATTCCCTTCCCAGCCTTCACAAAGTATGGACCAATCTGGGAGATTTGCCTACCTAGGATTTTCGGTGAAGGCTGGGGTCTCAAACAACTAAAGCATTGATCACTTATAATTTTCTTCAAGGTGTTGAAGTCAGTGAAAAAAATATTTTCACCTTCAGATTTGGTCACAGTACATTCCTAAACAACTACTTATAAGAAAAAGAAAGACAGTTTTATAAAAGTTACCATGTTTTGTGTAGGGGTGAGTTTGTGTGAAGGAGTGATACTCAAGTACGTTTTTTTCTGTGTAGACTAGTAAGTCCACTCCTCAGGTGCAGAATGACATAACAGCTTCTCCCTGTCACATTTACTACCTTTAGGAGATGAGATTTCAGCACTTTTTGCCTATGCTGATAAGCACACGCTGACTCAGAGATAAGAACCCGATCAACAGCTGAAGTCCCAAATTACACTTCTACAATGATAGAGCTTTCCCTTAGATGCATTGAATATACTGAGATAACTAATGATCGTTTTAAAGCACTCAGGTGGATCAAAACGTTGAAACAGAGAGAATTGATACCATATTAGACTGCTGCAAGGTTCAATTTCACCTGAGTGCAGGTGACTGGCATCATAAAGCCAAATAGCCCTGCCTTGTTACCCATGTTTACCTCCATTTTTTCCTCCCTAGTTTCTTAAGTCACATTCTTGCCCTGTGTGACATTTGAGCAGCCTTTGCATTGCCTGCTGTTAAAAAGCATAATGCAGCAAAAAGAAACACGAGTGCCAGGTGGTGTAAGACAGGAAAATAATACACAGTAGTAATTCATTGTAACAGGTGGTCACAGTATGGTGGCAGTAGTTGGCTCATGAGTTAAAGGGTCCTGCTAGAAAGGAAATTATTTCCAGACAGTGAAGGTGCTGGTTAGTAATGACGGGAGCTTTTACAACTCCTCCAGACATCTCTGTTCCAGATGAAAAAATTGCCCTTACCTTGAAAAAATAAATTTGCTATTGGCCTATTCAAGCATCCCAAGAACACCCAACAAACAAATTAGCCACAACTTTGCAAAACCAAAGCAGTAGTTTTCCTCATGCTACATCTTGGTGAAGGACTTGTGTATTGAGACCCACCCTGACTTTGTATGTCTTACAGGCTTCTACTACAGCTGTCAGTACAGCAGCATTTGATTCTCTCTTTCCTAACTTCACCTTTACAACACCCCTGCAAGGTAGGGAGGTACTTGCTGCATTGGGTAGCTGAATATTGGAGAACATTCCAACTCCAGCAGAGAATTAATAAAATTCTCCCTGGGAATGAAGTTCAGCTGAAGGCACAAAGGTAACTAAACCAAGGGAAGCTGTACACCTACAGCAGTCAGTTGCCTAAACACCACCCTACACTGGAATCTGAACAAGGTATCAGATGCCAGAGGAAACATTTGTGGCAGAGCAGGGAGCATCACCTAGCCTCCTACATCCTGGACTGGTAACAGCTTATTTCAGGAACTCACTCCTTTTAAGGAGTTCCTATTCATTTTAAAACACCCTTCAATCCTAATGGTATAACAAAAAAAGCATAGACAGCCTTGTGATTTGGCTTGTAGAAAGGAGCATTTAGAGGCCCACAGGTTTCCTCCTGTTCTCTCCTGTGAAGGGCCCATGGCACTCAAGCTGAAGAATTTGGAATGCCAAAAGCTCATGTGCAACAGGGTTTTTTATCTTGTGCAGATTTCAGTGCTTCACATGGCATTTTAGCATTAGGTGCAAAGTATATGGGTATGTTTAAAAGCAAAAGAATGGCTCAGTGTTGCATGAAATAAAGATAAGCCACAGTTCCCCTTGGGCAGTGGGAAGTCTTTTTTATCAAGAAATAGGAGAGGTATCAAGAAAAGGAATGGAATCAAGTGTAGACAAGTAGTCAGCATATTCCTGAATGCCTTGTTAGGGGATGGTAACAATAGGAGATTTATTAATAATTTCTGAAATTAGTTATAGCTGGATCTGACATATTGCTTCGTGCATAGAACATCTGTGTCTTGCCCATGGAAGGAAGAGATTTTGATGTTTCTGTGATAAAATAATAATGTGTTACACTCCTCATGTATCAAGCAGATTTTGTGACCATATATTCCTCTTATTGGGAAAGTTCTTACCTAAAATCCATTTCAAATCTCTATTAAAAGATCCTTCTGCACAGAGATAGAGCACTTACCCATTACCTTGTAGAGCTGTAATCAGTCTGCCCACTTCTCTGAATGCAAATGCTTTTTGCTCAGTTGTGTAAAATCCTGAACTCCAAATATCAGCTTGTCTTATTGTGTCATTATTTTTGGTTCTTTGTTGTGTTTCTTTATAGTTCTTTGAAAGAGCGTTGTTAAATGAGGCAAGCTGTTCAATGCCTGTGACAGAGCCTCTCACAACCTGTTACATGACAAGAAAATAAATGCATTGAAAGTGATATGAGGAGTCATTGAACTATCAACATGGTCTGCTTGTTCTCAGAGCACCAAGAAAGAATGGGTTTGTATTGCATTGTGGCAGGAGGTGTTTCATGGGGCTTATATTAAATGGACAAAGCAATTCCACCAATAGATGATGGCATCTTCTAGTGAGATTTTGTACAAAATGGGTTGTATAAAAAAAGGGCACATTGTTGGCAACCAAGGATTCTTACAGCCTGATTTTTCACCTACATCTTGTATCATGCACATCTCTGGAAACACCAGGCAGAAAATGCTACTACCTGTGAGGATGGCATAAATGATAAAGAAAGAAGAGCCATTATAGAAGCATAACTATAATGGTTGCACCTCCTGCTCATTAGGTAATAGTTATAGGAGAAGATATTAAATTTAGGACTTCATCATTGAAGTCATACAAAATTCTCACTAATTTCCATAGGGTTTGTCTTTTGCTTCAGTACAATAGGAATGCATTATATACCCCATCTATTTAATTCTCAAACTGGTCAAGAATTTTATTTTGTCCGAAGACAAAATTCTTTTTAATTAGAATTCATGTTCTTTGAGAATGAAAAAGATACTAATTTTAGTTTAGCTTTAAAATAGAATAAAAGTAGACAGCTTGCTCATGTAGTATATGGTTAACTTTGAATCACTGAGAAAAATAAACTAACAGGATTTGAAATCACTTCATACCAAGTAAACTGTGAAAGCATCTATGCTTATAGGTTTCCAAAATTAAAATTCAAATGAGATTAATTGCAAAATCCAGCCTAAAAAGTGACTGAAAGCTGCATTTCATCAAAAGCCATGTGTTTGGCAATAAAAGCAGGTTTTGATAATTTTAATGAGAGAAAAAACCTGAAAATAAGCAAGTTTGAACTTTTGGGCTCACTTAAACAAAGCTGCTGTATTTCATATGCCTTTAGTTACAGAGCACGAAGGCAATTTAATTTTTATGTAGGCTTCAAAGTCTTGCAATAGAAAACTGTTTCTGCCAAGATGCCAGGATTCATAACTGGATTCACATATAGGCTTCCCAGATTTCAGAAATTTTCAGATTCATTTTTACTTTGAACTCATGCCAAAGACTCAGAACTGTACAGACAGCAAAGCTCTGCTAGTAGATTCTGCTGACATTTAGAATCACCAGTGATTTGTTCTCAGGATGTCAGAACAAGGCTCTAGATAATAATTCACCCCTATCATGAACAATAAAATTCATATGGTGGTTTCTCTCTTTACAGGGTATTTTTGATCTGTTTAAGTATTTTTTTTCCACCTACACAGACAGTAAATTCTTTTACAGGAAGGAGACACTGACATGATAATGTGTGCAGAGTTATGGTGTTTCCTATATCCTGTGTTTCTGACCAACATCCTCTAATGAATTTATCATTCATTGTGTGATCTCCCCTCTCCAGGGTAAAGTTTCTTCTCAATGTTGATAACAACAGGGATAAAAAAATCAACTAGTTGCCTTCAAGCCCAGAATCTGTGGTCCAGAAAGAATACTAGTGGCACTGATCTGAGATACACTTTTATTCCAGCATAAATTGCACCTCACAGTGTTAAGATGTAATGAAATATTGACTTGGTTAACCTTCTGCTGCGTTTCTGTGTTCCTTTTGAGTAAATGGAATTTTCCTTTTCCCTGTTCTTTTAGAGATGAGAAATTAACATCAGTGGCTTTTTTCTCTTCTGAGCACTGTGTGAACTTTTCTAAGATCTACAGGTGTACTTTGGGCTGTAACTAACTCTAGATCTGCTTGTCCTCTGCAGCTTTAGCCAAGTGTCTCTGTCCTGCGCTCTTACTCCCTCTCCCAGGTCATCTTTCCAACCTGACCACTGATCCACAAAGCATCCACTGCCTTGCATTAGATCGATATTAATGTTCCAAGACACTCTCTGGAATAGTGATGGTGTCGTTGAACTGCCTAGTGAAACAGGCAGAGACCAGCTACCTGGGAATCTATAGCAAGAAGAAAAATGACAGTGTCACCACATTGACACAGCAACTGCCAGAGATGCTTCACTTCTCACACAGGCACACTTTGTGTAGCTTTTAAAACTACCCACATTCAACAGCTTCTATTCAAAACAAGTTTCCACCAAGAGCAGCTGACAATACACATTAATATTGATGTCCAATCACTAGGCAAAAAAAATTTCTAAAAAATTCCCCAGACAGCGCCCACAGAGGCAGGTCTGTGTTCAAGCTGCCTATCATGTCAGGCTAGGGCAGATGTCAGCACCTGGAATGGTGTCTAGGGTGCTGAACACTTCAAACCAACTACTTGTAATCCCAGGATGACTAGTAGTAAACAAAGTAGTTACACATTCCCTTATGTGGTGTAATATTCAATCCATGTGTAGTTTTTGCAGTTTACAGTAATTCAGATATTGCAAGCTGCCACGGGTGACTGACTCTCTTCTTATAGTTTAGGGTTAGAGCAAGTCCCAGTCTTCAGATGATAAACGAACTCTAGAGGACTTTCATTCTGTAGGTGCTGGTCTCACTTTAGTAAGAACAGAGGCTCCCAGATATTTACTTGAAGCAAAAGCTGCATGAAAGAGGGAATAATTTACTATTAATTAAACCCTCACTGGGGGTGCTGCATGAACAGGAATGATGAGGTCACACATATAAAAAAATACCTGGCAGTACTTTAGCCAAAGGATGCACTCTCATTTCTGAATATTTAATTGGAGTTGCACACAAAGTGGGTGACAACAATGCTTCAGAGCTGATGATATAATACATAACCATAATTTTGACAGGAATCCAGTTCCATCTCAGACCCAACTCACAGCAGTGGATTAGAGAGGGTGGGGGAGGGAGATTCATACCTTGGCTTCATCACAAAACCACACAAGAAGTATTTTGCACAGACTGTTTAAATGCTTGTTACAGATTCCATACACTCTAAAAAAAACCCTTGCAGAGCAAATATTTGTTAGTATTTGTAT
Organism: Pachycephala philippinensis; assembly: GCA_013397055.1. Classification (NCBI taxonomy): domain Eukaryota; kingdom Metazoa; phylum Chordata; class Aves; order Passeriformes; genus Pachycephala; species Pachycephala philippinensis. The sequence continues at coordinate 104,564 of VWZT01004486.1, read as the reverse complement.
GCTTAGGTGCTTGCAAGAGACACTGCCCCTATGCAAAACTCTGGGAGTCTGCATTTATGCACTTACGCTTTTATGCCTGCATATGGGGATTAGCACGTACAGTTAATCCTTTTTCTGAGCCTAGTGAAATGTGGTGGGACCATTACTGCCAAGAAAGGGAACTTTCATCTCCTTCATACTATTCTCCACTAATGGGCTGTGCCTTGATAATTAGAGCTCTAAAGGGAAAAAAAATTGACCTTGGTTTCCCTACTGTAGAGCTACCATGGAGATAGGATACTAGCATTGCCCTGGAGATAAAAGCACAGGCCAGTTATATGGATTCTAGTAACTGTTGAAAAATATATGAGCTATTTAAAAAGCAAAATGCTAAAGGTCTCAGTTCGCCACTGCAGCCAGGGAAAGTGCTAAGTTTGCATAGCAGAACTGCACAAAATGCTGTGGCAATCCCACAGCTGTCAGAAAGCACAGGGTCAGATACAACAGACTCAGATTCTGTCACCTTATTTTTCTCTTCCTTCTTTCCTTGCTTTAATTTTACTCTTCAGGAGGTATCTGGTTCTTCAGCTGACAGAGACAGCAATGTACCCTTATAGAGTAGTTTCAGCTCCTTTTACGTCTCCAGGAGAAAGACAGTGACCAACTGAATTTTATTTTTTTTTTCCCGGTAGAACATTGGGATCTAAAATATCTGACTCAAATATCAACCAGCACTAAGATACTACAGCAGGTTCTCAGATTTCCCTGTTCCAGGTTTGACCTTAATTTCTGTGTAGAAATGAGATAATAGCACTCAGCTGCTTTGTAAGTGCTTACAAGAGAATGCTTGAAAAGTGGAGGCTCTGTTCCTTTGCTGAATATTGCTTGTCAGGAATGTGTACCAATCCGCATAGAGAGTGAGGACATGGGACTCAGCTCTCATTCTGCTCCTGAGAGATCCTGGATATGCTTTTTCAGGAGTCAACATCTGAATTTCTTTATTGATGAAATGCAGCTACTCACCCCATTTTTCAGTGTAATGTTTTAATATATTTTCATAATAATTTGAATGAGATATCCTAAGAAAGTTCTGAACATTATTATCCGCTTGTACATTTTTCTTGACGTTTTTTAGCCTAACAGTGTAGTCTCAAAACATGTGCTGTCCCTACAAATACTCAGAGAAACTGTACCTATTCCATTTCTGAAGTATCATCCTGACAGATCTATGAAAGAAATGTTTGTTTTCTCCCAGGTGCTCAATGCTTACCTATTAAGAAATTTCATCTGAAAGTAATCTCTTGTGTATGGAACCAGTTTTCTTTCTTGCCCTGAAAGCTGCTGTGGAAATGCACAGGTACATGTATATATGTTTCTATGTTTTTATAAAGTCCAAATTCTGGTTGCAGAGAAAGACCTGAAAAATGCACACTTGTAATATGAACCTATAAAAAGATTCCCAAAAAGCAAAGAAATTAGACAAAAGGAGTAACTAAAAGAATAAAAACTTGAAAATGGCAAGAAAATATCATTATCTGAAATGGAAATAAGATGTGTACTAGACATTGTAAAATACAACAATCATGCTTAGACACAGGGAGCAGCAGAAATAAAGAATGGAAGATCTGAGTGGTGAAAATAAAAAGCAGTGTTAATTCTGACAAATGACAACATACAACATGGGTTAAGAGAATTAAAAAAAAAAAAATTATCAAAGTTGATGGAATCAGTAGATAAGCAAGTAGTAAAGGAGAAGATAAGGTTACTGCAGCAAAGCTGTGCATCCCTTAGGTTGATGTGCTACAGAGCAGAACAGGGATGGTCCTGGTAAAACATTCCTTACAGGAGTTGATCTGAGGAAATCTCAGGTTTAGGAAGAATGTCTCAGAGAAAATATCACTGCTGACAAGAAAGAGTTTTAGCACAAATCAGTGCAGTAAATAGTAACAACTTGCTAGGAGCAGATGATGCTCACCCAGGAGTCCAGAGGCCGCTCACGTACGAAACTGCTCAGCTGCTGAGCGAGCTCAGTAAGTGCTGCTTAAATCACAGCAGTGCCAGAGCTACAGGAAACTGCAGTCGAACTTTAAAAAGGATCCAGGATGAGCGACTGCATTTCTTCCATACCGTATCTTTGGTCTAGTCTTCGTCTCTTTCCTGGACCTTGGATCTATGTTGTGTCCTTGTCTTTAGTCTTGTCTCTGCCTTCAGCTTCTGGATGCAATTCAACACCACATCAAACAGGCTGTGCTGAGGTACTGAGAGACTCTTGTAGCCACAGCTCCTAGGGAGCCCTCCTTGTAGAGCAGCCCTTTTCTGGCTGTTCCCTTCTGGCCCATTTGCCTTGGCTCTCTTTCAAGGCAAACCAGGAAAGGGGTAATGACCTATGCTGTGTAGTTAAAGTGGAGCTAGGACAGAGCTGGAGGAGTATTTGGGTTCCACAGTAAAAGCCCCTAGGAGGACTCATCAATGCAACAAATCTTGAGATTTAAAAATCTTTTAGAGAAAATGGTGTGGGTAAATGGCCCATTTTCCCCATGGGCCATCAAAGCACCTCAGAAACACATTGTGGCATTTGTATGTATAATCTGTAAGTATCTGGAGGAGGTGTGTACTGCAGCCACAAGCTGCAGAAGCTAAACCAAAATTTTGAGATGGTTCAGGCTAAAACTGATGCATCACTTCTCAGCACAGCTTTACAGGAGAGACTCTTCATGCCTGTAAGCATTTTCTGCAGGAAGCAGTTAGTGGTCCCTGCTGAGACAAGGATCAAAGGAGAGAACAGGCTGTGAGTGGTGATGGGGCATTCCTGTTTCTGGAAATGTGTTCCACTTGCACAAATGGCAAACCACTAGAGAGCAGCATTAAATCAGGACTTCTGTTATGTGTGTGAACATAAAACAATGCTTTAGTGTGATGTTTGCAGTTGGACACTGGTTTCAGACCAGGTTTTACCAGAACCAGGGAAGCTATAGACCAGCCAGTCCCATCTGGCTCCATCCTTGGGTACGTAGATACTCAAATACTGAAAGCAACCTTTGTAGCTTGTCTCCAGGAACCCAACTTTCCCCATGCATCAAGTTCAAAAGCTATACAGCCACTGCAAAACAGAGAAAACCAACTTTGCTGTAAATGCTTCAGCTGATTCTTGTCTCTAGCCATCACCTGGGGTTAAGGCTCACTGACCCCGGGAGTTATCTCCGGTGCAGAGTCTTTGGACTTGTGCCTCTCCTTTCTAACATGATGGTATCATTCTGACACTGGGAAGGTAAAAGATAAGTGGTGGTAAAATAGCAGAGATCACAGTGCTGCAGGAGGTCTGGGAGGAACAGAGTCCGCACACATGTTGGTTTTAAGGTAATTTCAACATAGTTCGGCATTGACACTGGCGATTTTTTTATTTTAAAGAATAAATCTTTCTTTTAAATAAAAACATACCTAAAATGTGGAAATATATCAATATATGCAGTGGAATAAAATGCTGTAACATACATCTCAATTGACTAATTATATTAAAACTAGCATTCAAAGATTTTTTGTATCCAGTGTATGCTTTGCTCAATAGTAACCTTTTCTGTGAAAGGTTTGCTTTTGCTGCCTGGTAACGGGGACAAAGTAAGGACCAGGGACCAGATTTACAAAAATAAATTTTTGTGATTTTGACCTTTTCTGCAAAAGCCAAAGCACTTTTGCACTTCATCAAGGTCAATGATTTAATTATTCTAAACTGATTAATTGACTGGCAACTCAAAAGCAGGAAAGCTCATTTTCTTCTCTCAATCAGTTAATGAGGCATGAATTACATGCTTTCACTAATCCTAGCATCCTGAAAGACACAATATCTGTAAACAGTTAACTCCAACATAATTTTAAACACGAAGAAAGTTTTGTGTATGCTTTTATTGTTTAACTTTTTTCAGCCTGTTATAGTGTAGTATAATAGCTTCATTTAATGGCTACAAAGTTATTTTAAAATGCTCTTCTGCAGTATCTGACTTCTGTCTAAATGCAGAGTTGCTCAAAACAGCCTTAAAAGGAATTGTCTTGTAGTAAGTGCAATGCTTTCTATAATTGTTACTTTAAAAATTAGGTTTTTTAATGTAGTAAGAACAGTTGGCCTGTTTAAACATGTAGAGATATCTGTGATTCCTCCTCAAAAGTAATAAGCCTCCTAAGGTGAACACACAGTTGAGTTATGCCAACCATTTGCTCACTAGAAATTGCCTGCATAACCTTTAAGTGAATAGCTGAGGAACTGAGCTTTAGTGATATTCCACTGGATGCTTAGACAATCACATGGCAATTCACTCTCCTGAATTTTGTTTTCCTTCACAGTAAGGGAACCCTTCATAGCTTCATTCACTCTAATGCTTAAGCTGGGGAAAATGCCTCTGTACTTTCTCATTATGGAAAAAACATGGGACATACTATATTTATTGCTTGTGATGATACCTGTTACTGATACAGAACTAGGGAAAAACCCTATACTTAAACACCCACAGGCGTTTGGTTTTTCTAACTTTGTCATTTAACATTTTCCCAAGAGCAATTTGGATTACATGGTGAAAGGAATGCCCATTCTCTGTCATGGAATAAAGGTGAAACTAAGTAAGCATCACCAAAAATGTGATAAACATCATATTAAAATTTCTAACTAATAGCAGTGATAAAATATGTGGCCGATCAAGGATAGTGTGGCTAAGAATGAGAAATGTCAAGTGCAATGTAAGAAAAGGCATATGGGAGAAGTAAAGCAAGTTACAGCTGTGTAGTCAAATTATTTGGATAGATAATGAAACCAAGACTTGAACACTGTTCTGGTAGAATATCAAAGCAGATAATGTAGACAAGCAGCATCAAAAAGAAAATTTGCATCTATGAGACAACTCCTGATAATGTGTTATCAGGTGATATGAGACTTTGGTCTATAAATCAGCCTTGAAAAATACCTAGTTGTTTCTGGCAGTCAGGAAAACTAATTAAACCATGGGATAAATCTCTTGATTTGAGGGGATTTTTTCCCATGGAATGCATATGCAAAACTGTATGGCAGAACTTCAAAGAGCCCTCCCATCCCGGCTTGCTGCACACCTGGAGTGACCCAGCTCCAGGCTCTCCACAGTGATCTGGTCTTGTTCTCTTGCTTTTATTGCCTAATAACTTCTGCTCTCTCCTCTGTCATTTTGTGATGTATAGCAGCAGAAATATGCTCCTGTGACTCCTTTTGTCTCTCTTTTGAGACTGATCTTGAATAGACACAGAGGTTGCTTGGAACTGTACTGGAGGAGCTCTGGTTAACGATGTAACAAACTAATGAGGACTTCTGAACTTCATCCTCTGATCAGCCAGAGAAAAAAGGGCCCTTTTTATCTGCACTTCATTATTGCAGTATAATCTCCATGGAAATGATAACTGTAGATAAATAGTGGAAGTCACAGAAATGTGGAATGTTTTAGAAAGTTGAGGAGCAAACTATTAGTAGGGTAAAATGAAAATATTAGTAGCAAAACTTTACATTAGATCAGCTAAAATTTTCCTAGCAAAGTACTCCTTAAAAACAAAGGACCAGCCCATATATCTCTCTAGAAAGGCACTTACCATCTTGATTTTCTGTGAACCACATAGGTTCCTGAAAATTTTTTCTTTGCCGGAAATGTCAAAGGTTTTCTTGCTTGTTTTTTTAAGAACTGATACAGTAAATCTTTACAGTTCTCTGTAGCTCCTCAGTATTTGTGCAGGGGCTGAGGCTGGGAGAAGAAAGGAGGATCTGCCTGCCTATGGTGATGTTCATGTGGCTTTAGCATGAATATTCTGATTCTGAGGCTTACCCTTACAGTGTGAGTTTTCTAGGATTCAGCCTGTTTTTCTAGTCTTGTTTCTATTCATGGACATCAAAGGAAGGAGGGCTTCCCAGAAGCTGGGAAGCCTAAACTCTGTGAACTGGTGGTTTTATGTATTTGCAGACTCCAGAAAGACACACGATTTCTGTCAGCAATGATTATATTGCAAGATACCATGTTGGAAAAACAATTTCTGTCAACAATCAGATTCATCTCTGACTCCAACACTGCTCCTGTCCAGAAATGCCTGGCTGAGAGCTGTGCACAGAGGGGACAGGCAGATAGATGGGCTCTGCAGAGCAGGGTCTCCTGGCAGTAAGCTAGGGAGTTACTATTACAGGTAGTCAGTGTGGATGGATCAAAGAGTTCCTTGAGATGGAGTTTTGCTGTAAACAGACTGCTGCCGGATATCCTCTCCCTTGGTCAGCAGAGAGGAGACCTGCAGCAGCTCATGGCTTCTTAGAATTAAAGATGAGTCACTTTAAGGTTACTGGATTTTCTTTCCTATTGCTCCACTTCCTCTGTTTTCTAAGATAAATAAGAAATGAGAGCCTGGAAATTCTCTTGAGAGGTCCTGCAGCTTGTTTGTTTTGTGAAAATACTCCTTGTTATCTAATTTTTTTACTCTTGTTAACAACAGCAGGAGCTTTCCCATAAAACTTGTCCCAAGTAAACTAACCACAATTTTGAGAACTGAGCTGCAGAGCAGAGAAGATCATCTTGGAAATTTGAAGATGAAGTACTTTCTTCTGCCAACTCACTTAGCATTCCTCTGGAGCTTTGCACTAAGTAAACCTGTCCAGGTGTGTCCCTGCTCTGGGATGTTGAGAATTTACATTGCTGCTGTTGAGTTGCTCTATCTTAAAATTAATTAGAAACTCTCACTGCTGTGATTCTACTTGATAGAAGTTTTCTGCTATGGAGATGAGCATGTACTAAAATATGCTTTTTTTTTTCCAGATAGCTACAAGAAAGAATGACTTTGGTGAGTTTGATTGTAATTATTATATAAATAACTACAGGTTTTGGTGGAGCTGCATCTGTATACCTCAATAGCATTATTTGGTATATTTTTCTCTTTGAAAATAATTTTTTCCAGCATCAATGGAAGGCAATTCACAGAACTCAAATGTGTTTTAAAGTCACATTCAGTGTGATTTTTTATGCTGTTAGAATAAAGAAATTAAGAAGAATTATTGAGCAATTGCTACATGAAATGCTCTTTTCCATATGTAGCCCTAGCAAATCAGAATATTTTTCACTTTGTTTTCTTTCCTGTGTGATATATGGCACTTTCCTGTCTGCTATACCCAAGACTGTTGTAATTTTTTGGCCTAATAACAGATAGCTTTTGTCTGTGAGAAAGGTATTCCCAGTATTTTAGAGTCAGAACTGAGGAGCATGTTACAATGTCTTATGTCAAATTCCCAGTTAACCTGGAAATTAATAGCTTGCATACATTCAATATGCATGATAAAAATGGTAATTTCTTTTGTATGATTAATCATATTTTTACAGAGGTCAGTTATTATTTTTCTTTAATTCCACAAGCTCTAATGAAGAGAACAATGACTTATAATACTTAGCATTCCCCTCCAAAAGCTCCCAAAGCTTCTTGAGCTAAAATTTATTTAGTCATGACTTTGATTACAGGCGCACTATGACATTTATGTTAATATTAAACTTTTCTATCCAGGAAGGCAGACCTAACCAGTCTTAGCACACTAATCCTTCCTCACATTATTAGGAAATGAACTTCAGTGAAAGAAATTTCCAAAGATACAAAATCCTTGGTTAGTGTGTACCTCGTCTCCCTTTCTGCACACGTATTTGCCTTCTCAGTGCCTTGTCTGTTCTTTATTTTCTACATCTGCCAGGTAGTGAAATAGCTGTGTATGAAGGAGACATCCTCTTGAGAAGAGGGCGACGCAGTGCAATTAACTGTGAGAGTTGTTTATGGCCCAAGTCACAAGATGGACTGGTCAAGGTTCCAGTTAACATCTCTTCTGAGTTCTGTGAGTGTATGCAAATGGATGCTCTAAAGTTAGCCTTCATTTTCCAGCCCCTAATCTCCCTGTTATTTTATGTTTCTGTGGCATGCACCAAAAGCAACCTTTGCAAAAGTGAGAATTTACTGACATGTCTCTTTTTCTATCCTGTTAGCCCTATGGAAGTTTGGCTAAGACTCCAAACAGATCACACTAAAATATGTGGTTACTTGGGCCATAGTCAGGTAATTAATTGTAATTTCAAATATTAGCTTGTTCCCGCTAGCTACAATGTACTTTGATTATTTAGCAAGTACATTAGAAGAAGCATAATTTGTTCATATTATGAATGTATTTTTGTCAAAATTACCACTAGGAACATGTTTTTGAGCTCTATAATTTTCTTTCAAATCTCTCATAGAAATATTCCCACACTAGAACCCCTGTAGAGGCAAAAATGGAGGAAAAATCCTTGGAGATATTTTTCCTTTGTCAATTCCCTCTAGTCAGTCAATAGCTCTGTCCTGTGCAAAAGGCTGCAGGAGTGAATTCCATACAGACCCTTCTTCAAAGATCTTACCTTGAGAGAAAATGGCATGGAAGTGAAATACAGCCTGAGCCTGATTCCCGTTCCTCGGGGAAAGGAACTGAGGAAAGCCCAATCTCTGTGTTATCTAGGCTGCTTCTCTGCCCATGTGCCTCCACAACTGCAGTATATACTCTTGTGAATAGGTGAGGGTTATTCCCTCTATCTCCCTCTCTCCAAAGTTTAAATATTAGGAAATTGAGATACACACCAGTTGTAGATGATTCATAACTGAGGAAGCCAAATTAGGCCAAAATGTTCCAAAGCAGATAAACACTCTGATCTTTATTTGGTACCTGAATAGAAACACCGTGATCTTCAGAGCCTTGGCTGTCTCAAGTGATTCCAAGGGGGCTGTGGCGGGCATTTGTTCTTTCTGATAAACAAAATAGAGGTTTGGTGCTTAGCTACAATCAGCTGGCTCATTTGGGATGCTTGAATCCAACTATTTGTATCTGAAACTGTCTCATTTCTTCTCTCTAATGGAAGGAACAATGCCAATCTTTTGCTTTCCATCAGCTGTCTCCTCAATAAATAATACGCATATGGGATAGCTGTAATTGTTATACTTCCCTATAAAAGTCCAATCAGTTTGAAGAGCTCTGAATGTTTTGTGCCCTTTTTTTACTATACTTGTATGATAAGCTAATGAGTGCTGTGAAGTTTTAAAGGAATGCACCCCATCAATGCACTTTGGTTTTTGATTACCCAAGGAAGATTTCTCCTGGCCTCTTTCTCTTTCTAGCAATAACAGAGAGGTCTTGGATTGCTGATGCTTTGCAAGAGATCTCCACACTGACCTGTGTGCAATTTGTAAATCGCACTACAGAAACAGACTACGTGTATGTTGAACGAGGGCAGAGGTAAGCTCCTTGTCTCCTGAGAGTGGCAGCACTCAAAAGGTGTTTCAGATTATTTTCTGGTTTGTTTTGGATTTNTTTTTTTTTTTTTTTTTATCCTAGCAGTAGGGATTTAGAGAGCAGGTGCAATTTTTCATTTTTCTTTAGATACACTGGTAGTTACATCAGCTAATGGGCTGCAGGAATAAATGTGTGTGTGAATTTAAAGATAATGGGGTGTAAATCAAAATAAGAAATTTTCCTTAATTGTAAAAATTTAACTAAATTTAATTGTTTCAGGTTCTTATACTCCTTTGCCTCAGTTTGATATAGACAATTTACTGGTTTAAAATTTGCCATCATCATCACAAAGGCTTTATTTCCCTCCCACCGTGTCATTTGGCAGCTTTCAGAAGTCTAGATATCTCATGCCAGTGACTATTTGCATGTCCTCTTCTGTGGCTGCATATCTAGAGAACCTTGGTGACATAATACATCTATATATTTGTATTTGCTAAATGTGATCCTTTTGGTTATTGATTGCTTATTCTTAGCTGCTGGTCGTACTTTGGAAAGATTGGAGGACGTCAAGTAGTAGGCCTGGTGAAAAATGGTTGCATGGATAAAGGAGCAATTCAGCATGAAATGAACCACGCCCTGGGTTTCATCCATGAACAGGCACGGAGTGATCGGGACAGGTTTGTCAAGATTATGTGGGAACACATAGTGGCAGGTATGTCCACTAAATCTTAAGAGAAAATATATACTTACAGTTAAAGGAGAATGTTTCTCCTGTGAACAACAATGCAAATAAGAACCATGATTAATGCTGGCTGAATTACAGCAGCAGCAGCACATTCAGTGTGATGGAATTTCTTCTTCAGTGTTTGTACTAAGGGAATTTCTGTGGCTACGCCTATGGCAGTGTGGCAGATGCAGCCTAAAAGTAGCTCTATATTCTTATTTTGATTACCATCTTGAGCCCAGACCCCAAAATACCAAGACCATCAGGAATACAAAATGTTGTTGCAAAGACTTGGCCAGGAGGCAAGACTATGGGACCCTTAACTGAGGGGGGGTGAAGTGTGACATCCGAGATCGTGTTGGGGAATCACACAACTCTATCCCAGGAAAGCCATGAAAATAGGGAAAGGCAGCCAGTAGGCATCTTGGCAGTGAGTGAAATGCACATATCCTAAAATGTGTATGAACAAAGGACTCAGTGTGGAGACACTGGAAACACATGCAACCATTAGCATTTGCAAACTTCTGGGACCTGGCTTGATGTGAGAGGAAAGACTGCAATTATTTCCTCCTTGTGGACAGGATCATATACACATGAAAAGAAGGAGCCATGGGGAGCAATCAGGACTGATAGTTCTGTAGAGGAAGAACAAGTGGATACTATTTATGGAAAGGAATGCAGAATGAATAGTTTGGGCATGTGCCCATGATCTGTGTGCTGAGAACATGGGCTCATATACAAGAGCTTCAGGCTCTGGGGAGGAAAGGGTACAGAGAATGGCAAGAGATCCAAAGGAAAGTGAGGAAGTGGCACATAGAAGGAAAATACCAGAAGAAAGTCTGCAGGAAATCACTTGTCTGACAGCTGTTAGAGAGCTGGGCAACCCATAACAATTGTAAAAATACAATAGTCTATTTAGTTCATTATAGAAAATAATAGTAAATGAGGCTGGACAATTGAATACCAAATTCTATTAAGTCTCTTCAACAAATAAGATACTCAACTACTCAATATCATGCACAGCTGAAAATATATCCATCCTTTTCTCCAGATGGTACTTGATTGTTTTTATTGCAAATTCCTAACACACTGTTCTCCAAACTTTCTTCAGCTATTCCCATGATATCCTAAGTAAATTCCATTTGTGTTGTTCTTTTTTGAGGCTTCAGCTCCAGTGTTAAGGTGTAATTTTGCTGTGAGTCGTTTGCCATTGTACAACAAGGGTGTGCCATGTTTGAAATGTCAGCAAAGGATGTGCTAGGAAAGAGAAGCTGAAAACATGAAGCTACATATACTAAACACACATCACCTTACACTAGTTTTGCAAAGGGAACTCCACAGGTTCAGATGTCATAATTCCTGAAGGATACAGATGTAACCAAGCTCTGATTCAGGCACAGTATCATGAAATGATAAATGAGGGGGGAGAAGTAAAGAGGACAAGGCTATGCCAAAGGAGATGAGGTATATGATTGATGTTTTAAGTGTTCACCATGGGTGGAGAATAAGAGATTGGTGTGGCAAGGGAGTCAGAATGCGGAGTGTGCAGCTCAAGCACTGTAGGGAAGAGATGCAAAGATATGCAGGGAAAAGAAAATGGAGAAACAGTCATGTTCATGGAGGACTGTTAATGTACATCTCATGTGAAAACATGCTGCTGTTAACAGGGCTGATGGCAGAGCTCCTGCTGACCTTGGTGGTGCAGAACTAGACCTCAAGACCTTTTCCAGCATTCCAGCTCTCTCACACAAGCTGTTTTTCTCCTTCCAGGACTTTCACATTGTGGATGTTTTCTGGGTATTGTTTTTATCCAGCAATTTACCTTGGAAGCCATCCTACTTCTTTGTTTTGACAAAATGCAGCCTGATCGGTTGCTGTCCACTCAGCTAATTGAAACTCAGCTTGTTTTTCCCAAACTTTTGGGGAAAAAAAAATATTCAGAGTCTTCAACCACAGTTTCCTTTTCAGCTCTTCTGAGTCATTGCATTTATATTCTGGCAGAGGTAGATTTTTTTCTTTTTTTAGAGTGGAAAAGATGGGGTAAGTCCCCAAACATGTGCAGGTCTAGACAGCCAGATCTCTTTGGCATGTGATGAGGTAGGTAGTAGTTTGCTGGCAGCACCTCAGTCCAGCCAGGATACTGTTACTTTTTCTTTATTTAGCAAAGCACTTCAGCAAAGCATTTCTGTGCCAAACAGTAGCCATATGCTTCAATGTTTCACCACGTTTGAACTATGTTCTCTGTTCATCACCTCAAAAAAATCTGCACACTTGCTGATAATTCTTTCTCAAGTCAGTATAGCAGATAAGAGGGACTGAGATTAAAACAGTCAGGAAGGCCAATGCTTTGAGAAACAGTTTAAGCCTTAACTGAGTTTTAGAGCTATGAAAAGCTCCAAATTCATATTTATCCCCAAATTTTCTGTTAGTTGGGATTTTTAATCTTCTTTTTGCATCTCTTAGCACTCAGTCCAGGACCAGTGCTGAACAACATTACTGGCTGAGACTTGCTCTGGTTGCAAGCCTGCCAGCTGAGTTGCGTAGACCTCAGGGATGTCCAACTCTGAACTCTTGTCCAGATGGTCTGGGGTTTACAAACCACATTTGTAGTTACAATAACGAAGGTACAGAACTGGAAAGGAGTACTCAGTGGTTAGGGCTTTAGTCTTAATGCCAGGCTGACTTCATTCAGCTCCCTGCTCTGACAGTGCTTCCTTGCCTGTCTTACCATGGACAAGAGATGCAGGATGTAATTCATATTCATGATCTCCAGTCAGTGAGAAAAAGAGGTGCCTTCTTCACATGAAACTCCCTCCAACTGTGTCTCTCTTTCTTTCCCTCTCCTCTGACTATCCTGGAAGCCTTGAGGAATAGCTTCAGTGCCTAACTTGGAGAAATAAAGCTAGGTGACATGAAATCCAGTCTCTGTCCCTGGGCCCCAGCCCTGTATCAGTGTAACACTTTCTTATCTCATATTGGCTTTTTAAGGCCAAACAGATGAAAAGTGGTAAGATGCTTAGCAGCTATTCTGACAGAATTTGTTAGTCTGCTTCATGTGAGTCATATCACTTCACTCTAGTCACTGCTGATGGGTTTGACCAGAGACAAAGCCAGAACATGGCTGGTAGCATGGACTCTGGGGCAAGTAACAGGTGAAATGTATCCCTTTCTCTGGTGGCCTTATAACCCTGTGGTAGAAGGACTCAGCAAGACATCACCAATGCGTAGCTCTGAATTTTTTGTCTAGGTGGTCAGCCAGATTTCCCTCTCAAGGTATGGATGCAGCTTTAGGGATGCTTATAGTATTCAAGATAATGCACTGATACGTATTTGGAGACATGCTAATGAAGATGGACAGAGGAATACTTTTGCTTGAAGAGTAAAATGTATTCATTGATTATATCAAAGCTTTTTGATTACATTCTGAAACCTACTAGACTGTAAAAATCGGTTCCCATGGATTTCAGAAATCTCTGGTGGTTTTGACAGATCCAAGATCTTGTGAGAACATGTATTAGTATCCTATGTTACTCTCAGGATTATGATAGCAGGCAGTGTACGATTAGAGCAGTAATAATTGTTCTGACTGAAATGTTGCTTTCCTACCTTACAGGGGAACAAGGGAACTTTGGAAAAATGAATTCCAAAAACCTGGGCCTTCCCTATGACTACTCTTCAGTGATGCACTACGGAGCGTAAGTTGTTTGCTGAGATGTTTTTTCAAAGGAGCAAACAGCTTTCAGATCTTCTGCTCAGATCTAGGAAGAAGGAGTTGCTCTGTGCAGGGAATGACTTTTGCTGTTCATTTAAAATTGGGTGCATGGACATAATTAAGGGTGAGCATACTTCCTTTGTCAGCAAGATTCTTGGAAAACAAGAGTTGATATATATAGAAACAAAACATAGGACAACATTTTCTTCCACTGTACTCTTGCCTCTTGCTAAAGGCCTTTGACATAGCTGTGGCCCAAAGTCTAACTCTACTGAATCACTGATCTAAACCAATTCTGAAGTGTAAATTATTTTGTAAATGTAGTAACAGCTGATCATAGACAACAACATAGAGGCAAGAAAGATGGAATTTTTTGATATCATTGAGATATTGTATGCTGCCTTATGTTAATCTGGGAACACTGTCTAAGGTTGCATTTTAGTCCATAATGTACAAGCTTGTATCATGTACCTTCTCCTTTATTTCCACAAGCAAGTAACAATTTCTGAACAAAACCCTGAAATAAAACTTGACTAGCAGAAGGCAGGAAATTGCAGATAGCAAATAGACAATCAGTAACTGAGACAGAACTATTTCTGCTCCTCTGCCTCAGGAACCAAGAAGGTGGGATTCAGTCCATTTTGCTGGACATTGGTGAAAGGCCTTTTCACTCAGGACAGTGCAGCTTTTTCTGCTTGCTTGCTTTCACCTGCTGAACATCAAATATCTGCCATGCTGGTCCCTTCAGGGAAGACTACCTGGTCTCTGAGAAGCTTCTTGTCCATTTCCATTAAAATTCTGTTTATGGTGTACATAGAAAATTATTATACAGTTAGAGAACTTCCCTGTCTATGAAAAGCAATCTAGAAATGTGATTTCCTTATTTCTGCAGGTATGATTTCTCCAGCGCTCCAGGAAAACCAACTATTGTACCAGTTCCTGACCCCTCCATACCTATTGGGCAGAGAGAAGGGCTGAGTAACTTGGATGTAGCTAAAATCAACAAGCTCTACAAGTGCAGTAAGTGCTGTAGATAGAAGGCACGTGAAGACAGCTGATGTCTGTAGGCACTGACAGACATCCCCCAAAGGAACACGGCCCACGGTCCCTTCAAAACGTCTGTCTCTCACCCTACAACAGGAAACAGAACTGTTCCTGTGCCGAACAGCTGCCTTCTTGGAAAGGACAATTTATTTTCAATAATTCTCTCTCATTTGGGGTTATCCTCACCTAATCCCTGCTCTTTGAGATAAGCAAAATCCATCAGAGAAATCGTGGTTGCTTCCTCTGTCAAATTCTCATTTCAGGAAAGCTCTGAAGGTTGCAAAGCATGTAAGCTCTCCTCAGCCATGAGTATAACTTAGAGGCATGTGTATCAGGAGTGCCAGCAGATTTGTGATTTCTCTTAACTAAAAAATGACTGCAGGGCTGTAAGTATGGGTGCCATTCAGCCTGATCAGAACACCTCTGAGGAGAAAACCATAGGCATTTTGTATAGATATCTACTTTCTTGCCACATCCATTTCTTAACTCATCCCTGTGGTATCTTAAGGTCTAAAAATACCTAACATTCCTCCGTAAACAGGAACTCTTCGGCCAAGATGCACAAAGCAGGTATAACACCATGCTCCTGCAATGCACAGGTTTTGCCTTAACTCCCAGGACAAAGGCTAATTAATTTATATGGTATTTGACTTTTCTGGGATGTTATTCAGTCAGTTTCCACCAAAACAGCAAGAAACATTAACAAGACCTAAATATCAGTTTACTAAATTCTCCTCTTGTGTTAGAAATTAGTTAAATAATTAGAATTTAGAAGGAATCAGCTTTCCTTCAGTTGGATTGTTAGGTACAGAAATCATTGCTGAGAGTGGTTCCTCCAAATTCGCAACTGCAGATAAGACAACTTTACAAATTCAGTGTCTCAAAGATAATGATAACAAGTATTTAGTGATATTTATTCTTGACAGAGGGGCTGGGAATGAATCACACTTCAATACCTTTACTATGTAATTTTGTAATTAGATCTGTATGTTTTGGAAGACAAGGACTAAATTTAAAAAAAGGAGAAAAACTCTGGGACTAAAAAATCCCACAAAAAGTCTGGCTGTCTCAGGAAAAGTAGGGAGCAAGAGAGAAATGTCATAAATCCCAATGAGCAGATGTCATATATTCGTATTTTGTAGTTTGGGGAGTTACATAAAGTTCAAAAAATGAAGAAGTGGAAAGACAAAAGACAGATGAGATCAGACTTTGTATACTAGTCACTAGGTCTGTAGGTTGACTTCAGTGCTCTCTGTTACTCTTTTCCCCCAGTGACTACCTCTTTGCTTTGACAAAATCTTGTTTTCAAACTCGATGTTTGCACACACTTATGAATACACACAGTTGCTGATGGAAATTGATGTACTGCTGTCATTGAAAGTACTTCTGTGATTGAAGTTAAGGAAGTTCACAAAAGACCAAGGCATTTTTTAGTAAACTAAAGTATGTGAGTGAAGCCCTATTGTCTTTAAAAAAAACATTAGTAGCTGAAACAGGTAAGTACTTTAACTACCTCTATTTCACTTACAGGTTTTCAACAGCTTTTACACTAGGAACATCAATACAGTTGCAAGCATTATAATTAATTTATACAAGCTTGACTGCTGCAAATGGTTGGAGAGACTTGTCAGGCATTTCGGGAATATTTTTGTGCAGTTTTCATTCTCTTCAACACTGTTTGGTTCTTCCCTTCAGATTGCTGTAGCTCTGTGTTGCCTAAACCCAAAGGCTCGTTCTCCTCTGTCAATTACCCATCCCCATACCCGAACAATAGCAACTGTCTGTGGTTGATCCGCATCCGTCGAAGTAAGGTAATTTTTATTAGGAGAAAAAAGGTTTGAACCACAGTATCCAGGCTACAAAGCATTATTTTGTTACCATGAGTAACCCCTGGGAGTCAGTTTCATGGATCAAGACATTTATTTTGTTATGCAGTGAATGAAAGTCTCAACAATTTTCATAAGACTTAAGACTATTAGACGGATTATTTAACTCGATTTCTATCCAGTTCAGATTGGATGGCTTTTCAAAGACAAGCAGTAGTGAAACATCAGTCTCTGGGATCTTAGTACTAGGATAGCTAGGTGAAATTCTGTGCTCTTTTTATAAAGAAAGTAAAGTTTCAGTAATACATGGATAGTAAAATGAATATGAAGGTTCACTTCATATTCAAGTAGATAGTTTGAGACTTTCCCTGCATATAACATTAAACCCAACATCTCCTTTTTTGTTTCTCAAGATTTTCCTGCAGTTTGAGGCTTTTGATCTCCAACGCTCCTCAGACTGTTCTTCTGACTATATAAAAATTTACAATGGGAACAGCAAGAGCTCCCCTGTGTTGCTGGACAAGTACTGTGGGAAGGACCCACTGCCCTCCTTAGTGGCATCTGGATCGACAATGCTGGTAGAGTTTGCAAGCGATGAGAGCATTACAGCCACAGGATTCAGAGCCTCCTACAACAGGGGTATGAACACTCCTTTACAAAGCTTGGAGAACAGCATTAGCAGTATTTGTATGGAAGAACTGAAAACTTTTACTATACACTATAGAGTGGGTCTTTTTGCTGTCATTCTTTACACTTTCACAGCAACTGGAAATGCAGAAGGCTTGGCAATTATGGGTCTGAAGATTCATAGGAAACAGAAAATGGGATGTGGTATGGGTCTCATGTTAGTAATCCTGAGATCTTGCTCACAGTCTTCTGAGAGCTTCTGTTAGGCTTCTTCACATCTCCAGAACAATCTCTTTAAATAAAAACAATGCAATGACTGAAATTAGAAGGAGCACTGTAGCCAAAGAGCACAAAGTCAGCAGAACTCAACAAGAGACCTCAACCAGTGAGATGCAAAGTCAGTATCTGGGCAAGATGTTATTCAAGGTTTTGTGGGATTTTATGCAGCGGGGGAGGTACTGACCTTGGGTACCTTACACTTTCTGCATTAAAAGCTTTCGTTACGTACATGAAACACAGTGCTTCCTGTAGTCACTTGAGGCGTGTCTTTTTTTACAAACACACAAATGCATTATGGACTGCCAGACTAAATTCTGTTGTGCTGTGACATGCTTTCAGCAAGAAGCCCAAAATTGCCTTATTTCAACTGAAAATCCAAACTTCTTTAAAGCCTAAATTGAAGAAGTCTTAGAAATGTGTTATTTTTACTCTTTTTGCTTTATCCAATGGAGTAATTTCTAGAAAGCACTAGATCTAGCTTGATAATGCAATCTTGAATACTTGAGCTGATTCTTTTCTGCAGGGCAGTTAGTGCCATGAGAATGCTATGCTAATATGGTAACAGTCGATTGGAAAGTCAGATACAGCTTTAGATGCAGCTGTTCCCTGTCCTCCAAAGATTATTTATCAGACATGTTTCTAGTTCCTTCAGTACAGCTGCTGATACAAATACTAAGGGAAGAAATAAAGTACTTCAGCAGTAGATTTTCATGGTAACACATTTTTTCTTGGTTTCAAGAAATAATACAATAGGGTGTAAGCAAGCTCATTTCTACTGACAAAACGCTCTTGTTAACATATCTGTTTTTCTCCTTTACTCCTCAGTGAATTGTGGAGCCACTTTCAGAGATTCAAAGGGAGTCATCACCTCTCCAAACTACCCCAATAAATACCCCAAAAACCGAGCATGTTTCTGGGTCATCACTTCTCCAGTAGGATACAAGGTAAGGCACAGACGAATTAATTTGTGAGTTTCATCACTGTTCTCTGATGAAACCTCAGTTTCCCTTGAAGAATAAGAGCTATTATGTCGCTTTTCCAGCAGACATTCTCAGAGAAAAAATCTGACAGCAAAAATTCATTTTAAGAATTTATGCTGGATCTTGGTGTCTGAGGTGCTCAGCAAGGGAAAACCTTTACACATGCATGTGAACTCTCATGAATCTAGCCTGTACCAGTAGGCTTTGTTCAAAATAATCCCTAGGTAAGAGCTCCCACTCAAAAACTGAAACATCACACAGGTGCTGCTTTTATATTTCTCTAGAGGAAAGAATGTGAAGCGTAGAAGATCAATCTTGTCCCTTGCTTCTCCTTCCAATCCAAATACTGATGAACTAAGCAAATAATTTGCTACTAATTTGCATTGCCATGTGGGATCAGGATGTGGTGCATACACAGAACAAAAAGTGGTGGCTGCACACAAGTAATTTAACAATTTGTTGTTAAAAAATGGGTAAGAGGAAAGGCTGTAACCTGGAAACAAAGTGCTCTGGTTGTATTTTCTCCAGATATTTCTCAAAATGTTATCCTTTGAGCTGGAATATAGTGACAGATGCATCTATGACTACTTGCTCATACATGATGGAAGCCGCCCTACGTCACCTGCAGTTGGCCCTTACTGTGGGACAGAGAAGGTTGCAGACTTTACTTCCACTGGGAACTTTGTGCTGGTTGAATTCCACAGTGATTTAGTGTGGGAGTTGCCTGGATTTGCGATGAGTTATACATTTGGTAGGTAAGTACAATACAGATGGGGTTTGAAAAGCACAGAATGAGAGTAAGAGTCCGGGTAGCCGCGGGTGAAAGTCAAGATGCCACCAATTTCAGAAAAAAAAAATATAGCCTGATACCTTTAACAAGCTTGAAGTCTGACCTCTTAGTCTTACATCTACAGTGGTGTAATTTGCATGGTAAATCAAGGACAGAAATGTTCCTGCCCATGGGATGCTTCTGTCTGAGACTGTATGCTTTTTATTATAGTATTCTCACTGCTGGTGTTGCATGGCCAAACACAACAGCAGAGCTGAAACTGTGTAAGCAGATTTTCAAGAACTTCTAGTGGTAGAAACTGTGCCCATAAAAAAATTCAGAACATGGCTATGTAGCAACTTTAACCTGTATTCTAGCAAATGGTATTACCCAACCTTAATGTGCATTCCAGCATGCATCCAGAAAAATCTTCAGACACATTTATTTATGCTTTGAAGCCAAGATCACATACACAGTTCATATGGGCATGAGAGCTTAGCCTGGAAATCACCACTTAACACTGAACAAGTGGTGTCATACTACAGTATGACATACAGTACCTCAACTCAAAGATTTGCACTACTCCTCTGTGAGATGAACCAGGTCAGGGAACAGATTTAACTAAAGAAATTAAAGTTAAGAGTGGCAGGAACAAGCAGTGAGGGAGAGGGAATGGAATGAAGCTCCTATTGTTGCCACTTTGCTGTGGCCTGAGTCAGGTATTGAAATTGCCCATAAGGTATTACCAAAATATTTTTTAAAAATGAGGCCTGAAAACCTAATGCCAAGACCATTGAATGTTCTCTTTGGAGAGCATTTTAGGTGTGAAGTACCTTGTCTGCAGAGAGAAATCCTCCTCCTCTAAGGAGATGGCTGGAGCTGAGAAAGAAATCACCACTGCAAACACCTAATGCTTTGCCTTGACTTGATGTATTCAGAATTAAATGCCAATGCCAAACTGGGAGATGCCAAAACGTAATGAATAATGAAAAATTTTGCTGAAATTATGCCTTTGTGAAGAAGAGCATGTAGAAAATGCCAATTTGCTTTCCTGGTGCAGCCAAGAAATTTTGAATTATGATGACTTTGTAGTGGCAGTGGGGAGGGGTTTCAGGATCTGTAATGTTTTGCTTTTTAAGCACTGGTTAATTTTCACCCACGGAAGAATGATAATTGATAAGTCGTGGACATCAGGGTTTAGAGGTTACTTGCATCACGGTGGGAAAGTGCACGCAAAGCAGGCAACAAATATTTGTATTTCTTACAAGCTCCCATCTTCTGGCTATAAAAAGTATTCCTTCATTTAATTTGGCTCACTATTTAGATTGGCACATTTTTGGAGAATGTAACAATTTCATCAGCATGACAGAAAATTAAACTTCTATTTTTAACCTCAGCTTCAGACTGTAAAAATGCTAATTCTTCTCCTTGAGCCTGAGGACTTTCATGGAGGTGCAAAAGTAACAACCCTGTGACAACTCTCATTATATAACGAAGTTGAATGGGTCCCTATTTTAAACAGACAGTGCTGGACAGCTTTGTAACTTGAGTATTACTTTAGATTCCCTTCCCTTGGTCTGATGTGGAGCTCTGCACAGGTCCAATGTTTTAGATGTTCACCCATATTTGATAAAAGAGCATGAACAGCATGTTCAAACAGCAATATACCACATATAGGAATACTGGTCTTGCAATTTGTCCCTAGAAATATGGTTTTAAGTAGGACATTGCCCATGTATAAGTATGACTTATATAAATTGGCTCTTAACACTCATATTCTGAGCTACATGAATTTAGAATAACCAGCTGGTAGACACAAGGGACAGTATAAAGTTTAGGATTCAAATACCACAATAGGAGGATTTTCAGAAGGTCTAATTAAAGTTCAACACTCACTTAACACACTTTTGA
The DNA here is from genome assembly GCA_013397055.1 of Pachycephala philippinensis. Classification (NCBI taxonomy): domain Eukaryota; kingdom Metazoa; phylum Chordata; class Aves; order Passeriformes; genus Pachycephala; species Pachycephala philippinensis. The sequence continues at coordinate 83,439 of VWZT01004486.1, read as the reverse complement.
AATCCAAAATGTAAGGATTTAACCTTAAAACACAGAGGTATCTAGCAGTGATGAATTTATGCATTCCCATAGATGTACATAACTCATGACACAAACAGGTATTACCTTAATTGTGTACAAAACCAGATGTTTTTAGAGACCCGCTTCCACAAGTGGGTGTGTAAGAAATAAGAGCGTTTGTGTCCACATATTCCTTTCTTACCTGCTTTGAGACTGTCCTGGTTCCTACCTGGGAAGCAAAGCAGAGCCTTTGAGTGCTATGCTTTTGTTGTCTGTAAGAACCAGAACAGAGATCTGTCAATTACTGCTGCAGGAGAAAAAACAGCCTGGAATAAAGCATTACAGAAGCACATAAAAATGCACTACTCATAGGTCTTTTTTTTTTTTGTGTTTAATTTAAAACACATTTCCCTTACATAAATAAATAACTGTGGTTGAGATGACACTTGCTTGCATGACTACAACCCCGGTTATTGAATCATAGAATAGTTTGGGTTGAAAGGGACATGTAAAGGTCACCTAGTCCAGAACCCTGCAATAATCAGTCATATTCAACTAGCCCAAGTTGCTCAGAGCCCCATCCAACCTGACTTTGAATGTTTCCAGAGGTGGGGCATCCACCACCTCTCTGGGCAACCTGCTACAGTGTCTCGCCACCCTCACTGTAAAAAATTATGTCTTTATATCTAATCTAAATCAACCTTCTTTTAGTATAAAACCATTGTCCCTTGTCCTTATCAAAACAAGCCCTGCTAAAATGCTTGTTCCCATCTCATATAAGCCCCCTGTAAGTACTGAAAGGCTGCAATAAGGTCTCCCCAGAGCCTTCCTGTCTCTTAACAACCCCGACTCCCTCAGCATCCTCATAAGAAGGGTGCTCTGGCTCCCTAATCATTTTGTGGCCCTCTTCTGGACCTGCTCCAACAGGTCCTTGTCTTCTCTGTGCTGAGGACTCCAGACCTGGATGCAGCACTCCAGGTGGGAACTCCCCAGAGCAGAGTAGCTATAACTAGGTAGGACAGAGAATGTACAACTTGCTGTGCAACAACTGAGTTTGGCAAGAAGACGACATGCAAATCGAAAACCATTTAATTTCTCCTGCACTTCAGATAGAAATTGAAAACCTTATAAGCTAAGTCGTCACATAGGATTTTATAATCGAGTTCGCTTTACCATGGGAAACATCTGCGGGCAAAAAAAGAAGAAATAAAGGAAAGCTGCTGCTGCTGCTCTGCTGCCAAATGGCCTTCGGTTCAGGAGCTGGAGAACTGCGAGGGCCGGGCCCCCTCTGGCGGACACCTGCAGGGAACGGGAACGGGAACGGGAATGGGAGCGTGTAGCGCTTCTTCTGCAGACAGGTGAGAGGGAGGGAGAGATCTCCGCTCCTACCCTGGCCACGGCTCCCAGCTCCATGCGGCAAAGCAGCCGAGGCGTTTCTCAGCAGGGAGGCTCCGTTTCCTTAAGGTGATCCCGCCCGCGCACCTCTGCTGGCGCTGCTCCACGGATAGGAAGGTTTCTTTGGGTTGCTTCTTTTATTTTCTCTTAAAAGAGCGGCACTCCACATTTCACCTGTCAATCGGTAGGTTGCACTGTAACATTAAGATTGAAATCTCCTGTTCCTGTTTTCCCATTGAGCAGCTCAATAGCAAAGACAATGAAGCCTTTTATTTGAGTTTATATTTGTCTCGATTCCCTGCTTTACGCCTACAATACGTGGAATTTCCGGGTGGTCTCTAACACAATTGCTGGACAGGTGCAAAGTTTAGCTTCCAGTTGTCTTTCTAATGTTTTTTAACATTAGAAAACCTAACCAAACAAAAACCCCAACAAGCAAACAAACGCCAAAAATGAAAGATTGAGAGGGAACCCCTCATTTTTTCCTTTAAATTTAGCGTTATTCAGGTATTAATGTGTCTTACTTCCTTGAATGAATCAGTTTCCTAATTTAATTGTGTAGGTCTTTACGACGTGGGGTTAAATATTAAACTGGAAAGAACACAAAATGAACCTGCAAACCCACGCGGTTAACGGGATGACTCATGTGCGCTCCGTGACTCTTTTCACAAACACTGCGGGACACTTACTCCTGAGGGCAGGCGGATCAACACTGACACAAGGATGGGCTGGGAAAAACTGGAGTTTTGCAGTTCAGCTGATTCTTGCTATTCTGAACCAGGATCTCACCACAGGTTTAGAACAAAAAAAAAAAAAAACAGAGTAGCTTGCGCACAACACTGTCAGTTTTAGAGAGTACACTTTTTTGTTTTATTAACACCCAAGCATAGCTAATTCCCTTCGGGACATGGCGCCTCCGGCGGGGCCGGGGAGAGCCACCAGACTGCAGGTACCACAATGCATCGCGCGGCGATGGTAGCCCAGCCGGCCCAGCCCTGGGACCGTGCGGAGCCCTGGGCAGTGTAGTTTATTCGCGGAGAACCGCCTGGCTTCTGAAGGCGGAGAGGGCGGGACAAGGGACTACAACTCCCGTCGGGCCGTGCGCCGCCTGCCCTGTGTTGAGGGGACGGGAGGGTACTGTCCGCGCCTCCCCGCTTGTGAGAGCCCCGCTCGCCGCCGATCCCTGGGCCCGAGGGAGCCACAGGACCGGGGGAGACCATGGAGCTTGGCATAGCGGGGGTGCAGCGCCGTGCCTGAGGGCGGGTCGGGGCGGTAGCGCCATGGATAGCCGCTGCTATGGGTGCGCGTCCAAGTTCTCTGTCTTCAAGAAAGAGGCAAGTCCGGCTGCGGGGGGTCAGGAGCGGGCCGGTCCCGCGGGTGCCTCCCCCGCAGTGCGAGGGTCTGAGAAGGGAACCGGGAACTGCTTCGCCCGGCGCCGAGACGCGCTTCCCGGCCAGCATCCTGGCGCTGCTGTCCTTGCTTACTGAGCTCTCGTGGTGCCTATTTAGAACATGTCTTCAAACAGCGGAAATTAGTGACAGGGAAAAAAAAAAAAAAAAACCAAAAAAAAAAAGTACCAACATTGGATGCCATCCCTCTAATCCAGGATTTTGTCATGATCTCAGACAATTCACACACACACTTCGTTATACTGTGGGGTGAAGTGGTGACTCAGCTCCCAGCAGGAGTTACGTGCTGGTGCTCCAAGGCTCTTGAGTCTCCATATCTTCAGTAGCAGCTGGTGAAACAGTTCTGTCACGAAAAAATCAGCATAACCCCAGCATTATTTTTCCTGTGCCTCGGCACTGTGGCTGCATGCGGCCAGGCAGAGCGGTGGGGGGGTGTGGTGGCGAGGTGATGAAGCCCTGTCCTGCCCCTCTCTCCTGTCTGCAGTGTGGCTGCAAGAACTGCGGACGGTCCTTCTGCTCGGGCTGCCGGAGCTTCAGTGCCGTTGTTCCCCGCTGTGGAAACACTCAGCAGAAGGTGTGCAAGCAGTGCCATGAAAAACTAACTGGGTAAGACAGGAGTGTTTCTTCATCCAAAGACAGTTTCTCGCTTTTTTTCTTCAGTTTACATTCCATGTGGTGTTGCAGATTTCTGCACGAGAGCTCTGCCTTCCATATATGCATGGATGCTGCCTGTATCCTGGAATTTCAAGACGGGACATCTCTGAACTGTTGTTATATGAGCTGTGCAGCCCAAAAATAGGAATCAGGATTTGTGCCTGTTCTCTACAGTGACAAAGCAGTTTGAAAGCACCAGGTTGAAATTTTCATGGATGGTCACTGAATTCCTGTGGGTAGCTTAACAAGATGGGCCCAGGTTAAGCCACACTGTGGTTTTGCCCAGAAATCTGCACCCCTTTAACAGTTCTGGCAGTCTTTTCAGACGTGTAGTAGTTGAGTAGCATGACAATAAGGTATTTAAAGTGTATGCCCTTCTGTAGGCAAACAGTGACATAAGTCCTCCACGTTGAGGGGCCTCTGCTATGTGTGGCCTGAAGATGTAAAGTTTGTAGCATAAAATCTCTAAAATTTTAGCTTTTAAAAGAAAACAATTATTTGCAAACATAACCTGTAGACTTCCTGTTGAAAACAAAACATGTAATAAAAATCCTGCAGCAGGATTATACACGTGAACAAGCAACACAAGAACACAGGTGTACACCAGAATCCCTCTGTCAGCCAATTCTTCTGTGTCCTCTTTTTTTCTCTTGCACTTCTCTTGTTCCTTTTCCTCACTTTTCTCATATGGCAAGGAATTTTCGCCAGCAAGGGGGGAATTTTCTGCCTCTGCAGGTGTCTAAAGGAGAAGAGCTCATTAGTGAAGGTCTGCATCTTCACGGGCTGCTGAAAACAGTGAAAGACAGTATTCAGTCTTTTCAGAGCCATTAAGAAAACAGAGCCACCCGTCTTTCTTCTGGGTCTTTTTTTCTCATCATTTTAATATCAACACTATAGAGCTACAGCAGAAAAACAGTCTTCCCTGACTGGATAGCAGGTAGATTATAGAATCATAGAATGGCCTGGGTTGGAAGGGGCCTTAAAGATCATCTATCTCTTACCCCCGTGCTGTGGGCAGGGACACCTTCCACTAGACCAGGTTGCTCAGAGCTCCATCCAACCCGGCCTTGAACACTTCCAGGGATGGGGCATCCACAACTTCCCTAGGCAACCTGTTCCAGTGTTTCACCACGCTCCAAGTAAAGAATTTTTTTCTAATATCTAATCTAAACGTGCTCTCTTTCAGTTTAAAACCATTGCTCCTTGTCCTGTCACTACATGCTCTTCTAAAAAAGTCCCTCTCCACCTTCCTTGGAAGTTTCCTTCAGGTACCAGGGGGCCGCAGTTAGGTCACCCTGGAGCCATCTCTTTTCCAGGCTGAATAATCCCAATTCCGTCAGCCTTTCCTCATAGGAGAGGTGCTTCATCCCTCTAATCAATTTGGTGGCCTCCTCTGGACTCGGTCCAACAGGTCCATGTCCTTCCTGTGCTGGGGACCCCAGAGCTGGATGCAGCACTCCAGGTGGGGTCCCATGCGAGAGGAACAGAGGGGCAGAACCCCTTCCCTTGTCCTGCTGGCCACGCACCTTCGTATACAGCCCAGGACACAGTTGGCTTTCTGGGCTGTGAGCGCACATTGCTGGCTCATGTCCAGCCTCCCATCCACCAGCATTCCCAGGTCCTTTTTGGCAGGGCTGCTCTTGATCTGTTCATCCCCCAGCCTGTGTTGATACCAGGAGTTGCCCCAACCCAGGTGCAGCACGTTTCACTTTGTCTTGTTTAACCTCATGAGATTCCCAAGGGCCCACTTCTTGAGCTTGTCCAGGTCCCTCTGGATGGCATCCTGTCCTGCAGGTAATACACATAGGCTGCAGTTCTGTAAGCTGCATGTGTTGTTGTTCTTCATGCAAAAGCTTTCAGAATTGAAGCCTTAGAGCTTTGGAAAGTGTTCCAACCACGTTGCATTTAGTTGTTACTATATGGGCCTTAGCTGTGATTTCGAATAACAAATAAAATATGCTAACTACCTTATATAAGTGTCTAGTCCCTCAACCTGAACACAGCAAAGTAGAAGACAGTTATACATGTTTGTGATGTGCAGTGTTCCAAGTGTTCTGGAAGATGTCATTATGATGGTGGTTATATAATAACTTTTGTAAGGCTTTCTTTGGCTTGTGCATTATATAATTCTGTGTTTGTTGCATGCCCCAGCTGCTTTCAGAGTGTCCTGCTGCATGGAAGCTAATTACACTGGGAGTCTTACCTGAGTACTCTCTACCTGCTCTCTGAACTGGGAGGTGCAGGCTATGGGAGTCAAGGGTATTTCAGCCCCACCTCCTTTGGATCACTGGTGACTGTATTAAATCACATTCTGTTCAGACGCAAAATAACTGGACCAAAGGATAGAAATGAAGGCTCCCACTGTCCTGGGCAGCTATATTGTCCTAATCCGTTCCATAAGCTGATTGCTCTCATTATTAATGAGGTTAAGAAAGGAGCTGTACCAAGAGGTCAAGAAACACCTACTGATTCCTCTTGAGTTGAGAGACTAGATGATGAAGTATTGTCAGTATCTTGAGTTCAGAGAAATCGTTTTTGTCTTTCAGAGACGGATCTCAAAGCAGTTCAGCAAAATGGTCACCACCAGAAAACTACAAAAAGTGAGTTGCACTTGCCAAGCATTTATTTCTACTGCAGACAAGCCTTTCAGGCCCTGCTCTTCCCCTACGGATACCAGCAAAAGTGGGGCTTGTGATGTGGGTATTTGCTTGTTCAGAATTAGAGTAAGGATGGAGCTTTTGTTTTGCTGTTTGGGTTGTTAGTTTGTTTGGAGGGGTGGGGGGTATGCTCTTTTGAATAGACCCCTGAACAGCCACTGTCTGCAATTACCTGTGGCTGATCAGAGTTGGCTTGGAAAGAGGAACCTTGTGGTGAAATGTTCCTTGGCTCCTGGGAAGTAGTGCCAGGTGTGCTGTTCTTGTGAGCTAAGGTTTTCCTTACTCTTAGTACCTTATTGTGCTGATATTGGAGAGAGTAGTTTCATTTCTGTACTGCACTGACATTCTTCAAATAGCCTCTTGGGTTCACAGAGGATGTTTTCTTATCTCTGCATTAAAACCCCTGTTCTCAATTGTCATGTATTTCTTCCATCCTTGTCACAGGCGTGTAGCAGCTTTTGAGGCTAAACAAAACCAGCTGAAAGACCAACAGAAGGCAGCTGCAAAACCCCCAGGTCAAACAGGCTCCAGATACCAGGGGCTTTCAAAAGAGGATAGAGCTATTGCAGAGAGACTGGAGAGGCTCAGGGAGGAAAGGAAACCAAGTGAGTTTTAGAGAATACCATAAATACCTTGGGTGGCAACACTACTGTTTGGGAAACAAACCTGGAGGGAGAGGGAAGTGCTGGGCTTTAAGAGGCTGCGATATTAGGGGAATGAAGGCTTAAAATAGGACAGAGCATCCAAGTCCTGCTGCCACAATGGCCAAATTCTACAATGATTTTAGATCAATGTTCCAGTTTTGTTTTGCTTCTTGGGGTTTCTCTTGAAACTACTACTCAGTTTTGGGGCATTATCTTACCTATAAAATCACTTTCTCATTTTCCATAGTTTGCGATTAAAACCTGTGTCAAACCCACTTGGAGTAGAATGAAATTAAAGTCTTTGGCCAAGCTATTTTGAAGAAGTTTTCCTGTGAGTCATTGCCTTGGGCAACAGCAGTTCCAGTCTCTGTGGGACTATGTTCTGACCAGCCTTGTCTCACAGAAAAGGAAAAGGATTCTCATCCCAGTCCACAGCTGTCAGGTTCTGGGACAGCCTTGAGGTGCTTGCATGAGAATAAACTATTTTAAACATTATATATGGTCTCTAAAAGAAAAAAAACACTCTTCAATATGGTTACCTGGTTATCATAGAATCATTGACTCTAACTGTTAACGCAGCACTGCCAAATCCACCACTAAGCCGTATCCCAAAGTGCCACATCTACACATATTTTGAATACCTCCAAGGATGGTGACTCAGCCACTTCCCTGGGCAGCCGTTTCCAGTGCTTGACAACCCTTCCTGTGAAGAAATTTCTCCTAATATCCAATCTAAACCTACCCTGGAATAACTTGCAGCCATTGCCTCTCCTCTGTTATGTGGCAGGGGAGGGTTTCAGTCTGATACGGCTACGATTGCATTAAGGGATGTGGGACCAATGGACTGAACTGCCTAAATGACACTTATTTCTCTGCCTGTCCCTGGAACCCCAAGTAAGCTGATTGCCAGATGACATCACCCTAATACTCGCCTTATGGCTAGGAGATAAACTGTGAAGGAGGCAAGGACTTGGAAGAACAGGATAGCAGTTAGCATCAGGGTATTCTCTGAGTCACTGCAGTATGACCCCTCATTCATGTCAGGGCTGGGCAGGGTTTTGCTCAGGTGTTCAGAGTCTGATTACAGAAAGAAATACAATTTTAAGAAAAAAAACATGTAGCTTTTTGTTTGCAATAACAGAATAATCTCCTCCCTTGGGTTATTGTGAATTGCAGAGTCCATCCCTACTCAGGCTGAGATCGAAGCTAGGCTGGCGGCCCTGAAGGAGGATGGCCGGGGACCTGTTCCATCCACACGGGAAATGGAGGACCGGTTGGCTGTTCTGCAGGGGAGAGATCTTCCTTCCCAAGCTCCCAGACCTGTAAGCTCCCTCAGCTCTTTAGTCAGCAGTTTATTCTGAGCTGACACAGTAGCTGGTGTCACAGCATGTTAACCATTCCTCCTTCTTCGGCTTTTTTGTGTCCAGGTAGCTTCCTTCAGAAATCTCTGTTTCCTGATTGTGTCATTGCTCCAGAAGCAAATCACCAGCCTTTACCAGTTCACTGCTTCAATTTGAATGCAACGTGTTCCTTTATGCCAGATATAGTTTGTGTGTATATTTTTAACAATAGATGCTAAATGTTTTTTACTCTCAACTCATTTGTGTACCTGAGTGGTCATAGCTTTTCAGAGCTCTTTGTGTTGGAGGCATATCAGCCCTACCTTCTAATTACATCTTCTAGTTGTTATTGCATACCAGCTGGGTAGAATCCTGTTAATTTTTCCAGAAATGGAAGCCCAGCATGATTTGTCTGAGGTTGCAGAGGAATCAGTTGGATATATGCCTTGAAAGCCCATAGGAATGATCTTGTCCCCCAAGATACCGTTTCCTTATGGTTCTTTTTCAGCTGCATGCCCAGCTGTTATCATAGGTCTCTGTGGGGTGGCTGGCTGGCACTGTTGAGAATGGCACTTTGTTTACACTGGAGGTAGTGGCAGAGCTGGAGTTGGGACCCAGCAGCATGTACTCCTACACATTCGGCACCCCTTTGCCTTGTTTGGGTGACTGCTCTTAAAACTGTGTGCATTCAGCACCTCTGAAAATGAAACCCTTACAAATCTTACACCACATAACTGTAAACTGAGATTCTCAATATCAGTGGAGGCATCTTTGTATACTGCTCCCATCTAGGGTGACCTTGGTTGCCAAACTTTTCCTTTGATTGAGTATGCCACTTTCCTCTCATTTGCCTTCTCCTACACTCCTCTGGTTTCGTAGGTACACCAGCCTCCTGATACTAGAAGCCTGGTCCAGCAGACAGATGACCTGTTAACTCAGCTGTCTGAGGAGATTGCCATTGATGAGCGTTACAGACCAACAGTTCAGCCTCAAGGTATCTGTTTTGGCTTCCACAGACCTGTTTATGTCTAATAATGTGTGTGCTATGCTGAGAAGGGAATATGTGCTTCCCTATGTAACTTCCAGGTGAGCTGAGTGTCCAGTTTGTCCATATCTTCCCCTTATGACCCCCACACCGACCAAAAGCAGCCATCTGGGTCTCAGTGTCTTTCGTTGGAGATGGTTCCTTCTTCTCAGGCTTGTATTATTCAGATTCTCTGTTTCCCTAAGGTGACTCACCCCTGGGGAGGAGCTGTTGCTATTCCTAATGCACCTGTGCACTGTTACAGAACATCAGAATCTGGCATACCATTATCTTCCTGGCTGCAGTGCTCTCTCTGTAATCTCACTGTAGGCCACAGATTAGCTCGTTTTCTTCTCTTCATGTACAGTGAGGATCCTGCTGGCACAGCTTTTCCCCTTGTTATCCAGTTTCATGGAGAGCAGCAAGCTGCTCTCATAGCATTGTTTGTCATGTTTTCTGTGCCCAAGGAACATTGCTGCTGAGTCACCAGTGTGTTCTGTGTGTCTGTCTGCAGCTGTTAGTAGCCAAAGTTTGAATGATCTCAATCGGGAAAGTGAAGATTGTGTTTGCCCTGCGAATCTGGACCCAAAACAGCTAGAGGAAGAGAAGAATAAACTTCTGGCAGAAGCTGCTGCTGAGCTGCGAGAAGAGAACACTAGGCAGGAAAAGATCCTAGAGGTTGCCAAGAGACTGGCAGCACTCAAAGGCGAGGACCCAGAGAAAGGTGGGTAGCGGATGAGAATACAGTGCCAAGAGAGGAATCAAGTTGCTATGACAGAGTAAATTCTTTTCTGAGTGTTTATCCATTTAATTCCTCTGTTCTGCAAGAAACAGACTGAGATTTCGTTCTGTTGTCATGAAATCAATATGGAAGGTCTAAGCTGAGGGTAAAGGCTGAAAGGCTGGAACTGTAAGGTCAGACTGCTTTGTCTTGCACCCTTCTTTGGGATAATTCTAGCACGCTCTGATGAGGTTAAGCAAACTTTTAAAACCGAAGCGCTGGTTGTGGTGGGGATCTTTTCCTTCTCTCTTCCAAGTATTAAAAATAAACCGTAATGTCCTTTTTGAGGAATCTGCACCTTAAAAGGTCAGAGCCAGAATGCCACAGCCAGCTCACACCACAAAGAATTGTCTCTGGTACATTAGTGGGCACAGGGCTTGAAGCAGGTGTGGGTTACAGTCACATTTCTTACTCCTACAGTTACACTGGAAACCTACAAGCTCCCTGACAGTGATGAGGAAGTGGCTGAGGAGGAGGCCATTCGCAGAGTGCTGAAACAGGTCAGAAGTGGCAGCTGTGGCCTTGTTTTTCTTCCTCTTGGTTATGCCCAGTGTGTGTGTGTTACCTGGTGAGCACAAAGGATGTGTTTCTGTTCCTGACAAGAGTTTCATTCCTTAGTTTCCTAGTGCTTTTCCAATACTAGCTGCCATGGGCCATTCAGCTATTTGACAGGCAATTGACAACAATAATTCCAGTCTGTCATTGTCTTTCTCATTCATGCTTGGTGTCTCTTGTGGTCTGTGTGTGTCTCCTGTATAACCCCGCTCTGCTGGTGTTTCCTGACTTCTTGTTCTGTGTTTTCCCCCAGCCAGTTAGAACATGAATGATGAGATGTGTGCTGTGTAGCTCAGCTTACGCCTACATTTGTCTCTAAAATGTCTCTGAATTGTGTTGCAGGCAGATGTGAGCTTAAGTTTGTCTGATATGTCATGTGTGTGTGATTAGCATGATGCTGAGGGCCTGATAGCTGCACTGCAAACAGAGTGTGTGAGCTGCAGGCCCCTGATGCTGCAGGCTGTCCACAATGGACACAGGGTGTTCCGACTGCAGAGCGAGCTTACATCTGTCTGGATAACACCAGCTGTATTCAGACTTGTCATCTGTTACTGCATGAGAGCAACAAGCACAGGAGGTTTAGGGCCTAGAATGAGGCTCCCGGCTGTGTTTGAAACAAGAGACTTCTTGCTTTGTGTTGTTACCAGCTCACAGAGGAAGCAGCCCTGGATGAAGCAAGTGGATTCAACATTCCCCCAGATCAGACCACCCAACCAAGACCCTCACAACAGAACTTGAGTAAGAAAGCAAAGCAAAAGGTCAGTGAACTGGTCAGGATCTCTTGACTGACATCTTGAATGTTCCAGGGTGTCAGGAGAGTACAGTTCTGCAGCAAAAGTTTGCTGCATCCTGGGCTTGATGCAGAAAAAAAATTAAGCAACCAGTTTTCCCAGAGCAAACAAGCCAAGCAGCTTCTGCAAGGCTGACCAGCTCTGAGCTCAGCTATGGATCATCCTTGTACTTTTAAAAGGAATTGTTCCCTGGAATACAATTCCTTTCAGGCTGGCTTTGTGTTGAATGTTATGGTGTCATGTAAACCAAGAGAAGTTGGTAGACACCTCACAATATGGATACTAGAGAATTATACACATGTATATATATATATGTATAATTAGATCAACAAGGCCATGGTGTAGTACCATACAGCCTGAACTAGAGTAAATGGGAGGTTTACCAGTGCTTTCAGCATGTGCAGAATAGAACCTCTAGATAGCATTCTATTATCTGTGTTCTCATATTATGTCAGAGGAAGGAATTAGTAGCAAGATATCCTATGCTCAGAGTGGATTCTGGCCCACTATGGAAATATATACACAATCTCTAATGTATATTACAAGGATTAAATGCACCTGTGACTCACAGGCACCTGTCAGGCCTGCTCCCAGTGGAAGAAATTATATAATTGTAAGCATTATCAAAAAAATCCATCTCAGGTATGACACCTTGCATTTCTGGGATTACTGATGTAAAAAATAGTGTTAGGAAAAGATTGTGTCAGGAAGCTGCCTTTGCCAGTGTCCAGGCACTATATCTCAGTGTGTTTTCAGTTTTACAAGAGTTCTCTGTAAGGGAGAAGGAGACCATAGCTGGCTGTATGGAAATATTTAGATTATGATTTCAAAAGATCTTTTTGTCCCAGCCTCAAGTACATATGAATAGTAGGGACCTTTTGGCAAAGCACTTCCTTTGTTCCACAGTTTTCTTTCTACAACAGGGAGAAAACAAGGTCCCCACCTCCGCATTCCTTTCCCTTCCCACACAGCCCTTTTCAGCAAAACTCCTTGATCTCTTGCTTTTGCATCAGGAATTGTGTCACATGGTATTGTTGTGGTGCCTGCCAGAAGATCTGGGCTTCATGCCCTTAGCACACACAATGTGGGTCTACGTCACTGTAAACACTAAATGAGGCTGGATACCTGTTTACATTCCAAGCAACATAGATTCAAACCCAAATTCTAGCCAGTACCTTGGGTTTTTATTTAACAATCTAGACACATATGGAGCCTGTCTCTGTGCTCTGGGCAAGGTCACCTCACAGACTTAGGATCAACAGAGAGTAAACTGTGGACCATGGGACAGGTCACTGTGGCCATCATGCATTACAGTTAAAGTCCTTTATTGTCTGTGCTGGAGTGTGAACTGTCTCTTGTTTTGTGTGTGAATTAGAGCCACACTCCAACCACCACAGCTCTTGCAAGGGCAGATGATAGTGATGAAGATGAGTTACCCTGGTGCTGCATCTGCAACGAAGATGCCACTTTGCGCTGCCATGGCTGTGACGGGGACCTCTACTGCCAGCGTTGTTTTTGGTGAGTCTTGCAATTCCTCTGGGTCTGAGAGGTGCGTCAGAGGTAAGCTTGGCCCCTTTGTTTGTTTTTCACGTTGGGCAGAAAGACAGGCAGTAGGAGGAAAGATTCGAGGAATCCAGATTTGAGCTGAATGCTAGTTGTTACAGAAATACGTTGTGTGATCAGTAGTCCCAGGCTTCAGGGACTAAACTGGTCCTAGGCAGAAATGCTTCACTGCATGTTTGGGCACATTGTCTGAGTGTTCTCTGGAGCAGCTGATGTGCTGCATTACGTGGGATGGGATAAATGAGACCATTGTTCAGTGACTCCTATGGCTTGTTTATACCATTGATGGATGACCTGGGCTGGATTCCCTTAAAGGGGAAGATCAGATAGTATGAATTCCTGAGGCTTTTCTTAGGTTGAGATTTTGCAATCTTAAACCATATTAAAAAGATCTTCATTGAAATATGTATGTGTGAACCTTTTTTCACCAGTCAGGCCTTGCAGCACCTGTAGTCTTAGTTCTTAAACATGTGTAGCTTGATTTTTGACAAAATTTTCGCATCTCAGATTTGGAAGGTTAATTCCTTTGAATACAAAGCTCTTCCTAACAGGTTGTGTGACTTCTCTTTTTTCATGCCTCAAAAGTATTGGGTAGTTGGCTGGGTTCTCTAGTGCTGGATGACATTAAGACAGCAGGTTGCTAAAAATGTGGTTGGGATAATAAGAGATGCTTTTGTGCATATTCTCTCATTTCCTGCAAATGTTTTTGTAGAGAAATGCAAACGCAGTGGGGGAAAACCATATGAAAATGTTAAGAAAACATATGATTGGCAGTGTTAGATTATTAAAAACAAAGCATACAAACAGAAGTACCTGACAGAAAACATCAGTAAAAGCAGATTTAATAGTCTGGCAGGTGAGTGTAGCAGCCACACGCTGCAGATACGGGCCTGTGTCTTACTCAACACTGCCTGCTCCTGAGCATGGTTAACACAGCTGCCAACACACTGCATTATTTTCAGTTATTTCCCAGAGTTTTCTGGAGGAGACTGTCTTTTTGTCTATTATCACAGTTGCTAATGTTCCTGGAATCACAGACATAGTGCTGAAAATGAGCCATTAGCTACATTAATCTGTTCAAGAGGGAAAAAAACCAGAAGGACCTGTTGTCATTTTCAAATCCAGCTGACAAGGATGAGCAGACCTTCCCATAAAGCACCTCAGAAACTTCTGTTACAAGCAAATATCTTAAGTAGTTAGTCCACATGGCTGCCAGTCGGGTCCTCACAGCCAACCCTTGGGATAGTTTCTGGTTAAGGGCTGCTGGGAGATACCTTGTGCAGTGGCTAAGGGTGGGTTCTTGGCCTGGGTATTTACTTCTGACTGCACTTTGTATTTGCTTCTTAGGGAAGGCCATGAGGAGTTTGACCTGAAGGGCCACCACACCTCCCGCTATCATCTTCCTTGCAAACAGAAGTGATCACACTCTCCATGGGCAGAAAAGGAGCTGGAGAATGGGAAAACAGAGGAGCCGGCCAGATGGGAAGAATCCAAGTGGATTTGCAGCCAAAACGGGTGATGTTTTGGCCAGTTAAAGGCTGTGCTGTAATCTGAGAGAGGCTTGGAGGGCGTGTGACTTTGTCTTCACAAGTACACCTGAGAAGTGCAGGGTTTGCTGTGCATGCTTGGGGATAAATGAGGACTTGATATGAGGAGGTGGATACAAGTCCATAAATACAGATGGTAAAGCAATGTGGGTAGCAGTAAAGATGTGTGTTTAAGGCAGTACTGACTGGCTGATAAATAACTTCCTGCTTTTACTAACAGCTTATACACTGGTTCAACAGGCAGCAAAGCACCTTGCACTGAGAAAAATGTCTGCATTGTGATCACATGTGTGATGAGAACTTTCAAAGCATAATAAAAATTATTTACAGAGGCCTGTGGTTAAAGTCTCTCCTGAAAATGCCTGATAGCCCTTTCCAAAATGTTGCTTTCTTATAACGGTATGTTAGTCCTAGTGTCAAGTGGCTTAGGGAAAGAAATGAAGAATAGTGAAGTCATCAAAAATGTTTCTGTGACACGTCTGGAAAAGATGCAGGGCAGTGTTGCTCATTGAGTTGAAAGGAAGGATCCTTTGAAAAGGTAATCTGCTACTGATAAAGTGTTGTGGCCTGCAGTGGCCGTGCCAAGGTCATGTGGTCTGTAAGAGCAACATGTCCATCTGAAAAAGTTGTGTTTTAGTCTTGAAAGCAGGATTTGACTTTGTTTATTATTTGGTACCCTGGTAGGGATAAAGATGTTACCTGTGTGATGCTCATTCTCTGGTTATGAGAGAAGCTCAGTTGCATATGTCCATAGCCCTCCAGGGAGCCAATCCAGATGCAAGTGGCACTCACCAGTGCCCAGAACACCCAAAATTGCTTCAAATACCCAACTAAACTTGCTGTAAACAGGCTCTATTATTCCACCACGATGAGCTCTTTCCAAATATATGACTTCTGAGAGAGCTCTCTAAGGTTGACAAATTCCAATGGCAACAAAAAAAAAGGATTTGCCCTTGACAGGGAATTTCCAATGAATCTTGCCTGTCTGGTTTGACACTGCCACTCCCAGCTGTCTGCCTTGCCCCCGTGCTTAAGGTCAGTGCCTCTGAGGTGAAGTGATGAAACAGCGTTTGCCTGCACCTCTGTCACCTCTGGTCAGAGGACAGCAAAAGAATTAAACCACTGTTGAAGGTGGGTTTCTGCTAACGTGCTGCTCTGGATCAGGCTCTTCAACAGAAACCTGATTCAAACAGTGTAGAATAGTAACACTTTAGGTCAACACACTAAAAATGGCAAGCGTATCCAGCAGTGCCATCAAAACCTTTTCTTAGGAAGGGGTGGCAAAACCTGACTTCTGTGGAGGATCTTCTTTCTCCTGGCAGTCCTTGCTTCACCAGTGCCTGTCTCCTTGGGACAGGTAGATGAGAAAACTGCTTGAGTTGTTCTGATGCAAGAGCCCCGTGTTACACAAAATCTAAGTAAGTTACAGCCCTGAGGAGCTTGCAGTCTTAAAAATTGAAACAAAATGCTGTTCTATCTTTGTTATCATAGGACTGACACTTTTTCATTGCTATTTGACATGGGTGATTAGTCTAATAGTAAAATGGCCCAGTTCTGTCTGAGGTTAAATCCTTCATGTTTTACATATACAGGGGAAGGTGCAACTCTCTGTTCTTATTTCTCTCCTAAGACTGATCCACTGCTTTGGCCTTCAGTCTGTGTCTTCTCCAAGCAGTCAGTCGTAATTTTATTTCTTGATTTACAGCTGCTGGTTTTTTTAATATCTTAGTATGAGCTGGTGTGATACTTGCAACATTTTGAATGCTTCATCATCCACAACCAAACTTTGAGCTCCCTTGCAGTTAGGCAGCCTCTGTCGTGTAAGCCCTGCCCTGTTCACATCAGTAGTAATGGAGCAGGTTGCAGCCGGAAGCAGTTTATTTAGATTCCCAGATTGGTTTCTGTGGGGCCTTCCCAAGGAATCCAGAAATACACCCAACCCATTACCTGAAATAGAACTTAGTCATACATGGAAGAGTCTCTTCAGTCATACAGACACATGCTGCTGCTTTCCCTGCACCACTAATGGACATTTTTGTGGCTGCTGCACTTTCTGCATGTAATGGGCCGTTTTAGTAGTAGCCCAGTCACTTTCCCCTGAAAAGCCATTCCCACTCTAGCTGTTGTCTCACTGAACTCCATATAGGAGGAGCAGAGAGGTATCCAGATGGGCTATCTGCAGGAAGCACACCTAGCTGAATCTGCGTTGTGAAAGAGGAATGCTGCATGACCTTTAACTGGGCAGTGCACTGTTAGCTGTGTTGCTTACTCCCTATCCTTGTCTTTGAAAAGGTGCTGGTAAACAAAGATACTGGTAAACAATCAATTCCTGACAGACCAGATCAACTTCAGTCAGCTGCTTAAGGACAGAAGACAGCTTGACATCTTCCAGAAAGAGATTCAGCTTGTTTGCTCTTGTCTTTGTAGCAAGTCACAAGGGACAACAAGATTTTCTTTCGCTCTCAAAATATTTTGTATGTGAATTATCAAATGTAGGCTCCACTCCAACAAGAATTCAAATTTGAAAAGCACATGAACTTTCATACATTGAGTTATCTTGATATAATCAAGAGGGCAAAGTTCCTTTAAAGCAACATTCTTAGATAGTACCTACATACTTACGGTCGTGGTGGTGCTGAGAAACAGCAAAGTTAAGCGGAAGATGTTTGTAAAAAAATTTTTCAAGCATTGATTTTAATCTATCCTTGTGGTCTAGGGTGAGAACACCCAAAGTGTGAACGAAACCAAGTATGATTTACTACTGTTTCAGAACTAAACAAAAACCAAGTTACTCTGATTACCATATGTTGCTTTTTCTTTTGCACCAGTGAGCTGAGAAATCATCTACCACTGGCTACATGCTGCCTTGCTCCCCTGATCTCACTGTTCTCAGTTGAAGTGCTCTCACCTATCATTATCAGAATTCCTTATGCATCAGAACCAACTGCACATGATAGGGTCTGCAACTTACTCCTTTTCTGCTACTTGCAGAATAAGCATAAAGATAACTTTGGTCAAGCAGAGTTTTCAGAACCTGCTTTTTCTTTGGTTCCAACAATGTCTATCTTAAAGCATAGACAGAAATTCTCTTTGCATCTCTCCATATTGAGGAAATACAGAACAATGCCTAGGGGGGAGAAAATACTTCTTTGGACCAGAGGAGAAGCATGTCATATCTTTGTGCTGTTGCAGCTCAGCAGAATAAAACAAAGCCTGTTGGTAGGGTACGTAAGTAATGTGGACTCCCATACTACTGTGCTGTAGCTAATTGCATCTCGAGTTTAGGGACACTCTGCTCGTGGCCTGTCCACCTAGATCTTCCACCTGAACTTCTGTTTGATGCTAGTAAGTTTTTAACAGTGCTTAGAGCTTTTTGTTAGTATGCTGCTCTCCTTTCTCAAGGCATGTGGTACATGAGTCTTAGCAGGTGTCATCTGTAAGCAATGCCAGATATACAACCATTGCAGCTCTGGATTTAATTTTTTTGTTGTTTGTAAAGTTGAGATTTCAAGAGGGTAGGCATGTCCCACTAGCCCCTTTTTAAGCCAAAAGTCATGTTCCCAGGACTACCATAGATATATATTGGACCTGATAAAGAAAGACCATTTCTCCAGCCTAGTGGGTGAGGCTAAGGACGTCTTGGAGCAGGCTTAGAACAAGACATGAGCTTCATGGCTTGCCAACTCCAGTCAGATACAAGAACAGCATGTGAAAGGAACCAGGCTCTTACATCACAGTTGTTACTGCAGCTTGGATATTGTCCTCTCAGAGGACACAACCCACAGTTTGTTCACTGACATCTAGAAAACAGGAGGGAAGAACAAGATAATAGTCATCACTCTCCTACTGATAAAGATGGAAAGACTAATGCATTTAAGATATTACTGGTCCAGCCCAAGAATCCTTGTTTGTCTTTGTTAGCTAACTTGCATGTCCCTTTGGTTCCATAGTTGGCCCCTTCTGCCCCTGGCTCACCAAACAAACAAAAGATGTACTCAAAAGCTGGCCTTGAACGTGCTGTTCCATAGGAGACCCTGTGGATGTGCCTCAGACTCATCCCCTGTGTTTGTGTGGCAGGCATCAGCATAGGGACAGGGCATAATGTGAGAGCGCTCTGCCTAAGCAATCAGTCTCCATTTGCTGTCTTATTTCCTAGTCACATGTGTCAGATTACTGACTTGCTGAGAGGCTGGATGTAGTTTCCTCTGTATTTTTCCAGGCAAACATTAGTTGTAGCCAGAAGAGTTTGTGCAGCGAGATACTGTGTCCTACTTCCCTGCTCATTTGTGAGACCTCCCTGTCTGCAAAAGATTTACTCTGAGATGCTCCCTGAAGGGAAGTTGGGAGCAGGTATTTTTTTGCTTCAGTTTTTCTTTAGTATCTAAAGAGAGAGCAGAAGCAGGCAGTGCATGGCTCGTTTTCTCTGTTTTAATATAAAATAAGTATTTTTCCAACATCTTCTTAAACTAGGAGAAAAATCATTCCCAGACCTTGTTCCTTTAGAAAAGGCTTCTAAATCTTAAGTCTTAAATTCCACAAAAAGGAAAAAAAATCAGCCATTAGCCTTAGCAGCTGTTTCACAAACTTCGCCTTAAGTTGACCAGGTGCACTCAAAAAATTTCCTTCCATCTTATTGTATATTTTCTGTCCAACCTTCATAAATAACAGGCTTAGTAAGACTTACAAAGTATGTGCAATGCTGTAGAGCCAGGTACAGCAGTAACAGGCAGGAGATCACAGCTGGGTCCCAGCCAGGCTGAAATGAGGTGCATCTTAACAGTGGCTGATTTTCCATGTTGATGAATGAGTGATAACCAATGCCTTGTTTTCCTTGCAGTGGACGGAAAAAAAGAAGTCTTGATGAGCTCCTGAGAACTGTATTCAGTGCTCCTTGGCCAGCATGGAAATTCCTAGAAGAATCTAAAGGAGGGACATCTTGTCCTGTTCCTCAGGTTAACACACTCTTTAAGAATCTGGAAAATGTACAATCTAGCTCCCTGCTGTGTGTGTAGGTCTGGAAGGAGCGGAGACTTCAAACCACTGGTATAAAGTTCACAAACTTGGTGATGTTTCTCAACAATAAGTCCTAAATATATTCAGAAGTTCTGTTGCTGATCCTGGTTTTTGTGAGGAAGATACACATTTCCTTGTAACCAAAGCTGGGCATTCCATGTGAGCAAGGTCATTTCTTCTGAGGATTGGTGACTCTCCGGAGACCTCTCAATCGACTAAGCAATTCCGTAATGAAGTCCTACAATAAGAATTGGTTGAAGAAGGATGTCACATTAATGCCAGCGCTCACCAGCCCAAAGAGTACTATGGTGTTTCCATCATTCCCACATTCACCCTCACACTGAGCAGAAAACAGAATTTTGACATATATTGAGCAAACCTATCTTTTAGCTTAGGAAAGGAGACCTTGTGAGGGATGAGAAAGGTCTAAAAGCTCCTCTACTTCCCTTCCCCTGTCTCCCCTTGAACAGCCATGTTTACTTTCTCCTCAGAAGCTAGCCTGTCCCTCTTCACCCCAGATACCTGCTTTTCCCACCGTGAGATGACCTCAGGATGCTGTTGTTCTCTTTTAGGTTCCACTGCTTCCTGTTGCCACCATAACCTCCTGCCCACTTCTGCTGCCCTCCCAATCTAGGGCAAAGCAAGCCGTCCCTCTTGTTGAACCAGTAAAGCTCCATGTTGTGGATTGCAAACCATCCTGGAGCTGTGCCAGTTCTACAAGGAAGTGGCTGGCAGAGAAGAGGTGGAGCAAAACATGTAGGACTAATGATAACGTTGAGCAGGGGTTGAGGACAGGCAGAGCAGATAGATGAGCAGTTAATGGAGATAAACCCTGGATACTTTGCTGACACAGCCAAGGACTATGAACTAAACTGGCCTATCTGGTTATTCCAAGCAGAAGGCAATGTGACTAGTGCAAACTTCACCCTCTGCATGGCAAGTAGCATCACCATAAAGAACTGTGCAGCCTTTCTTACCCAAAGACATAGCTACATGTTCTTGTAATTAGGCAAGGTCACTGGAAGTATTGCAGCTCGTTACCATTTGTGCCGTGTGGAAGCCCAGCTTCCTCACTTGGGTGATCAGAGGTTGCCACAACATGCTCTGGAAGTAAATGTCTAGGATCATAAATTCCTTTTCAGTCAGTCCTTTTAGTTTCTTGTCTGCTTTCTGCATTTATGTTCCTGTGATAATTCAAGGGGACTGGATTCAAGATCCCCAGGGTGAAAGTATGTGTTTTTGCCAATGGGGCAGCAATATCTGTATTCTGCAGGTACTGTGCTGTCCACAAGACACTTTCATGGCTTATGACTTCACAGAGCAAACTCTCTTCACTTGTCGCTCTGGGAATGTGGGATTCTTGCCTTAGATCTGACATTCAGACGCTCTGAAAACTATTTCTATATTGCCAGCTTTGTTGAAACCCCTGCTAGGAGAATATCTGTAATGATTGCTACAGCCCAGTGTAATTTCAGTGATAGTCATGCATTCATCTGATTTTCTGTATGTTCATCACTGCACAGCCACATTGGCTTGACGGCACATGGAGTCTGATGGATGATGTGCAAGCAGAATGTTCACATGCAGTGCATGTGACTGAAGCAGTGGTGGGGACCCCATTTTGCACAGGTGTACACTGCAGCAAAGGCAATCCTTGTGTGGTGCATGCACACAGTATTGCCTCCAATCCTCTGGACATTGTGGGATTTAACTGTTTAATTCAAAGTCAAAACTTGTAAAGTTCGCATGGGGGAAAACAAGCCATATGTAAAACTAACCCACATGGCCACTGCTCAGCAATTATCTGCCCAGTCCAACCTAAGGGCCATGCTACATTCTTGTCACTCATAATCCAGGAGTGTTTTAAGCTAAGAATGCATTTAGTTACCAGTGTAAAAAATGGTTATGTGAGCTATGTCACTGTCTATGGCTTTTCTACACTGAGGATCAAATAGCAACTGAGACTGATCAGCTTAGGATGTCCAAAACATGGAAAGAACTTCCTCTCACTGTAAAGCATAATTCCTTATTTGCTCCAGTGCTCTGCCTTTAGCTCATCCATGTGCATTTACACGTAATTTTACAATCACAGAATAAAGTGGCAAACACCTCCCATTATGATTAAACAAATCTGCAGCACTGTAGCGTCTTGGCTGCTCAGCCAAGCAGCAGCAAAGACACTGTAACAGAATAGTATAACATGTATACATGTAAATATATATGGTGCTTCACTCACCTCTGTGGGGCTGGAGCATTCATGGAGGATTTCCTAAAAAAACAAGGAGTCGTCATTTTAGTATTTTATGAGTTGATCTAATTCTGCCCTCCCTACAAAAAGGAAGGCACAAGAAAGCATCATGCAACACTGCAAACACCTATTCTCTACCACACACACCATTTGTCTTTATGAAGAAAACTTCCCTAACTTAGTCACCAAGTCCCTCTATCTGACCTGTAGCTTTAATTTCTGTTCTTCATTAGGGACCTCCAGGAGATCTTCAAGATCAATTTGTGGTTCAGGAGCTGCTGCCTCTGTTTCCTCCCTTAGCTAAAAAGGAAAAAAACCACCAGAGTTAATTAACCTTCAAACTTCTAAGAACTCCAGAGGCCATCTTTAAAGAACTAAGCAGATGAGTTACAATAAAACTATGCTGTAAAACTGAGGTCAAGATA
Source organism: Pachycephala philippinensis (assembly GCA_013397055.1). NCBI lineage: Eukaryota > Metazoa > Chordata > Aves > Passeriformes > Pachycephala > Pachycephala philippinensis. The sequence goes on along the minus strand of VWZT01004486.1, from coordinate 61,393 downwards.
TAAATAATCTCTAAAAAGGAAGGTTCTTATAATGAGGGCATGGATTCCAGCCCCTTTGTGGTGTCTGCTACAGCCACACATCCTGATGTACATATTCTTCATCTTTTCTAACCACTGCACTACTCAGGGATCATCACCCATCATTGGAAGACCATTTCAAGAATATCAAACTGCAGTGCCACGTACACCAGCCTGTGACACCCTTCCTCTGTGAAGAGTTCACAAACAGAACCCCAACAGGCTTAATTTTAGAGAGGCTTAAATAATAGAAGGAGACTTTATGCTTTTATGCTAATTGCATTCACATACTTTGTATTTATACTAAGGCTTTTTGCAGTAATAGAGAGAAAAACAGTTACACTGTTGAAAGACCTAACAATATTTTGCCAGCTTTCTCTAAAAAACATGAGAGGGATATAATAGTCTCCTTTAATGTAAGAGGGACCCCAAGTTTTGGTGACTGGAGTAATAATCTTGTTCTGCATGGGGGTGTTAGTTGGAAACATTTTTAAACTTGATCACAGACACATTTTAGCTTCACAAATCTCTACAAGGAAAGCAGGCTGTGTTTTTCCAGTGTATTTGCAAAATGAATCTTTCACAACACAACGCTAGTGATATTTTGGCATAGTAATCAGCAGAATAAGGATACTGGGTAAACAGCACAGTGCCTGGTTGCCAGGTTGTGGCATTTATGGATGTGTATGTAAAACATTAAACAATAAAGGCAATACTTAGAGGAAAAAAAGAAACTTTTCCCAAGCAGTCACTGATACCATGCCAAAGTAGAAAGCCTTTGTTTAGCTTTGATACACAGATGACTTAACAATAAATAATAAACCAGAGTTAAATATATTGCACTGTGACCCACACAGTATTTCTTCTTAAAATTAATAGTTTTCATGTGACTTCTTAGAAAACAGATGTTGATCCAGTCTGACTTTGTCTCTGGTTAAGAAGCTAAGTAGGCTGGGAGGGTGAGATATGGTAGGAAATCCCTGTGGCTTTTTTGTCCTAGTGTGGATGCTGTTCTGGCTTCCATATGCAAGGAATCATCTTGAAAATCACAGAGTCTTAGTTTTGTTGCAAAAAAGCCTCATGACAGTAAACATCATAGCATTCCCTGTATCAGGAGGTGATGTCTGAACTAACCTTGCTGGCATTTGTATCTCTGGAAGACGCCCAGGAACATTGCACTGCCAAGGGTAGTTGGAGCAAAGTAAGAGGTAACAAAGAGAGAATGTGATAGAAGTTGGTGGATCCAAGGAAGCCCAAAGAAGCAGGGCAACTAAATAGTCGTGTCACAATGCACAGAGGAGAGCAGGATGACCTGTTGGACATGCTGGACACCTGGGTGATTGCAAGTAATTTACTGTGGCACGTGTGTGTATTTGAAGAGATCCTGTTAACAGTGTCTGACCTGGCACAGCATTATGATATGTAGTTCCTTGTAGCAAATCTCTTATGCTGGCCTGAATACAACAGGAAGCAGGGAAATCTGTTGTGCTGAAGAGATACTAGCAAGGGCAATCCACTGGCAATCTGTTCCTGTAAGGGCATGGCTGGGTTTCTCACTTGTGCCTGCTGGGATTTTGCAGTAGGGAGAAAAATATCCCCTTTGGGCAGCTACTCTGATCACAGTAAACAGCTATTAATTCTCTGAGAAACAGAAGTGATAACATAACCTGACTTGTTTTTATGACACTTTTACAAGTGTAAAGGTCTGTCTCTGTAGACTTCAGCAAGTAAGAGTAGCACATGGGGAGCCCCATCTTGGGTCCTGTTATTGGTCATACCAAGTGCTTCTTGTGTGTCTCAGAAAAAAAAGTGCCAAAAACGTAACTCTTTAAAACTGCAGTAATTCTCCAAAGGGCAAGACGTTCTGTTAATCAAAGCAGCAGCCATTCTCCCAGCTTATCTCTGGCAAACCTCAACAGTCAGGCAAAGGAGTCTCTGAACTGAGCCACCAACTCCAGGGACAGTCCCTTAAATGCCAGTGCAGGCATGGTTGGGAAGCTGTATTGTCACCGCCACTCTTTTGAACAGCCTTCACTCACCAGGACTACCACACTAGCATCTTGCAGACACTGAATTTTCCTGTCTGACTGCCTCTATTGATAACTTCTGCTCCCATGTACACTGTATAACGTTTTATAATGCATTATCAAGAGGCCTAAGATACAGCTGAGAATTTATTACTATCATTTTATAAGCTATAGAAAACAATTGGAAATTCACAACTAACTTGAAGATATTAGTCATTTTTACTAAACAAGCTATGTTTGGGAAATCTAAGAAAGTTAATTAATGGAACAGAAGCAGTAATATACTCATTTTCAGAGGAGCCATTCATTTGCAACAGAAGGAAGGATGTTTTTCTCCATATTTGTTTTCTGCCTGTTCTTTGCATAAGGCATAAATTGAAACAGAAATGAACTATTTTTATCTCCCAACATGGCATAAGAATCTGGTACATTCCCACAAATACCAAATAGGAAACAGTCACACAGGAAATGATGATAATAATGATTATAATAATAAAAAACGACAGCAACAACAATAATAAGGACAGGCTCAGAAGCAGTTCCTGAAATCTGGGTCTTCGGCTGTGGAGGTGACATCATTCTGTAGCTCTCAGGCCCAGAAAATCAGCCTGGGCAGACAAAAATTTCTCTGTACCATCATGGTATGTAGCACAAGACCCACCTTTCCTGGGCTGTTCTAACATGTCCACTTCCACTGTTGATTGCAATTTGAAACTGCTGATGCTCAGAGCGGAAGACTCTAAGCAATCATCAGCTCTTATTTCCTTGTGCCTCAAAAGTGTGCTTAACACTGTGCTGGGGTGCAAATACGGAAAACGGGACAGAGAGAGGGCTTGGCAGTTCATTTAGTCCATCCCCATCCAGGACATAAATAAGCTGTTGTACACAATTTGTTAAACCCATCTGTGTCATCTGTTGAAGATGTACTGATGGAGATTCTCTGTGAGTCAAGAAAGCTGTGTTCTCTTACTGTATCAGCCACTGCCCTAGAGAGAAAAGCAAAACCCTTAGTCAAGCTATTTAAATGGGTTTAAGATCATGACGTACAATGGCAGAAAGCCTTTCATCTTTTACTGTTCCACACTCCAAAGGATTGTCTCGAACACACAAGAGCACTATTGCTTCTGAAAGCACCCAGCATAACTGTCATGCATCTAAGGACAATACATGAGTAGAATCTATAGTACAGGGTTAAAATTTCAGTATACCTTGGCAGTGCTGGAATTGAATGTCACTAACCCAGCAAAAAAATGCAACAGCTGAAGTAAAGACCTGTATCATTCAGGTGCTGGATGTAGGCACTCCTGGATCTTTCCTACTGGGGCAGCTCTCAGGCAGGCAGGAAGAATTTGGATGGGACTGTTCCTGGTGCAAAGGAAAGCTCAGGCAAGGGAGACAGCTCTGGGGATTGGTGAAGATGAAGGCACAAGATCTCTACATTTGAGCAAAGAGTTTTTTTCCCATTCTTCCCTGCTGCCAGTAGTGATTCCAGACACTGCATTTACAGATACAGCACATTCTGACGTGTCTCATTTCAACATCAGGTAGAGCCTCACTGCTGCGTCAAAAAGGAACAGGGATACACCAGCTTGCGTGGATAGTGCTCACTGCAAAGCCACTCACCACATGTAGTTCAGCAACAAGAGGCATCCTGGGTTTATACATCTCTCTAGGTTGTGCTACTCATGCTGAGCATTAGCTACACCCCCTCAGTGGGTGCAACACCAGGCAGTTCAAAGCCAATTGGATTGCATCAGTGCAAGCTTCCCTGCTTGCCGACACACCAGTCAGAGTGCTCCAGAGGGGGCATGGAGATACCTGCTGAAAGTTGACAACAAGGAACTATTTCCCATGAGGCAGAGCAAGCAAACCTCTGTCCCAGCATACAGGGCCTCTAGACCCATTCACCTGACAAGCAAGGGGTTGATTTGCCCCAGCTACTCACCCGACATTGGTACAGCTCCTGCAGCTGGGCATTGATCCATTCCTCCAGGTCTAGCCAGCGCTGCAGGTCTTTGCGGTTGTACTTTATGGTCAACTTGCCCAGCTTCCTGTGTGATGATTCCTCCCCAGGTTTCTCTGGCGTCTGGAAAGTCACCCGGGGCAGTGCACTGGAGTTGCTGGCCATCCTCACCACCTCCTCCTCTGACAGCAGGAACTCGCCTTCCTCTGGGATCCCTCACACCTTTTCTCTGTCTCCTTTAACCGAAGCCTCTCTGCAACCAGTGTGTCCCAGCACAAGCTAGTTACAGGCACCAAAGGTGGAAGGCATTGGTGATCCCAGGGAGAGAGTTGGGGGTGGCCACAGGGCTGGGGCAGCAGTGAGGCTCTGCAGGCAGAGTTACAGCCACAGATCCTTGGGTTTCACCATCAGATGTGCTGACAGGAGCAGGGAGGCAGGCAGAGTTGTTGTAATAACATCTGTTGTTAAAAGAAGCCAAGTGAACCAGGGAGTTGATGAACCATGTTTGTTAATATTTAACGCAAGTCAGCTCCAAGAGGTGGGGAAGAAGGAGGTTTTAAATTACTGTTTTCCTACAGGCATAACTTACATGCATGTGCAATTCCAGAGGGCTGATCCATACATAATGCATTGAATCCTGCTGCAGTTCATACTCAGTAAACTGCCTGCAGCTACAGGGTTTAGCTCCCATTGAGATGGTATATTTGGCATTTTCCAGCTAAAGCACTGGACCCAGCACAGATAAGAAGTGGTGTGGAATCAAGCAGTTCATCCACTATTTTACAGCAGTAGGTCAGGAAATGACACTGCAACCCAAAGCTGGGCTCAGCTGTTCCATTTTTCGTTCTACATTCTGTAGGTTTACTCCAGCTCTCTCAAAAATTTCTGTAGAAATCCCAGTGACATGAATTTGAAATTATTTGAGCAACAAACCTCCGGGATAAAAGAAAATATCTGTGCTCATATTAGCTAAAAATTACAGTATTTGATATGATGGCACTGCAAGGGAAGGCTTGATTAGGGATATAGCACCATCTCCTTCCCACAGAAAAGTATTCATGGTGAACAGGTTCACCTGCTGAGGTTATAACTGCTATCATAAACTGCTATCAGACTATATATTATCAATGCTTGGTTTACAGTTCATTCCTACCTGGTTAAAGGTCTGCAGCATTATTTCCCTATACCATTTAGAAGGACATGTGAGCAGTGCAGTTCAGAGGAACAGAAGTCAGGCTGGCTGCATTTACAGGGTGCCAGGACACTGTCACACCTCTTTATTCAGCTGTTCCCAGAGCTCTCCAGCAACCTGCCCAGGGAGCTGCCCCACCACATGGACAAACCAGCTGAGAGCCTCCACCACGAAGCAGGTCAAACACCCCCAGTCTCATGATTCATGTGGGAAAAGCAAGTAAGCCCCTGCTGCCAGGAGCCAAGGTATTTCCAGTGTGCAGGCCAAGAGCTAGATAAGCCAAAGGAAAAGCAACCGACCCTTCTCCCACTGAAAGGTGCTGCCAGGCAGCACGAGGCAGTCTGCAGAGGGGCTGGTCTCTGGAAAGCTTGCCCACTCCCCCACCACAGTTCTGTCCCCAGAGGGATGGTGGTACAGCCAGCAACATCTTGTACACAGGGTGGTAGAAAAAAGAGCAGGGCCATTACAGCCCTTCTTTTCATCCTTCATGTGAGAAAAAAAAAAATAATTTTCAGATGGGAAATTCTGCAACTTGCTTCCACATACATGAAGAATAAAGTATCAAAATATAGCTGAAACTGATATTATCTCCTCTGTTTTTCTGACAGCCTAAAACTTCTGTTCAGAAGACAACTGTCAGCTATTTAATTTTAGCAGCTTTACCCATTTTTCCTCACTGCTTGCCTGTATCCTCCCTCTAATCTCACTCCTTATTTAGATCAAAGTTACACAGAAAAATCTGTGTTGATAGGCTCATGGCATACTCAGTGACTGCAGATTCTTCAGAGATTCTTAACTAATGGAAACCTGGCAAAACCCATTGAACTTCTTATAATGCCATTACAACTATTGACTTTCCAAAGGTTAATATGGCCTAAAATGGGCAGATATTCACAAGGTAAATCTGGACCAAGGGACACACACTCAGGTGACAAGTTCCTGTCTCCAAATAGAAGGGCTCTATTTTCATATTCAAGGACTGACATATTTGAAAGGGGAAAACAGGGGGAAAACTGCACTTCTTTGGCCCCAAGTATCTCCAAAGAGCTGGCATTAAGACTAGAGAAAGAGGACCAGACTTAAAGGAGAAATTATCTGTTATCACTGAGTCACTCCAAATATCTGCAGTAGCTGAAGGGCTGGCAGGGAAGCCCCTTTCTTCCATCCCCTGTGCTGACTCCAGTGCACTCTACTCAGCAGTTTAGTTAAGCTCTACATGAAAGATGGGGTTTGCCCTGTCAGTATTCTGCCAGCATGGCTGAATTTATGAAGCAGAGGATCCAGAAGGATCCAGGAGAGTTGTGAGAATGGGGGAAAAGGGAACATAACCTACTCTAGTAGCTCTTCAAACAGCTTGAACCACTGTTGAGTTGTGACCTCACTTGAGTTGAGATGCCACATCTGAAAAGGTCCACAGGCCTGTACTCTGAGTTACACTCACCCCATGCCCTGTACTCTATCAACAAAGTGACAAACAAGGGGCACAAGCCCTTTGTGCCCTTGTGCTGCTCGATCAGTGCCACCCTACAGCTGAACAAAACGTTCAGAGGATGGTGTCAGAAGCCCTCTCAGGAAAGCTGTAAGCCAAAATGAGCCAGATTACAGGATGTTCATCATACTGCTTTGGCTTTTATCAGCTTAGTCATGAATTCTTTGTAATAAGAAGGCGGCAATATAGAAACAAATGTTTACTGATGAAGTAGGCCTCCTCCAGTAATAAACTATTTTAATCTATGATTAAAGCAAGAGGAAGAAGCAAAACCAGTGCAAGATCCGTCCTTGAGGGTGTGGTAGAAGTTCCTGCAGGCCCAGGACTGGGCGCCTCATTCAAGGTAAGGGACATTGTCCCCTTGAATGAGGCATCATCTCCTACAGGTGCACCAGCCACCTGCCAGTGCTAGTGAATGCCAGCTGCCACCAAACAAGAAGCAGCTTCAAGACTTCTTTCACAGTGCCTCACCCCATCCTGTCCTTTGCTTGCATCACAGCAGATTCACGTGGCCAAAGGGACACAAAGACATTCACCATTTTATTTGGACAGGATCTCAGAGATCTCAGGCATGGCTGGGAGATGGAATCTTATTTTCAACCTAGTTATCTCTCCCTATAGCCTCAAGCTTATAACCTGGACCAAAATTTCTGGAGTGAACACACATACTGGGGCAACTAAGTCATCTAATCAGACAACCTGTTCTTTCACAAGAGCTGTGCACACGTAAGCTCCAATGGACCTCCTGCTACAGCTGCTTGTGATCATGTCCTCTGCAAATCTGCATATCATTTATGTTGGTGAATAAAGGGGGTTTAAACACGGCCAACACATTTCAATTGTTAGACTGAAAGAAACACTATGCCTCGGTTTCCACGTGTGTGACCTGAGGTTGCTGATCCTCCAGGCCTACCCTAAAAGTGAGGTGCCTCTGAAAGGAGGGGAGGATTCAATACTGTAGAGTTGGACTTCTATGACTGTCTGTGGTGCCAGAGAGGGCCACCAAACCAAGCTGAGCACAGGCATCCTAGTGCCAAGCAGCTGTGACACTGATCCAGGCAGCAGAGCATCCAAGGGCATGAGTCAGATCCAGTTACACTCCTCTGTTCTTGAAGCTAGTAATCTCCATCCCACACCTGTGACCTAAGCTGGTGCTTCTCTTTCCTCCTGAGCTGATGACTGTGGTGTGTGCTTAATAATTCAGCAGGGACCCAGCTCATCTTTCCACAGAAGCAGGTTGGCCCCTTTCCCTCGAGTCCAAGCCTAGAGAGGAACATTTCCCTTCAAGACAGCAGAAGCCACTCTCCACCTGCTCTAGAAAATAATCACTTTCCCTGTGGTTGCAAACGTGATAGTTAACACAAATTAAACCAGAGAAGCCAGCAGAGGTGACTGTATCAATACTACAGTGACACCACAAGGTAAAGAGGTTCTGTACCTTCCTGGGAACAGGAATAGGCACAGAAAAAGTATTGTGCAATAAGATAACGTAGCCAGGACTTGAGATTTAAAAAATCCAGTGCCCTAAGTGAGCAGCCCCAGTACACCCAGCATCTTAATGTCCATCATTCACTTCCCTTATTTTTCAGTGTCCCCATGGGAGCACGGAAACCAAAAAGGCTGCACCACTGCCGCAGAGTTCTAGTGAGAAGAGGGAGAATACATAATCTCTTACCCTCAGCTCCTGGAGACTCAGGGAAGCAGACTGGGATTTCCAGCTCATATAGCCCCCTGCTTCACCTGAGAAGTACTACCACCTTCCCACCAGCACAGGCTGAGGAGCTTCTACAGTCTTCAGCCAAATGTCAGTGATCAGTCTTACTCCTTTCTCCTGGCAGGCTCACCTTTCATGAGGCACTGAAAGGGCACTGAGAAGGAATAATGGCAAGTGCCAGAGGAAAACATTGCCCAATTTGACTGATAGACCCAAAATTGCACTATTTTGCACTGTCTCAGAAAATAGAGAGGTCTCAGCAATAAAGAGGTCAGGCAAGCTGGCCTGCCCACCTGCCCTCCCTCTGGCCTCTGCTACTGGCAGCCAAGTGAAGCATAAAGGCTAATGTCTCATCAGCAGTTGAGAAAGGTAAATGAGAAATAGTTGTACCTACACCTTTGGCACACCAATTTTCCTTGTCTGTGTCCATCCACAGACATCCTGGAGGCAGCAGGATGAGTAAGCATCTCCCCTTCCCCTTGAATACTTAGGTCAAGCTGAGAACATGAATTAGACGCCAAAATAATTATTTGGGGATCTTTGAAAACCTGGACATGTTGTTTGTTGCTCTCCCTCATTAACTCTGCTGTTTTCCTAGAGGAAGAGGCCTGAGGCACTGATAGCATGATCAACGTTTTCATGCAGCACAGAAGTTTCAGCAGGTCTTTGGATGGTAGAGTTGGAGACAAGAAAAGCACTGGCTGAGTAGTTGAAGGGGACCTTCCTTGTTTTCCAGTCTGCTTTCAACATTTTAGGCTTGCAGAGGCTGTACAGCTCTTGCACCAAGAAGTTTATTATGACCCAGTCCCCTTGAAAGGGTACAGTTACATTTGCAGGGACTGTACTGCTCACACCTGCAGGGAAATTGCCATCTACAAGCAGAGGGGAGAGCAGACTTTCCCAGGAGGCACTGGCAGCTGGCCTGAAGGTGTTGAAAGAAGATTTCTGGGGATGCGGTTGCTGTAGGAAATAACGGAGGAGGAGAGCCTATAGGGAACCCTACGGCAAATCCTATTCCACTCACAGGTGCCATGAAGAAGAGATCAAGTTGTCCATGGGAACTTCACTGGGAATTGTAAGTTTATTCTGTTCCTGCAAACTGAAGGTTATTTGCTTCCCATTTCCATACCTATCTCCCTGCAAAGGCCTAGCATAGACAGGACAAAAATGCAGATACTTTCTTGGTGTAACCAGTCTAGACACTGTTTCCCCTTCTTTTCCCAGTGCTCCTGCCCTTGAGGGTTTACCTTGACCAGCAACATTAAAATAAAAACCAATGCCATGAAACTGTAGACAAGAGCATCCACAAAGAAAAAATATACCTTCATTGTAACTCCCTTCCCCAAAGCTACCTCGATGCAATGGAAGTGGCTCTCAGGAGGACTCAGCAGCCCGTCATCCTTTCTCCTGCTTTGTTCCGCAGGACCAGTGGTTAGTCATAGCCTGATGAGATCCCTTCCTGTCTCCTTCCTTTGCCACATCTTTGTGCCGTCACTTGCATCCGGGTCTCACCCCTAAACCACACCAGGAGGTTTAACCTGAGGCAAATACGACAAAACAAGCAAGCAAACCTGTCTGCCAAGCGTTAATTACACATGGAGCGGTTCCCAGGTAAAACACAGCAGAATGGATTCATCTGCAGCAGCTGGCAGGACAAGCTGCTGTTAGGAAGTCATTGCAGGTGGTGATGCCATGGAGCTGGGCTGTGCAGTGGGGCAAAGGGAACCTGAATCAAGTCTTCCTGATTTTTCTGCCTGTTGGAGTCGCTTCCTCCTGGAAGGTGAGCATCCAGCTGCTAATAGGTGCTGTGGTCTCACGAGCGGTCACACAGAAAGAAGGCAGGTGATGGATGCTCCTGCACTGCATTTGTTACAAGGCATGTGTGTCTAAGACCTCTTTTAATCTTAGTCAAATATTAAACCATGGTGTGGTTTACCCTCCTGAGTCATCCTCTGAATAGTTACTTCCAGACTAAGAGCAGACACTTTAAAGACAGACAAAAGTTAACAATGACTCACTGTTTCAGGACCCCTTAAAAACACTCCCAAGTTATAAAATCACACACCCTACTTTCCCTTCACGCTAACATGAATAATACATCTCTCAGCTGAAGCCGTGGGAATTTATTCATTTTGCAGAAGATGAGGGCTGTAATGGGATTTCAAGGTTAGGAGAGCAAAAACTGAGTTACCAAGTTGGAAGAGCTGCTACCACAGAGAGGGGTTCCTAGTAGAAGTCCTTGATCTTGGGCCCAATCTCAATTAAAATTTTAATTACTGAATCCCTCCAGAATAAACTGGGCATATTTAGAAACTGTGCTGCTGTTACTGAATAAAACTAAGTATAAAGTGACTATAAAGAGAGTTAGGGTGAACGGCAGAAAACCTTGCAGCAGAATTTAACACAGCCTTCTGCTGAGAGTAAAAGCCATTTAAAAAAAATCTCTATTCTAAAGGCTAGGCTTCATTCTCTTATGAAGGGGCTCATCCTTTCATAAATGTTTTTTTAAAAGTGGGGGGAGACACTAGAGATGCCAATCAACACATCCTCCCAGATCTGTGTTTGTAGGAATTATATTACTCCTATGTTGCTTGGCACAAGCAGAAGAGACATCATGTCCTTCAGGTTTGCAGGAAATCTGTGATGGATTTTGTAACACAACACTGCTGCTGAGGTAGATCAAGTTATTGCCAGCGAGACAAAGATACCAAACTGCAGTGTTCAGGCACGATTCTGCCAGTGTGGATATCCAAACACAGTCACTGGTTTGCCATGGGGCCAGCTGCTCCCTGAGCTCCCTGCTCCTGTGTCAGGAAGCTGCACTGAGCCCCACCTGGCTCCACTCTGAAGACTTTGAATATTTATCCAGGAAAAATCTCTTCCAGGTTAAATACAAGAGAGAGCTCCCAGCAGAGCATCTCAGGCAGTGCAGAACAGAAGAATGAGACAACCTTGTTGTCATTTTTATTTCTCCTGCATATATTTAGGTGTTCAGGACAGCAAGGTCAGCTCCCCCTTTACTGCTTGCATGGTCTGCAGGCAGGTCCAAAAGACCTGGTTTGGAAATGGAGTGGGAGACACCCATGCTTCTTCTGACAAAGATTCATAAATCCAACGAGGAAACCAAACATCTCTTTGCTCTGCAGACATGCATGTTTCCTCCTGTTCATTTTCAAGGGTTTTTTTATACCTTACCACTGCCAGATCGAAGCAATTCTCTTTTCCTAACAGATGTCAGCACTACACAAATGTCAACATCAGGCCATAGAAAGTCATGAGAGGTATGGGAAAATAATATTCCCACAATATTATTTTCCCGTGGTGCTTGTGACAGCCAGAAGGCAGGAAACATTTTTCTAAGGACTTTCAAGAAATCCTGTGAGTATACACAAGGCTGGATCAGAGGTACAGAAAGAAACAGCAAGAATTGGAGTGCTGGACACCAGAATGGTCCCCCAAACCACAAAGCCAACTGCTGTTTGATACATAGCTGCTGCTCACCACCTCTTTTCAAAGACATACCATGAAATGCCATCTCAGATTTGCTGTTGTTATTTTAAGTGATGAAATATTTCATTGTAAATAATGTCCCAGCTTTCCTAAGGACAAGGACAGAGGGGTAAGAGCAGTTTGCCCAGGGGTATTAGGACTGTTTACAGATAGAGGGGGTGGATGACACAGGTGTACGTGTTGAACAGAGGAATTTGATTATGGATCTGCAAGCAGAAGCACAAAGGGGGGAAAATACATGGACAAGCAGCCTTTGTATTCCCATGACCCCGAACAGCACCGTCCTGCAAGGCAAGGGCACTACCAATGGACCGTAGCTAACCTATATGAGATTGAGGAGAACAGTGAAATGCTGCTCATCAGCAAATAAAATTTTCACTGCTGTGGTAGCAGGGATCCTGCCACTCAGCCAGCCTCCAAGTACGATCCCAAGTGCTTTCACTGAAAAAAAATATTGTGTCGCAAGAGCAGGGAATTCATTATTTCGGGATGCCTGCACTGAGCACAAAACTTCTTGCAGCAGCAACGGCGGTGGGCACTGCAGATACGGCTGCAAGGCTGACTCATTTGGGTCAGCGAGACACGGGCTAATGGTGCTCCGTGCCAGTGACCACACCGGAGCACAAGGGCGACTGCCACAGCACACAGATCGCCTGCTGCCCGGCTTTCAGCTCCTTTGAAGCATGCTTAGCACGGGGGTGCAGCTAGCAGCCAGCAGGTGGGATGCTCGTCTGGAGCGCCTGCCGTCGCACCTGCGGGAGCTAAAGAATCCCTCTGCGCTCCGCTCTCAGGGGAGTAAAAGATCGTATCACCTTGTCTCTCCTCCCCTTCCTCTTACGCAATTCAGCATGCAAGGGAGTGACTCGAATTTTTCCCCCCCTCGCTCAGGGAGTTGGTTTTCACTTCCTGCGCTCGCCGTGCCTTTGTCTCCGCTGGACGCAGCTGAGGGCGCACCTGGGGGGTGAAGGCACAGTGGGGCTGCGGGGACACCCCGCTCCCAGCAGCGGCTTCAGCGGGCAGCGCCCAGGTGGGGGCTGAGAGCGCGACCCTGGGGACGAGGTGCAGGGTGAGGGCGCACACCGGCTACCTCGGGGCGAGCCGGAGTCCAGAGCGCAGCCTCGGCCACGCTCCGGCTCCCTCTCGCCCTGGGTTGGCATGCTCTTGAACGCCGTCCCTCTTAGCTTCATCTGTCTTCTCCCTTCCTTTAGGAAAGGATTGAAGTCTCAAGACAGGGAGAATCGGGGCGCCAAGATGGCCAGAAGGAGTCCGGGTCCATGGTTTGTGCCCTGGGTCTGCTTGGTGCTGGTGCTGGGCTTGGGCGAAGGGCAGAAGGAAAAACCCTTCGGTGAAATGTGCCTGGAGGACTTTACGGCAGGGCTGCCCGACTGGGTGCTGGATACAGACGCCTCCGTCCAGAATGGAGCCACCTTCTTGTCGTCCCCCATGGCGCATCGGAGCAGGGACTGCATGAGAGCCTGCTGTAAGGACCCCGCTTGTAACCTGGCTCTCGTGGAGCAGGGCCCGGGCTCGGAGGAAGACCACATCCAGGGCTGCTTTCTCCTCAATTGCCTCTATGAGAAGGCTTTCGTCTGCAGGTTTGCCAGGAAGATCGGCTATGTCAACTTCTTGAAGAAGGACCTGTACGATTCCTACCAGGAAATGCGGAATCACAGACCTAGTGGTAAGGTGCCCATAATGGATCCCTGCAAACCGGGTCTGGAAGAGCATTAATGGTGCCAGCTCCTCCTGCCATCATATGAGCAGCAGTGCTGCCAAACAGTCGTGGTAGAGTGATGCTGAAGATGGTGTTTCTGTATTTTGCTCTGCCACAAAGGTTTTCCCAAACCCTGATACTCGTTTAAGATCTGTGCCTCAGTTTACCTATTAGTAAATGAATAGGGAATTGCTCTTTAACCTGTTTGAAGCAGGTAGAGTGAGTGATTACTAAAGCCTGAGTTTTTGCTACTTGACAATGTAGAGCAAATGCTATTGTTTTTCCTCTCCCTTTCCCTGGGCCTTTGAGGTTGGAAAGTGAAATCCTCTAAAAATCTACACATCACCAGGTTTTAAAGGGCTGCATTAATCTCTTAATTGCACAGGGGCTAGAGGCAGGATGCAATCCACTTACCTTTGTCCAACAGCAGCCTGGATGGTGAGGTGGCTCAGTATTGCTCTGCTTGTTGGGTCTGGTCCCTGCTGCTGGAAGAGGAGCAGCTGGGGGAGGCTGGTTATAAAGTTTCCCCTTTGGAGGTGGGTTTCTCTTCCCCAATCCCTGTTTCCCTGCTCTAAAAGATTGCACCTGGATACAGAGAGCCAGGTGGAAAATGAACTAATCTGAAGCTGGCCACCTGCCACACTGCTGTCTCCAAAGAATTGCAGCGTGTTCAGAAACACTAAAAACACAGCAGTTCCTCCTTTGCCCCCTCCTTTTGTGTTTTGGCTGAAGCCTATCAAGGCTGGCATGTTTCTAGCCTGGCTGGGTCTTTGGCAACCATAACCAGTTTATTATTTGTTGATCACTGGGCAGGGCTGTTAGGGGATATCTCTATAGGTAATCCTCCTCACACCCTTCCCAGCCCACCTGTGGGAAGGAAAGGATCTGTGAAGATGGCAAGGGGAGCATCCAGGTGGGTGCAAGGGCTTGGGCTCGATGATGTGAGCTGAATAGATCTTTGATTTTCTGCTGGGATGTGCCAGCCTGAGGCCTTGTGGGTGCTGGAGGTGGGAAATGGCACCAAACCCCACACTGATCACTTCTCCATCCTGGGTAGCAGTGGGGAATTTGCAGCAGGGCACAGCTTCTCTGAAGCAGCCCTTGGGTGTTGCTGGTTTGAACAGCAGTGTGGTCCTCCTGGCCCTCTGTCCCTACTCGTGGCTTCCTACTGGATTTTAGGGCCTTTTGGTAAATGTGTCTCGCTATTTCAGTAGTTCTCCCGCATCTCCGTTCCAGGCTCAAAATCCTTCTCACAGGAGCTGCATTTAGGGAGGAACTGAAGGCCACATCGCCAGGACTGGAGGTGGCATGCTGGCAGCTGTCTAAACTCCTATATGTTTTGTTGTAGGAGGAAAAGGGAATGCATCATCTCTAGTACATCCTGATTTCACAAGATTAGATTAAAATACAATGTACTGTTGAGCAATTCAGTCTCTTTACCTCTGTGGACCAGTGCCTCATACAAGAAGACTGCAAGCCCCTCCTCCCTTGGCTGGTCCCAGGGTCTGGTATTCCATGTGTGCAGATCTTTAGAAAGTGTCCCAGGGTCACCGACCTCTCTGTGTGACCAGCACAGTGACATGTTTGCTAAAATACGGCATCGAGCTGCAGCACCCCAGCCACCAATATGCAGTTTCTATCTTGCAATCCATGCCTAGTGCTCCTTTCACGGGTCCTGGGATGGCTACGGTGGAGCAGGAAGACCCAGGAGGGCTTATCAGTGAGAAGTGAAAAGCACTCCAGAAATGCAGTTGGGGTTACTCTGCCTGGAGGCGGCCGTGCCCCTCCTCACTCAGGTGGGGCTTGTGCCTCGGACTGCTGTGAGTGTGGGAAGGGCTCACTCTCTCCTACAGCCGTGGGTGACCCTCGGAGGGGCCAGGGCCAGGCAGGTCTCCAGCCCTAGTGACAGACTCGGGGCAGCTCACTGCTGTGTATTGAGATCAGGCTGCCATGTTCGTGCTGTGCTTTGATGGGAAATGCGTTTCCCTCCTCTCTGAAATTTTTAGGTATTGTCTTTGATACTAAAAGCTTTCTGAATCACCTTGAATGACAGTGGAGGGCTAGCAGGGGAAAGAGACGAAAGGAGTTATTTTACTGGAGAAATAGCTGGGTCCTCCTCCCCACAGCAGTTGATGAGACACTCAAGAATGCAGATCTCCATTTTGATTCAGATACAAACCAAAAAAATCCAAAACGAAACCCCAAGCCCCTCCAGCCATGATGCTGGAATTGGGTCTGTGCAGGACCTGTCTGGGCAGGAAGGTGGATGCCTGGCTGTCACTGAGGGGGAAAAGGGGAAGGGCACAATGGGGCAGGTGCAGGAGGCCAGATGGAGGAGCCTCTGGGCACTGAGCATGTCCACCTGGCAGCATAAGGAAACTCTACAGCAGTTTTGCTTCCGGACCTCTTGGGGATGCCTGAAAAGGCCAGGTGAAACAAGTGTTAAAGGAAGTTGTTTTCAGCACGTCAGGTCTTCCTCCCAAATGTTTATAGGCAAAAAATCTTGGCCCAGGTTTTGAACTGGAGACAAAACTGTGTAGTTTTCCTGATGTTGTGCTGTATCACTGTTAAAATGTGAAGTTTTGTGACTGCTCTGGAGCCCAGGTCATTGCCAGCCTCCTGATTCCGGCTCTAAGGGTCTGCAGGAAGCTTATCTGCTGCTTTATCATGCATTCCTTTCCTCTATGTGCTGCTGTCAGGTGTCCTGGGAGCCTTTACCTGTGTCACTCTTCTGACTCTGCAATGACAAGCATTAAATGCATGTTTTTTCTAGTGAATAATGAAATAACCCTGTTAGTGATCCCAGTGGGTGACATTAAACAAAAAAGTCCCATTACAAGACCCACACTACTACTACTACTGCTGCTACTACTACAGGGAGCAGACCTGTTGAATTGAAAGGTTTATTTAGGAGGAGACTGGGTAACACTTGAAAGAGAGCGCACAGCTGGGGGCTGCTGAATGGGCACCTTTAATCTTGGAGTGTTTCTGGAGTCTGAAGGAAGTAGCTGAAAGCTGGGAGAGCGTTACAGGGAAAGCACTGTTTATTCTTGCAGTGCTCTTGCTCTTGCTCAAGCCATCCATGGCGAGACTGTTGGCAGCTGAGCACAGAGAGGGGAGTACCTGCTCGAACCCACTGTGGCCACTCTTACAGTTTTATGACTTCAGAAAAACCTGTGAGTACAGGCAACAACGAATTCAGCTGAAATCTGGGTTCTGCACATCTTCTGAATGTATTTTCAGTGTTTTGGAGAACAAAAACACTGAGTTCTTTGTAAGCCGGTGATAACAGCTTGGCACCATCTCTTGCCTGTTCCAGCTAACATACAGCCTGAAGTCTCTGATGTTATTGTTAAAAGGCACAATCTTCTTACGTGATTCCTCAGCCTGAACTTTGGTGCGAGTTTTCTGCGTGGCTCATCCGGGAGGGGCAGGCTCACCATGCACTTTATTGGTAATAATGGAGCCCAGTGTTTAAGTAACTAGCCCAGCTTATTCTGGTCTAGGCAAACCAGTTTTGGGTGTGAAACTGGAAAATAACCCTGAACCTTTGTCCATTTCTTGAACTGAACCTTTTGTGGTTGTTGTGAAATGCTCAGTGGCACTCTCCTCCTCCTGTTGAATCCAGGGCTTGTGAGTGGGAGATGGGAAATGCTTGGGAACCACAGGGTTCTGATCCGGTGTGTCTGCTCCTGCCTCACTGTGGAGGGAGATTTGCAGGCTAAAACTTTGGTAATGCATTCCAAAAGCAGAGCTTCCCAAGAAGGAAGCTCATCCCTCCTTGAATGTTTGGTCCTACGCTAGTCCTGCCACAGTGGGCACAGTGCAACTAAAATTAGCAGCACTGGTATCACAGCTGGAGCTGAAACAGGTGCCCCCTTGGCTGATGCTGTTCAGCCCTGAGCCGGCTGCTCATCCTCGAGCTCAGGCCAGGAGAGGGGAAGTTGCACTTTCAGTACCCACACCACAGATTCAGAGGCTAATGTGCCGTGGAAGACCAGCTGGTCTCAGGAGAGACCAGCTCCTGCTCAGAGTAGGTGATGAGCAGCTTCCACTCCACTTGCTGTGAAATTGGTGTTTGTCATGCAGCATTTACCAAGGTGGCTACATCATGTCTTGTCTCCAGAGCTCCACTCTCCTTAAAGAGACTGGAGGTACCAACCAGTCTTCACTATGATAGCACAAATACTTGTGGGAGAGTCTTTCCCTCTGCCTGCTAAAGCAAATAGGACTGGTTTCCCACACTCTGAGGAAGGATGGAGGGAACCTAGTGGCAGCAGCACCTTATGTTATTCTGGAAATATAATCTGTTCAGTCATACTGTATTGTTTTAGAGAGGTTATGTTGACCTGCTGTGTGCAGCACTTACAAACCACTACAAAAGCCTCTAGAAGCTAATGCTGAGAGCTGCTTGGCTGTGCATGAGTTGTTAGAAAACTGTATGGCTTTATCATGACTGTATTTGCTGCCCTGCCAGGATACAGCCCTGAAGAAAGAGCCTGTATTTCTCTTTCTCCAGGCACTACATTGCGTTGCCTTGTTCCCTTCTCTCTCTTTCCACTTCAGGCAAATTATACTATGGCAGCAGTGTCATCCTTCATTACCTCTGCCTGTGGAAATGGAGAGTTTTCTAGCGTGGATGAGTGAGAAAGCTGTTCACTTCTGAATGACATCCCTGGGAGCAATGCAAGAGCAGAGCTTTAGCCTGTGTGGGAAGAGCCACACTGCTGCGCACCTGCTTTTGCAGCAGACAGGTTCTGCTGGCTTCTGATGCTTGAAATCTCCAAGGTCCTGTGTCTCATGGGTGCTGGAATTTGGGCGGCCTCATTTTTACTCCTGTCTCTGCTCCTGCCCTGGTCAGTGGTTTTGAGCTGTGTCTTTTGTCCCCAGTGAGGTCTTTCCCTTCGTGGTGCCTCAGGGTCCCCGGTATAAGCCACACTTGTCTCGTTTGCAAGTTGCTCCTGCAAAGGCAGTCAGCAGTGGGCCGTAAGAGCCCCTCAGTCACCACGAGAAAGCTTTCCACCTCATTCTAGTGACAACCTCAAATCATTCTGAGGTATTTTTAAGCATTGCTTTGTAGTCTCAACTACTCAGGGTTTATCTGCATGAGTTCTGGAATGGAAGAAATCTGGTTTTTTATAGATCTCAAGGGCAAAAGCTAATATCTGAGTTTCAAAAGAGAAAAACCTCCAAACTGTGAGCTTTGCAAGTACATTCTGCCATGGGATTTCACTGGTGCCTGCAGGTTTGCATAGTAAGGTCCTTAGTGGGGTCTCTCCCCCCACTTAGATGCTTACTTTTGAAGCCTTTGTAGAAATTTATTGTCTTTTAAATTCCTGTTCCCCCATCAGCTTTGGCTCAAGTTCACTCATTAGAGGTGAAGCCAGACAAGCCACTGACTGCATGAGCTTTTAAACGGGATGAAATTTTTTACAAAGCGAAAATCAGGGTCTCAGGCATGAATACAGTGTGAATAATAAAACTTTTTTAAGCAATTTGGATTCCCTCTATCAAGCTTTCCTTTGGAATCATAAAGAAAAGATACTTTCCCCTACTGATGTGTTATATAAATGGAAGTGGAAATTGTTGCTTACAATGTGACTCTAGGATCATGGTTCACAGTAAAGAGCATGCCACAGACAGCATCATAAAGCTTTAACCTCCCTGTTAATTACAGAGTTTTACAGCAGAAACTTGCCATGGTCGAAAGAGCATTATAGCAAAGGTAACTTCCATTTTTCATACAGAATTTCAGAGCAAAACAAACTGAGTGTAGAGTCTCCCTTGTATGAGCAGTTTGCTGATACTTGCTCTGGCTCAGCCAGCACTTGGTTCTGAAGCTCAGGTGGAAAACAGCCACGTTGCCAGGGAAGGCTTCATACAGTCAGTGTGGCAGAAATACTCCAAAGTCACGGAACTTTCAGGCATCCTAAGGAGAAAAGGGATAGACTTGAAAAAGAAATCCTTAATGTCTAGTGAACATTACTCCTTGGCAGTCACCACAGATAAAGAATACTCTTGAATCTTCTTTTGGATATGAGGAGAGTCAGTAAATTTGGCTAATCAGAGATGGGAACTGGAGAAGTTGCTGACCCATTGAACAGAACTGAGCTTTTACTTGATCACAAAACCCACAACCCAAAGTAACTAGATGTTTGGTCTGCAATTTTTTGTTTAAAGTGTACATGCTTAAAAATATCAAGGTAAAACATGATTTGGAGGCATGAGTTAAGGATCAGCCTCTGTGTTGTTGAAAAACTGGTCTTTTCCTTGTGCAATTGCACCCACCTACTGGGCTCAGCCTGGCAGGACGGTGACAGGGAGTAGGCTGCCTTTCTCCCTGGCAGGCTCGTGGTGTTTGCCTAGCAGGAATGGCAGGAACGTGTCCCCTTTCCAGGGCTTGCAGTGGTGTGTGCAAGGTGACAAAAGAACTAAGTGGCCTGTTTTGATGTCAGGTTTGTTTGTACGTATGCCTTGTATTAAATATCCCTTCAGTAGACTGCAGCAAGAGTCAGCAGCTGGGATCTGAATCCAGGTACACTCAAACAGGAAATTAGGAGCAAGTCTGCAACAGTGAAAATAATCAGCTAATGAGGTAATTTTCTAAGGGGTTTGGACACTAATCCTCTCCTTCAGTCACAGTTGATATAACAGTGTAATGGCAGAGTGATTTCTATCTAGCTTATAAATGATGGTTGGTGCCTTTATAAAAGACTCAGGTTGAACTGGAACTCTGAGTCTTGGACTTGGTACAGGTGCTACCAGGTGGAGTTTTATGGGCTGAGCTATGCACAAAGCCTGTGACCAGAGACGTTCAGGCCAAGAGGAGTTATGAGTCAGGCTCAATGGGGTAATTGTATAGGCTGTTCTTGCTGGCATGGGCAGGGATCAGTTTTCATCTCTTGTACTTACAGTCTGGAAAAGCATTTAATAGATTGTGGAAGTTGCTGGTAAACTAATCCATGGAATGATACAAAAATAACAATCTCATGAATGGTGTTCTTGTGCTGTTCTAAAGGCATGTATGTCAGAGAGTGGGGTGGAAGATGAGCTGGAAGAGAAATATTTCCCATCCAAGTCCCACAGTGTGTAGATTTGGCTAAATACACTAACACAGTGCTTAGAGAGAGTGGTAGGAATGATGAGAGTCGGTTCCACATTCTTCAGCACCCAGATCAGGCCATCTCCCTAAGCGAAGGGCAGAGATTGCTCTGTGCTGTTCTGCGAGGATGTGGTCCGACACTCAGAAGCACAATGGCTGTAGCCACAGAGCCACCCTCTTATGGTGGTTCCTGTGGACAGAAGTGCCCAGGGAGCCAACTGGCTCAAAGACACGGCCATAGTGGGTTGTGGACTGACAAAATCGCTGAGGGCAGTAATAACGGTACTGATTACCTGTTGCTTGCTCAGGCTGCAGGGAGCACAGCTGTATAAAAGTGTTTTCCTTTCAACAGTTGGAGTCTGGATTGATTTAGCCTGGAAGAATCCCCCTCCCTTGTTTTCCTGTAGTGGAGACAAAGACTGGACCCTTCAGCCTCTTACCCAAGCCTTGTTCTACATTTCTTCTGCAGATGACCGTCCTCCAATAGCCCGTGCTGTCAAGGACATGAGGGTACAGCCAGGGGAGCCAGTGATGCTGAGAGGCACAGAGAGCACGGATGACCATGGCATAGTCAGCTATGAATGGAAACAGATCCTTGGTGACCCCTCTGCGCTGATGAAGGTAGGGAGCTGCAGGAAATAAGCAGCTTGCTCAGTGTCACCTGTGGTCTGCACTAGGTTGGTCAGTCAGAGCCCTGACTTAAAGATCGCCTTGTCCTTCCCTCTTCAAGCCAGTCCACCCAGGTGCCTGTTCCCAAAAACTATGGAGCAGTCCTTGTGGTTGCCCTCGCCCTCTCGCACACTACTTGGAAGTGGCATTTTTGGCCTCATCAGGTCTCAGGCTCCCTGCATGGGATGCTGTGTCAAGCCTTCCTGAGCAACACCTGATGTGCCTGGGTGGGAGCAGCTGAGAGGGCAGAGCTTCTGTGCAAGAGCTGCCTCTGGTCCCAAGTTCCTGTAGTTCAGTGAAGGGCCCTCTATTAGTTCTACTCGGTCCACTTCAGTGCATTTCCTCTTCTGTCTCTGAACAATGCAGTCTCAGGCTCTGCTTCTGTTCTCCTGGGGCTTTTCCTGGACTTTGTCTCTCTTTACAGCATAAGTTCTTCCTCCTATGTTATCTGAGCTGGAGCAGAACTCATGTCTCCTATCTGGATCTAAGATCTCTGGGGTATGAACACTGCCTATTTGATAGAGGTTAAAAGTGAATTGTCGCTTTAGAAGAGCATGTGAATTGTGGCTTTAGAAGAGCATATTATTTCTTTTAAACTTCTGCAAAATGCTTTGGAAAGCCATGGAGCTCATATGGAGTTCTTGTGGCACCTTTTGGAAGAATTGTGGAGCAAATGAGTACATCAGGCCCAGAACTGATTATGAACATCAGCAGTGACAAACACTAGAGTGCCAAGGGGTCTGTGTAATTCAGCAAGTGCTCCTTTCCTTTTCCTTTTGCCCTAGCCCAACCAAAGCAACTTTCGTGGAGGGGGGGAGGTCCCCTAATATTATGCTGTATTAACTACATTAAAATGATATATGGCAAGGCTGTGTTCTTTTGAAACCTAATCAAAACAGAGATAGCATGGAAATGAAGGTCCATTCTGTTGTAAATATAGAGGAAAATTTTGTGTCAATAATACTGTAGCTTTCACCTCTGATAAAACAATTAAATACACCTACCTTATTTCCTACATACTAAGTAAATGATTCATAATAGGTCTTAAGTTTTAAAAAGTTAAAGAAAAACTACAGATATTTCTGTCCTCTCCAAAGAGTTTTATTTTCCCCTGTGCTTTCACAATGGCACAAAACATGAAATATCTAATGATGCTTGTGGTACTTGTTGTCCCTGCTATTCCAACTGTGTACCAGTCCATGGGGTTGGGGAGATTTTCTAGCACTGAAACATTTCTCATGCCAGACATCTGCTTGAATGTTTCCATCCAAGCTCCTTTCTCCCTAATGCAGGAACATGGACCTTGCATAGCTTCAGTCACTCCTTCCTTAGAAGTACTTTTCTCCTTCATAAGCCTTTCTTTTGCATTCTCAGAAGCACGAAGAAGATCAGGTAGAAATCTCCAACCTACAGGTGGGGACTTACGTCTTCCAGCTTACTGTCACGGACACTGCACAACAGCAAGACTTCACCAACATCACCATCATGGTGTTGAGCTCTGAGCAGACAGAAGGTGAGCCTGAGCCCCCACATACCTACCTGGAGTCCTCGAGCCTGCTCTGGCATTACTGGTGCTCGTCTCAGAGGGGTAGATGGGAGAAGAGCACAACCAAGAGACTGGACTTGCATGTCAGCTTTTCCCAGTAAGAGCCTGCACTAGTGCCTTCCACCAGCAGTGGAAGGTCTCTGCATTCAGAGTGATCTATTTTGGGGTTTGCACATACTCTTGCTGGAGATGGGGCCTGCACTAAGCCCATCTGCTCTGCCTGTCATTGCTCTCTACTGGGTGACACCAGAGTGGATGAAGCTTGGGGTGCAACTGAGGTTGCAAAACAGGAGAACATGAAAAGGTCTTGTTGACTCTGTGGTTTTGCTGTGAAGGCCCTTAGGTTGCAGGGTAGGTGGAGTCATCTGCAAGACATTCAATGTTTCCCTGGATTTATTTATATTTTTTTTATTTAACGGCTTTGTTTAATCATTAAAATGTTCAGCATTACAAGTGTATTAGGAGTGAGGAGTTCTTGGACAAATGGGTGACCAGTAGCTAAGCAGGGGATGTCTTTTCCTACCTCAGGCACCGTAAAAATATAAGAGCAGCCATGTCAGGTGATGCTAATGGTCTGACCAAACTCCAATACACTGCATTCAACAGTGTGCAGAGGTTGGTACTGTGGAAAGAGTGCAAGAACATGACATGCTATCAGTAAATCTCTGCTATGCTTAACTAATCCCCAAGGATTTTGCAGCTGGGAAATTTTTTTAAGCAGAAGATGGTGTCTTTGTGTTTAATAACCATGTATGAATCCTTTTTTGACCTCATGTAATCTTTGAAAAGCAGCAACCTCCTGAAGTAAGTAGTTTCACAGCTTAATTATGTGCTGTGTAGAGATGCAGCTCCTTTTGTTTTATGGATATGGCACCTTCTAATTTGGTTTTGTGACCCTCCCTTTTATATAAAAAAATTCAATCCATGATTCCCTACTCTCCTTCTCCATGTTGGTCAAGATTTAATAAACCTTTCAGACATGTCCTTTGGAAGATTTTGTTTGCCTTCACATACACAGAACAGAAAGTCTTCCAAAGGACTTACCTAACCCCACACCCTTTTCTGTTAACTTTCTTGATAGAGCATTGTTTGACTCCGAAGAAGGTGGGTTGGTGTCGGGGATCTTTTCCACGCTGGTTTTACAACCCGAGCCTTCAGCAGTGTGAGGAGTTCATTTTTGGTGGCTGCAAGCCCAACAAGAATAACTACTTACGGAAAGATGAGTGTGAACTCGCCTGCAAGAATGTCAGAGGTGAGTCCTTCAAAAATCCAGCCCCCTCTTTCTCACAGGATCGGGATGACCCTGTGGACAACTACTGCAGCCTCTTGGCTGACAGCTAGTTACAGCCCAGTAAGCTGAGGAGACTGGGCTAATTATGAATGGGCAGTCATTTTCTTAAGCTGCTAACATATCTGACCCAGCTCCTGAAGCACTGGACAGTGTCCCTGCTATTCCTCTGGCTGCAGAAGCCCTCACCAGATCTTTGTGTCACATCTGAGACCTAAATTCAGAGAGCATCATTGTGCAGTTGGGGGCCAGAAGTGCTTTACTTCGAAAATGAAAATAATCTCCCTCCTTGGCACCCTCAAGCCACTGAGAACAATTTAGTCCTGTTCAGATAAATGGGCTGAGCCACTGCCAGGCCCATTGCAGTGCACTGCTTAAAAAGGGATGTTAAAGCCTTGGAAAAGAAAGACAATTAGGAAATGGTCTAGCTCATGGTGGGAAGTTCCCTTGTGCTCCTCCAGGCCTGCCTCACATGGGTACAACTCATCTAGGTCTCTGAGTGGTGGGCATCCATATTTCACCTCCCTAATCAGGGCTTCCTTCCAGAAAATATGCTCTTCTCATGTGATACATGAAGGCAATATAAAGGTGATCTTAAGCTGACAAAATGATGTGGTGGTAAATTTATTTTGTTTTTCCCCTTGTCTCTTCAGGTTCTGTTGGTGGGCGACAACAGCCAGGTGAGTCTCCCAAATGATAGTGTAATCCTATGCAAGCTTGGGCTGAGTGTCTCATGTTCATTCCTGTGGCTTTTCATTAGGACTTAGTGTGGAAAGTGAGGCACTTCTTTACTAAGCCTTTCACTTTCATGTCATAGGATAATTTAGGTTGGGGATTACCTCTAGAGGTCATCTGATCCAACCCACTACTCAAAGCAGGTCCAGCTTTGAGTCACATTTGGTTGCTCAGCACTGTATCCAGTCCAGTTTTGCGTGTCTCTGAAAAAGGAGACTTTACACTTTGTCTGGTCAAACTGTACCAACATTTGATGACCCTCGTTACAATTTTTTCCCCTTATACCAAACTGCTTTCCCTTGTTGCAACTCCTGTGTGTTGCTGCTCATCCTATTACTGTGCTCCAAAATGAGTCTGTCTCCTCTATAATCTCGGTCTTCTCCATAACCTCATTCTAGCTGTTGTGCTCCAGGCTCTTGCTGAGATTTACTCTAGTATGCCAATGTCTTTTGTCACTGGGGAGCTCAGAACAGTGCACAGTACTCAGCACTTGGGATCACCTCTGGAGCAGAGAGGTTTGAAGCTCTTGCAGCCCAGTGTGCAGGTTTCAGTTTGGCTTTCCTAATTTAATCCCCCATGCTTGGGCAATGTCTCCATATTCTTCCTGAGTAGCTCATTCTTGCTTCCACCTGCTATGTACTTCTTTCTGAGAGGAAACACGGCTGTTTCCAGAGCAATGTGTCATTTATAAACAGGATTTTTCTTTTTTTCTTTTTTTGAGTCTAGGCTGGCACTGAGGAGAGACCTTTACCAATCTGCCTTGTTTCTTGTTTGTCAGCCCTATCAGCAGCTTTTAAGTCCTTCATAAAGCATCTGGCAGGGAGAAACAATGAATTTTAATGAGCTATCTGAACTGTTTCTGATGCAGTATGCAATGGGAACTGTCAGCCCCCCTTCTTCAGATGCAAGGATGGTTGCTGCATTGATGCCTATCTGGAGTGTGATGAAACTGCCGACTGTGCTGATGCATCAGATGAGATGTACTGTGAACAATGTAAGTACTTTAAATTCTGGCTTAAACAACTTACTATCTGCCCAGGAATGGGTCCAATGTAATTTACAGGTACTGAGTCAATACTTTTTGGTGTCTTGTGTTCTTATCTCCTGACCCTGCATTATCTCTTTCCACAGTATTACATTTGCAGGTTCTACCATTCCCTGTATCTCCGCTGACTGCAAGGGATGACCTTCCTTCTGTGATGTTTCCTGCCTCTTAAATACGCTTTGACTCTCTTCTCTGCACCTCTCTGTAAGACTTCAGGCCTGTCTTTCTGTCCCTTTTCAATATTTTTCTCACTGAATGACCTTACCTGCTCTCTCAGAGTTGGGAAATGGGAAAGGAAACCATGATTTCTCCAAGTCTGTCCAGTGGAACAGTCCCCTTAACATCCTGTTATGCTAATGTAAATGCACAGTGGTGAGATGCCTAAATCCACACTATCTCCTCCCTTCTTCCATCCCTCCTCACCTCTTCTGAATTTCCATAATCTCTTTCCTATGTGTGAGTGGTTTTTTGCCTTTTTAGATTTGCAAGCCTGTGATTCATCTCTCCGGCTCTTACATTCTTATAAAAGAGCACTAATGCTCTTTTTTACTTCCTAAAACCTGGAGTGACTTTTCCCATACTTATTGATGGAAAACAAAAATAAGAAAGCAGCCTTTGTTTTCCTTGGTTTTGTCTCTGTATCTGTGGATTGGAAATTGGGAAGAGTTTCTTGTTACTACATTTTATTTTTCCCATGTTCCTCTCATAGCTTTGAGATACTTAAGAACATCAAATTATATATCCCTTTCTCTGGCTTGTGATAGCAAAGGAATGTGCAGGAAAGGCCTGTCTGCCCGTGTCTGCATGGACAGAGGCATTTCTTTTCAACTGGTGAGAGAAGTTTTAACATGAAATGTTTCCCTTGCAGATGCTCGTGAGTTCAATAGACTGCAGAAAATTAATGTCACACATAAGCAAGGTATGTACCATCCAGACCTCTTCCAGCTTTTGGCTTTTTCTTCAGCCTGTTGTTCCATGGTAAAACTGCTTCCCTCTATAAATCCAAAACCAGGTGTAGCATCTGCATAGTCCCTGTACTAAAAATGAGCAAGGGCCTGTTCTCTGGCCTCGAGGATGGCTGTTGATGGCAGGCTTTCACTCTTCTGTCTAAACTTTTTCCATCCAAGTAGGTCTCATGCATGTTGCTTGCTCAGCATAGTACCTGGTCTGTACAAAACCCTGCAGCATGTTTTTTTGGAAATAGGGCAAACCAAAGCAGTGTGGGGGACACAGCAATGTCTGTGCTTGATCCCATGTCTTTTCCTTGTTTGTTAAAGTGTAGACAGTGGACCTGTCACTGGGCTAAAAGGGTATATTCCAAGTCACTTAAATGCAACTTGGTTGTAGAGGAGACCTGAGCCGATCTGTGGTGTGTCCAGGTTTTGCATGTTCCCTTCTGCGTCCCAGGGAGGACAGGTCATTTCCATAGGGGAGGGAATCCAGGGTTTACCATGACTGCATGGCCTGATGTTCCTTTTTCTGCTTGCTAGTTGGATTTATGGCAGGTGGCAGCTCACCTTGGCATTGCCAATTTGACCATCTGGGAACTGAGCAGTGGGGACCTGAGAGCCACTGTTCTGGCTATGGACTTCCTCTGCCATGGTGCTTGTGCTCTTTTGTTGTGAGCAGAAAATTTTGCTGCTCTGGGAAGACACTTCTTGGACTAAAGCACCTCTGCCTTGCTTTGCCAGGCCACTGTGTGGACTTGCCTGATACTGGACAGTGCACCGAGAGCATCTCCCGCTGGTACTATAACCCGTTCTTGGAGAAATGTGACCCCTTCACCTACGGGGGCTGTGGTGGCAACAGCAACAACTTCGAACAAGAGGAAGAGTGCATGAAATCATGTTCAGGCATCACAAGTAAGCATACCTAGTGAGGGCTGGGGTTTTACTGATCAAACTGGGAAAATCACTTCAGATTAAGTTCTGTGGTCCCAAAGAGGCAGTGCCTTGGGAGCTTTCAGTCAAAGCTGCTCTGCTTTCAAACCCTGGCCATGACCCACCGTGTCCTTCAACATGACCAATGGCTTCTGGGGAATGGTGGATCTACAGCATCTTTCTGCAATGCAGCCTGTCATTTCCCAGATCTGGAAAGCATTTTGGGTGCTGATGTTGAGAAAGAGACAAAGGAGGATGACAAAACTAACCAGAGATATGATATATCTGCTCTGAAGAGTATCTAACCTCCTAGCTTGGCTCCAGGTCTCCCCAAGTGAGTGGGGAGAAATTGAGAAAATCCTCAATGACACACATGAGCCTGAAGTTTTAAACAAACAAGAGAGAGGGTTACACTTGGTACATATTGCTTTGGAGGCCAATAGGAAGAACTCTGCTAAACTGTACCTGTTAAGAGGCAAACTACCTCGCTCAGCTGCACTGGTCCTCACAGCCTGCCCTGAGAGTTCAGTACCATAGCTGTTGAGAAGGGATGCTCTGTGCGTTCTGTCACTTCAGAGCACTGGAAATATGCTCCTCAGAAACCTGTCTTATCCCTTGTTCCCAACCTCCTTTGTAAAACGTTTTTCCTCCCTCTGTGTTCCCAATTCAGAAGCAGATGTCATTGGCCGAAGATGGGAATCATTTGAGTCCCAAACTGCTCTCTTAAGTGAGTAACAATTTTCCCTACAAATCCTTCTTGTTGCTTTTCCTTGTCCTGAAAAATACTTTTTCTTTCCTTGCAAATAGTAGCCTTCTCTCCCACACCCCTTTGGAAGCTGGGGGAGCAGTATGGGATTTGTGGAATGCTGGCAGTGGCAAGAGATGCTTCTGTGCACTGTGCAGCTGTGATCCATTTTTTCCTGTGTGTGTGACTCGGTAGCTCATACAGAGACTCCTGGTTTTCTTTCCATCAACTTGCATGAATGTTCCACTGTTCAACATCAAAAAATGGGAAGTAAAACTCTTCCTAAGGGCCAATTTCACATAAGGACTACTAACTCCTACAAGACAGAAGACTTAAGCAGATATGTGAATATCAGGTGCTAGACTGTGGGGAAATGTGATGACCATAAAGAACCTCTCCACAACACTAAAAAAGCCCAATGCTATTGAAATACAGGTTCTTTAAAAAATGTCACATGAAGGTTATTGTTCTTAAATCCTAGAGATTGGGTTAATCTTTAAATTCACACCATCTTGCAAATGCATTGTGCTTGATTGTCTCCACTGATGACGCAGGGGTTTGGTTGGCTGGAGAACAAGTGTTCACACCACTGCTAAGAGCACTTTCCCACAAACTCAGCCTGTCCTCCATAGCTCACTCCAGTGTTGTCCCAGGCAGGGGGTGCCTTCTGTGACCACCCCTTGGTGGCCTCCCTGTTGAGCTATGACACAAGGCTGCTGTTGCAGAAGAATTTGATATTCCTAGGGTTATCTAACGGCCAAGCATGCCAAAGTCACGGAACAGCCTTTAGAGGGCGTGGTGTATCTGGGAAATGATGGGGAATATCATTTGGGAGAGACAGGCTGGCTGTGCCTCGGCCATACCCTTATGCCATGCAGTTGCCGTCTTTCTTCTTTGCCAGTTGTGCAGTGACCACCCTGTTGTCTTGCCAGCTGTTGCTTCTTCCTGGCCACTCCTGCTGCTTTGTCCTGGCCACTCCTGCTGCATCAGAGTTTGTGTAGCATCCTTTCTAACATGTTCACGTATCCCCACAGGTGCCTTTGAGGTAGTGATTGCTGTGCTCCTTGGGATCTGCATCATGGTGGTCCTGGTGTTCATTGGCTACTTCTTCTTGAAGAAAAGGAAGAAGAACAGCCGCCGCCGTCAGCCTACCACTGCTACCAACTCAACCCTCTCCACCACAGAGGACACTGAGCATCTGTTCTACAGCAGTGCCACCAAACCAGTCTGACCTACAGCCTCTCTCTCCAGTTCAGCACTGGGGCACTCCCCAAAAGTTCTGGAGTTCTGTTTTTAGACACAGGTCTGTGCCTGAAGGACTCGTTCTCTGTGAAGACATTTGGAGCATCAGGCCAAGATCTAGCTGTGAATTGGCAGTACTAGTATTTGTGATTGTCTAGGCTAAATGGCTGCTCTGGAAAGCGAGGAACAGGGAGCATTGTGTTGCTCTCTGACATCCCTCCCTTCCTAACCTCAAACAGTGGAGTGAAAATCTGAATTACACCTTTCTTCTTGCTCAAACCCGGAGCACAACTTTGCTCAGCTTCCTGAAGGAGCCTGGAACTGGATCTGTGTAGCATTCATGTTGGTGAACGGTGCAAGCTCACCAGAGCCAGCAATTTGTTTTCACTGTCACTTTCTTCCATCAACCTTGTATTTTCCTCCCCTTCTCCCAGTCCTCTGCAAGGTGCCCTGCCTTGCAGCAGCATACCTGGTCATGGTGCATCTCTTGAGGTCTGTGGGATTGGCATAATCATCCAGACCTGATCCAAGGGCTCTGTGACACTCTCCAGCAGTTCCTGTTTTCAAGATGGACAGAAACAGAAATACCTGCTTAAGTCACTAGGCTTTGTTTTTTAACAGAAAAGCACACCTAGACCTTTTTCTGCCTGGCTGCTGTGTTTCAGTCTCCTGTGTACAGTACGTGTTCACCATTTTTCTCTTTGTGAGTTGCCCTGGTTGCTTTTCCAGTGTTCAGTCTGAACCCAAACACATTGAGAAAATACCTATTTATTCTCACATGAAGTAAACGTCCATACTTTTCCTGCTGATTGTGCGGGAAAGCTGCAGCTTTGATTTTACTGCATGTTCCTCTGAGCACACAGCCTGGCCTGAGTCCCTGGCATCTCCCAGAGCACAGGAGTGGGCTGGATATCAGCAGCTAATGTCCGCAGGCTTCCTTGCTCCTGCTGGCTCATCCCTCCCGATACAAGATGAGCCCAGCCCAGCCCAGGGAGGTCCAAAGCTCATCTCTGGCCCCAAGGCAGCATGTGAATTCCCCACTTTGGCAATGTCCTGGTCCCAGTCCTGGTCCTATGTGTTCCTCTGTAGTCCGTTTGCAATGAGATGCTTCCGAGCTCTGTCCTGCAGCATCTGCTGGTCCAGGCTTGTACCTCAGTGAGCTGAGGATTTTTGTTGGGGCAGAAAAAGCTATTTGTGAAGTGCCTGATGTACTGCTGGCTGTGGGGCTGGCACCAATCCCTAAGCTTCGAGTACCTGCTGCTCTTGGAAAACTGCTGTGAAGAGAGAGGAAACGTGTGTGTGTGTGTGTGTGTGTGTATAAGAAGCATAAATCTATGTACAGACTTCAGTTTAAATGCTTGGACTCTTTCAGGTCCAAGGGCAGAGTGGTTCTGGAACGCTCTGGTAAAGCCATTCCCAGCTCGGGACAGGGCTCAGGTCCTCTCAAGTGCAGTGGCAGGAGAGCTGCCTTCCTGGGCTGATGCCTGGGCAGAAAGGAAAGAAATTGCCTGCTGGCAATCTGATTGCATGCCTCTCCCCATCACAGGCATCTGCCTCAGCGTTCCTGGGGCTGGTCAGATTCCTCTTTTTCATGATCTGTCTCATAGCATTTCTTCCATCTCTGTTTTTCCCACAGCCTACCATGGCCTATGCAATAAAGCTAATGTCTTGATTTATTTTTTTGTGTGCTCACTCTGATAATAAAAAGGAATTGTTTGTCTTATCTGGCTTGGGAGTGGTGTCTGAGGAGCCATGACCCGCAGAGGGGGCAGGTACCATTCCCATGCCTGCTATCTCGCACCCTTTCATCTGCCCTGACTGTGGTATCTCAGGGGAGAGCTGCTGCAGCAGCGGTCCCATGGTGTGGGGAGGGCTGGAAGTGGGGGATGCACCATATGTGGATACCTGAAGAGGAAACTACTTCATGAGGTGTTCTGGGAGCAAGATTATTACCCACTAAGTCACCCAGAGAGCAAGGCAGGGTGTAACCTGAAACTGGGTTCCAGCTGGTCAGACTGGTTTGGGCTTTGGGTCTGAAACCAAAAGCAGACACGACTCTTCAAACAGGAGTTGCTCTAACTGTGTCTTCAGGCTGGTGATCGCTCGGGAACGCGGTGTAAAGTCAGCTAAATGTAACTGGCTAATTGGCAGTGGGTTTGTACGGGAACCAGGCGGACCTGCCCTGCACCGCTGGCCTGGCCGCCCTGCTGGGCCTCCGAGTGCTGCTCGCAGCAGGAGCGCTTGCTCCCGCACTCTGCTCTGGCCTGTGGGCTTTGCTCTGTCGTGACCACGCACTGCACCAGCTCTCCCATCCTGCCATCTCCAGCTACTTACAGGAGTAAATGCAGACATTATCCCTCCTGTGCCCTGAAGCGCTGCCCCAGGAGCAGCTCTGCTGCGCCCGGCTCAGCTGGGCCGATGGGGTCACCGCTCCCCTGCCGGCACTAGCCCCTGGCCTGGGAGCGCCGCCTGAAACCACGGCTGCTCCTCTCGACAGCCTCCAGAGAGAGGCGTGTGCGTGCTTCGCAGTCTCTTTTGCTTACACCACACCTTTGTGTCCCCTGGTGTTGGACACAGCCCTGCTGGAGGCTGCAGGCCCGGCCTGAGCCCTCCCCTGCGTAGCGTCTGGGCCCGCACCCCCCGAGTCCCACCTGCCTTCAGCCCCTGCACCCCACCTGACACAAGGGCTCCTGCTTCCCGGGAAATCTCAGCTCTTGGAAATTTTCAGATGGGAACAGGAGCCCAGAGTGTGAAACTTTGCAAAAGGAGAATCCCACTGCTCAGGCGCCAGCGGTGAGGGGAGGCTGCCTCACTGCCTTACTGCCCAAGCAAGAACAATGTTCGGTGACAGCCAAGCTGCCCCATTGCACTGGCTGTGCCGGACAGGGAGCACATCCTCCATGTCCCCCAGCTACCAGGAACACGCAGCTGTGTGAAGCTGCTGGCTGGTTTAGGGCAGAGCTGCTCCTCCTGGCGTGGAGCTCCTGGCATGCTCCCCACAGCTGCTCTGTGGTGCAGGAGGCTCCGGGGTCTGGACCTGCCCCTTGTCCTTGCAGTGTATGGAGACAATGCCTTCCCCACCGAGGTCAGTGTTTTCCAGAGGGTTGTTTGCATGCCTCGAGGAGCCAGGCTCCTGCCAGGCCCCAGGAGCTGCTGCCCACCATGCTGCCTCACTGAGGAGAAATTACTGCCCCTTCACATTACTGCCTGCTGGTGGCTTCCACCTCTGCAGAAGGATGACCATGGAGCCTCTCTGCCCTTCCTGACCAGCAAAGCTGTTTAGTCACCTTGCTCTGAGTGTCAGGAAGGAGGATTTGCCTGAGCTTTTGGCTGAGATTATCCTAGCAGGCTGGAGGGGACCTCGCAGCGTTTGTGTGGCTACTGGCCTGGATGCAGGAAGCATTAGCTCACAGCTAAATATCATGTGTCTCTGGCTTCCCTGGGGCACAATGGCTCTGCAAATAAACAGCAGCTGCCCTGATATGACAAGGGATGGCTCCACAGTGGCAGGCCAGAATACTGTTCCACACACAAAAGCCACAGTGGGGTGAAAATTTCTGATAAGTTACTTTAGCCCTCAGGCTTAATTTATTGCCTAAGGAAGAAATTAGTTTAGGTTTGAGACCAAACTGTTCATTCCGGTTAAAAAGAAGAGCTCTAAAGCTGAGGGAAAGAAGGAACAGTGTTGTATGCAAGCTCTACGTAATGTAAAGATAGATCTTGAATATTATTTCTCCCCTCCTTACTTCAAGCATTAGGAAAGACCAGACTTGCTCCTACTGCACTGTGCTTTGAGCTCCTAAATGGAGCACATGCAGATTTGAAGTACCATGTCTAGTCCAGCATGTGGTAAGCAAATGTTGCTCACTAAAGTAATGCCTGTGTGAGAAATAGCCTGTGAAAACTTTCCAGACAGTCTTTTTTTTTCTTTTTCTCCTCAGAGAAATGGAGAGAGAAATTGGAAATACTCTCCCTTGGTTATCAAGCACAGAACTGCATGTTATTGTAATAGCTTATAGTCACAGAGAAATACAGTCACCTCTAGAAAGTCTGGAAGCTCTGATCTCTTCTGCAGCACCTAACAGGGCATGAAGGAACCTTTCTTCCAGGAAACCTGGCTGACCAGTAAGTGTTTCCTGGGCAAGGTGCCAGCTGGGGCGTGACAGAGTTTCTGTGGCCCTTATTCGATAGTTGCCTCTCCAAGATGTCCTCATCTCCAGCTGTGTCAGGAGTTTTGAAACTAACCATCAGTTCCTGTAACAGCTTTAGAAGATTTTGCAGAGGCCACCCGAGGTTTAATTACCATTTTCTCCAAGTTGCCCAGAGCCAGCCTACATGAGAGAATATACAAAATGACAGTGAGCAGCTGATGGGAGATGCAGAGGAACAGGAGCCCTGCTGGAGCCAGCCAGGCGCTCCGGTAAGAAGGGAATTTTTCCACGAGTCTCAGTGCATACAAAGAGCCTGTGTCTTTGTTCTCTGCCCTGACACACCTGACCCATATGACGGCTGCTTCAGGATTGTTAAAAAATATTTGTGAGCAGTTGAAGCAGAACACTGGTCCAGAAATTTGAGCTGCTGGGACTCCCCCAGCCAGAAACTTTTCTTTAAATGAAACTATAGTGTCCCTCTCATGTAGGCATTGTGGGAGCCCTTCCCTCCCTCAGGGAGGCTGCAGGGGCCCCAGGACTCCTGCCTCCAGCACGGGTTCCGGGCTGCACTGCTGCATTTTTTATTCAGTATGGGGCATTGTTCAGCCAGAGCAGCTGCCCAGGGTAGTTTGCCAGCTCCTTTTGCGATGCCCACAAGAGGGGGCAGCGATATCTTAATATCCCTCTTGGTGTTGCCTTGGACACTGTACTGTCAAAGCAGCAGGGACATTGTGCACTGCTGGAGTTAGTGCTGAGGTGTGAGATGTGAGCCTCTATGAGCTCCATAATATGCGAGGTCCTGTTCCCTTCCTCCCCGTCTGTATTATGGTCTAGTGTTATGGTCCATATTACCATACTCCCCCAGGGCTCAAAGCACCATATCCACCTGCAAGACAGGGGAGAGCTGGTACAACACTCAGAAGAACAGGGAATTGACTTAGGGTCTCCCAAGCTTCTTGTGGGTGCTCTGTGCCCTGGGTCTACTTCCCTTTGGTTGTGTATGGGTTACACAGAGCTAGGCCCAGCTACTGAGGTCACCAGTCCAGCCCCAAAAACTTGTCAGTGAGACTTTAAAAAAAAAAACAACACTTGGGTGCTTCTCTCTCTTTTTCTATTTGCCTCAGTTTCCCAGATTTTTTGCTGACTTCTCCCCAACATATACACTCCATTTTGAAAGAAATAAGAGATTTTTTTTTCCAGTAATCAGAGGACTTCAGGCAGTAGAACCGTCATTAAAACCAAAGCAAGCCAAAACAGTTCTTTAATAGACTGTCATCAAATTTGGAAGCTGGTAGCTTTGTCTTCCAGGCTTTGCCATACAACCCTTCCCTGCAAATCTATATTAGAGAATGAAAGGGCATTTGTCACACACTTGAGGAGGCTCAACAGCTCTGGGGAGCTGTGGGGTCATTGCATGGACCATGCAGCTCTGCAGACGAGCAGACAGGAGCTGCCAGCAAGGATGCAACACTCTTATTCTAATGTCCTCGCTAGAGGTTTTTGGTGCATGGAGTTTCTGTTAAACCAGTTTGAACTGGTTCTCTCTCATATTTAGAAACTATCCCTGCTTATGCTGTAGAATTACACCCTGTCAACAAATTTTCCTTTCCCTCTTCTCTTAGTATTTTGGAATGGGGAGCTCTTTACCCCAAAGCCTGGGCTAATCTGTCTTAAATGGAAAACAGATTTCCCCAGGAATCACCTCTTGCCTGCCATGTCTTCTGCTAGCTGATCCATCCACCACTCCTCTGCTGCTCAGCCATACAATTTCCATCCTACTTCCATTTATTTCCCCATTCAGCAGCTAAGGGACTGACCAGAGACAGAATCTGTGCAGAGTGCAATCCCTTAGGTAAAGGGAAGAGCTGGCATAGTGGGTGTGCCCAGCACCATTCTTCCCATCACCTTGGATATGCACATTCTCAGCCAGGGAGGCTTTATCTTCTCTCTTTTCTCTTGCATTCCCATCACATTGCCATCTTAAATATGCAAGGCTGTAAAACCCATGCAAATACCTGGCCATCACCAAAATGAGTAAGCATCTGGAGGGCTCTGCTTGGAAATAGTCAATGTACCAGACACAGCCATTTGAATACTAAAGAGTTGTGTAGTGGGGGAACTTCCACTGTTGGCAAACCCTGGGGCAAGTGTGTGAGGTCCAGAAGGAAGTCCAAGTACCAAGAAAATAGCTATTTGTTTTCATCAGTATTTTTTCACCACTAGGCTCCTCTTTCTCCACAATGCCCTGGATTCAAAGAACTGATCTGAGATCTCACATGCTGTACCTCACAGCTGATGTTTCACAATCCACTGCAGCTTCTTCCAGAACGTTTGTCTCTGTGCACTGGAGGTGAGCCGTGCTCCATCAGGTGGGCAATGGTCTTCATATCGCCAAGTGCCAGGCAGGTCCATTTGGTCGGACAGACTGGAAGGGACAGTCTGTTTCTCTTTTAGGTGAGCTTTCTGCTGTGCTGTCCTGGCCCTCTGTGTGGTGGGTGCAAGGCAGGGTAGGACCCCTGGAGGAGCAGTGGCCTGCAGAGCAGATGGTGAAAATTGAGCCCAAAGGAGCAGCTCAGCATTACAACTCAGTCTGTCCTACAGCTAGCCCCTGCTGAAGGAGTAGTTCTGTGCTCATGTAGCTTTCCTCACATTAGCACTGCTCCCCCTGAAACACCCTGGAAAAAAGCAATTCACTTTTCAGGGATCTGTTTTCTGCTAGTACGGCACCTTGAGCCAACCCCCCAGGGCAGCAGCTGAGCACCAGCTGGCAGAAGAGAACCTGCAGGAGCATGGTTTGGAGAGCATCTCTGAGGGAAGCTACCCAGAAACATCAAACCGTACCCGTCAGTCCTGACATCTCCCCTAGCCCCATATGCTCTGGCTCTGCAGTGCTGGACTGAGGCTCTAGGAAACTGCATCCAAGTTCTGTCATCCTGCAAGTCATGTTGCTCTCGGCCCTCCCCGTGGTTCAGAGAGCTTTCCCCTGCCCCATTTGCAGCAAGGCTGGTGTTTGGGCAGGCTGTTTCCCTGCTGTCCTGCTTTGGCCCACAGTGCTGAAGCTGAGGGAGCCCAAGTGCTGCCCTAAAGTGCCCTCATCTGCCCTTTCACATGGATCCACAGCCTCATGAAAGGCTCCTGCTTCCCCCATGCCTCCAGGCTTTCTTCAAATTGCCTCATCCAGCTGCTGAGAAAAGGGGGCTTTCCCAGCTTTCTTTTCTTCCCCACTATAGTCAGGTTTATGTTAATTGTGCGTGATTAGCCAGCTGTGGGCTGGAAACTCTTCTGACAGTCTGTTCCAAGGAAGCCATGAGGAAAGAGCCAGGAAACAGTGGTGAAGCCCGCATATAAAACTGCAAAAGCTTCTCCCTTGAGCCTGGATTTCTGCAGCAGGAGGAGCAGGCTACAAATGCCCAGGAGTGCACTATCAAGTAGAACCTGTCTTTGGGGGAAAAGTGACCACTTATTTTGCATAAGTCACCTGAGACAGCAGGCCAAATATTTCCTGGCAGGGTTGTGTGTGTGACCATCAGTAGGTCAGGAGAAAAGCCTTTTTTTTTTCTCTTCAGTAGCTCTGAAGAGCTTGGCAGGTTTCTAGGCTGGAGGGAACCAAGCCCTATGTCTCTGCTCCCCTTCCTGCACTCAGGGAAGTTCCTCCAGATGTTTTTTGTGGCTGAGGTGCTCTAAAGTCTCAGAAAACCTGCAGATTGGGTACTTGAGCCTCCCTTTACTTGCTGTCTTTAGCAGGAGCAAAGCAGAAATGCATAGTGGTTGTCTCCAAACCTTGAGAAGAAACTGAGGAAATGAGGATGGCAGAGAGCACAGGATGCTTGTCCTTCCTTAGGAGATACCTGTCTTTCCCGACTGTGTCCACCTAATGCCCTTTCTACTTCATAGCTCCTAATGAGTTTTCCTTGTGAGGTGGCCTAATTGATATGTAATTAATGAAATCCAGAACAGTTAATCTCAGTTTGTAATTGGCTTTGGAGTACACTCTTTCTGTTTCAAAATGGAGAAGGGCTTGTGCCCATCTGTTTGCTGTTTTATTTGAGTGCTGCCTCTTCTTGCCAAGCTCAGAGCTTGGTGAGATCATACAAAGATCCTACTTTGTAGGGTAGGAGAAAGGCAAATGTTCTGGATAGGGAGGGTTGTTTCTCTTCTGTAAAGAGGGAATCACATTAAACTGCAATGACTTGTGGATATACCTGGTCCTGTAGCCAGGGCCTCCTCTGCCACCCCTTTCAGCAAGCAGATGCACCTTGAGGTGTGCTGCAGAGATCACTGAATCCTCCTCTGTCACTATCCACTTGCTTCCCAAGTTCTGCAATGGAGATGCCACACGTGGATCAGAGTTTCCTCTCCAGAGCCACTTCTGGTTCCTGCACATGAGCCTGTGGCCAGGGCAGCCAGCTGACCGGCACACTCATTGCAATGTGTCTCGGCCGCCTCTCCTCCACAGGAACACGACAGCAAACAAAGCCCATGCTCAGTGCTGCTCAGTTCCCACTGCAGTCACTGGGCAGACTGGGCTGTGGTCAGGCTGCAGACAGGTAGAACCAGTACTTGAGGCATGACTGGGCTTGTTCAAAGTCTTAACTTCCTATTGCTCCTTTGCCCCTCTCCCGTTCACTTTCCCATAAACTCTACCTTTGTTTGACTCTCAGCACACCCTCCTTTCCTGTCTTTTTGTTTTTTTCCCCAGAGACCTCTGATATGCATTGCAAGATGTCTGGAACTGCCAGACCATGTGGCACAATCCAAATATCACAGCATCAGGCAGGAGATAGCATCTTTCTCCAGCTGCAGAAGCACCATGTCTCTCTGTATGTTCCTGGACACTGTAAACTTTCTGCACCAGAGGTAAGGGTGTCAGAAAAGGAAGTTGTAACAATTTTTCCCAATTTGAACCACTAAGGAGATTTTTGGCACTATGCAAAACACTCCAATAACAGTCTGGGTGGGACACTTGCACACTTTGCAGAAAGCTCCCTGGGAATCCTAATGATTGAAAATATACCTGTCTGTAAAAAAAAGAGTGCCTCTGATACCAAGGAAGCCAGCTTCAGTTGAGTAAACAGTGAAATTCTAGATACAGAAATGTTCACCCCAGTATATCCACCTTGGGCCCACACTCCAGCTCATATCTGAGGGTGATGTCCAGCAATCGTGTGAAGGTGAAAACGACCTGGCTGTTATCTCACCCAGCTTAATGGTGCTTTTTAGCAAATATGAACCAAACAGTCCTCTCCAGAGTGCCTTTCATCTTCTTAGAGCAGAGGACAAAACAACTCCTTGAAATGTTCAGAGCTTGACTAGCCACCTCCTTGTGACCAGACTGCTGCTTATGTGACATGGGTTTGGGGCTGTCTGCTGAGATGTTGTGCTCCTGGTGTCAGGTAGATTTTTGTGAGTCCAAACCTGTGGGGGGCAGAGTCCTTGTCCCAGCTGAAGCAGTAAGGAAAGCAGCTCTCTGCCCAGTTTTCCCTGGAAAAAAGTGACGATCAAGAGCCCAGGCTCCCTACTAAGGACACTGTTACAAGGGAAAAGATGATGCATGGTGCATCTTAAAAGTGGCCACTGAAAGCAATGACACAAGCCATGCTTGGTTCCGTACCAAGTCTATGCTTGTTAGTGCTGCAATTAGAGTGGAGTAATACATGTTGCACGTAGTACAGTCCAAATTTCTCACAGAGATGAGTGTTGTGGAGCTGGGCAAAGCTCAGGAGCCATCCCCAGCATGATCGTAATTGTGAGGCATGGCAGTCCTTTGAAACTGCTTTTGAATTCAGGGCTGGAAAGGGCCTCCTGACTCATGTCCAGTTACCTTCTATTTTAGACAACTTTGTCATCTAGTAGTTTTCACAAACAAGACAAGCTCAGTCTCCAAGGGAAGGGGTTGTCCTTACAGCATTCCATCTGCAAACCTCTCCAGAACCTCCAGGTTCTGTGACGAAAAAAAATCTGCTTTCTAACCTGTCTTGAATTTTGTCCAGCTCACACCCACTTAATTTGTGTCCAAAATTGTTCTTTTGTTTAAAAAGCTTCTTTTCTACCCCTAGCATGAGCAAGCTGAGAACTTAATGAAGAGGCTAGCCAGTGTCTATGCCTCAACTTCTCCTTGCAGTTTGTTCCAAACTGCAATATGTGATGGTTAGAGCATCAGATCTCCTAGCTCCATAGGATTAGCAGAGAATTTCACAAAATAAGAGAGATTTCAGAAATCCTTGGGGTGTCTAAAGAAGCTAAGACTGCTGATCCACCCTAGGACAGATTAGAGGGACTACCCTGCTGTCCAAGCATCCCTGTTCCTCCCAGGCAAGGGTAAATATCAAAGAGGATTCTGCCATGGCCAGTGACTCTTTCTAAGTCACTTGTTTGCCAGCCATACTCAGCCAAAGTTTAGACAGGGTGAGAGGAAAGCAAACCTCTGTGGTTTCATGACAAAATATATTTTAACATAGCAAGACCTGTTTGCTCATTTAGGTCAAAAGCCCATCTGTTTTCAACCTCCCAAAACTCTCAGGAAGCACCCCTGCCCCTTTGCCATGCCTCTGCAGTTCCCAAGCCTTAAAGCCTTGCAGGTTGTCATTGCTGAATTGAGGCAGCTATTTAAATCAGGGATGGGGATTCTACTGCTGCTGTTTGCTTCACAGATACAAAAGAAAGAGATCAACCCTGCTCTGAGGAGTTTATTAGCTGATGCAAGCATGACCCCATGCCATCTAAACCTCCTGGAAGCAAGTCAGAGTGATGCTGCGCTGATAAACATATCAGCAGCTGAGGAGCTGTGCACAGTGCGGCTCCCATAATTACTAACTCTGGTTCAAAGGCTTTTATGCAAAGGAACAATGGGCACCAAAACAGTTCAGCAGCCTGTTATGCACCGCAGTGTCTTGCCCTGTCAGAGAAGTCTGCTTTTCATGTCCCCTCCACAGCACAGAGGTAATTCCTACTGGTAAGGAGGCTATTGTCCACCTTTCAAGAACAGAAGCCAGGGATGTACATGCTGGCTAAGAAGATGAAAAAAAGGTTTTAGTGAAAAGGGAAGTGCCAATCAAAAAAATGTTCTTCTCATTGCAAATCTGTCCCTATTATCAAAGGATTTCCCCGTCACCAGCAGTGCCTGAGATGGAAGTGACAGCTCATTTGTTTTGCCTTCACCGCCAGCAGTGCAGCACATCTGTGCATGTCATTAAGTAGCATGCAGAAGACATTTACATTTTTTCCTCATGTCCATTTTTCCTTTGTTCACTGAGTTGAGGTTCTGCTTTTGAAAATGAGTCTGTATTCAGCATCTGGAAAACTGTGGGATGTGAACTGCTGCCCAGCCAGACCCTGCCATCTCAGGGTGCTCACCTACGTCAGAACCAGCTTCTTCTTGTGCAACTCTGCAATCAGCCATGCATATTATGACTGGGCAGCTTCCTTACACCCAGAGCAGTATTTACTTTGCAGGGGAATGCTTTGTGTAAAGCATTCATGCCCTGCTCACTCAGCAATGCTGAGGCAGGACTCTCTGGGCAGCACCCCACGTATGGAGTGAGTCCCTCCAAGGTGCTTTCCAGCCTTTGTGAAAGGCAGGCCTTTTTCCAGTTCCCTGGGTTACTTAGAACTCTGACCCTTCTACACAAAACTGGATTATCCCTTAGAGTCTTTCATCTCTTTACTGGGATGTGGTCTATTTTCAGTCAGTTGCTTTCCTTCCTACTCATTTTTCCTTCTTGACCCCAGAACAGCAGAGCAGTTGCACAGCAGCCAGAGCTACAGACAGTGCATTCATGTTATTGCAGAAGAGCAGAATTCTGTCCTAGGTGATGGACTGCTTGGAGGGCAAGGGAAGAAATAAAACGGCAGTGATCCTCACGGAGTTATCCCAGCAGGTCCCTAACACTCACACTTTTCCAACCTCATTTCATAGCATGGCAGGTGTGATGTGAAATGCTCGGCTTCCTGACCAGCCAGAGAGGTTGTGCTGGAATTTGTGATGGAAGTGCCACTTTAAGCCACCAGACTTCTTTTGCTCTCCTGCAGATGCTTGCTTGGAGCTCTGGAGGTGCAGGCAGGCTGGTGGGCCAGGGCCACCGGAGTGTTTATTCACAGTCAGGATGCCTACAGCCAACATTCAAGAGTGTGTGTTGGCAGCCTGAGCTGAATAACAAACACATGCATTAGTTAGTAATAGTAACATAGTATCTGCTTCATATTGTGCATAATACTCATTTTCACTTTTCTTCCAAGTGATGCAGCTTGCTGGAACTCCATTTCTTCTCTAGGGCGTATATTTATACTGCTTTGCAATATTTCTGGCAAATATTCCAATGCAGATTTTTGTTATGACCTACACTGAACCCCAGGATTTCAGTAGGACAGAGAACTTCCCTTCTAGGAAACCATGAATTCTTTCTCTCATAAATGAAAGAAGCAGCATGGTGTGTTCACCTCTGAGAGATCTCTTTTCCCACAGATACAAGGGATCTTGAAAGGGATATCCTTCCAGCCAGGGCTCTTATGGTATCAGAGCTGCAAAGGATGAAGGTGCAACCTGTTTCTTCTCAGCAGGAAGGCAAGAATCCCGGAGATGACCAAATCAGGAATGGTCAGTGTGGTTGGGTTTCTCCAGGGTTCATAAAGACTCACTGCTGAGAACAGGCCCGTGGTCCAGCAGCCCTGGTTGCATTGTAGTGGTTATCACCAAAATGGGACTGTTCCACACAAAAATCTATTGAAAAAAAGATAATCTATCAAAATGTGAAAATGTTGGTTAGATAATTCCTGGCCAGCACCAGCCTGTAACCCTTTTATCAGTTACACTGAGTGAGATGAAAAGACAGGTATGCAGAGTACATGAGGCTGCGTAGTAGTTGGGGCTTGCTCCCTGCCAGGAGAGTTTCCCAGGAGTAGAATGACCAAAGGCAACAGCTGAGGTCTCCAGTCAAAGGAGATGTCTGGAAGAACCTTGCAGGGGGAAGCAATCTTGCAATGAGTCACCCTCAGCTCAGGTCTGATATGCCTGCCTAAAGAGGCAAAGGTAATTGCCTCTGATTAATGCTGGCAAACTTCTGTGAACTCCAGTGAGGATATGAAAGGACTGACATGCCTCTTTGAGATGGGGGTAAGATAGAGTACAGCCAAGTGTGGGAAGAAAATTAAGCTGAGATGTAGTTTTTAATTACCAATAAAGCCATACTCTAGAATAGAGGGTTGAGAGCAGGACTCAGTCTCTTCCTACTCTTTTATGATCCTTGATGTATAGAAAGGAGTTTAGGGAAGAGCAACCCGGGATTGCTCTGTAGAGTCCCATTTGTAACATTTAAATGCTTGTGCTGCCCCCTCAGCCTTTCTTGCTCAGAGGCTATAATTAATTGGACCAGAGATGTAGCTAGAGATTTCCAGTGGATGCCAATAAAACATGGAAGGGCAGCATCAGTGAAGTCAGCATTGCTATTTAGCAGAAGAAAAAGTACATCTTTACTGGCTATTTATGTGGATGAGGCAGGAAGAAGACTGTACCCCAGAGTGTGCTGTTTCCTCTTGATGAACATCCCAGGTGCTCAGCAGCTCCGCTCTGGTCTCACCTCTGAAAAAGGGAGAGGGGAATGGTCCAAGCCATGCCTGACAGCGAGTGGCAACAGGAGGCTTTTGTGCCCCCTGGGTGTGTCTTTTTGCACCTCAGTGGGGAGGCATGGTGAGAGCTCAGTGGTGATGAGGTCGCTTCATCCAGCCGTGTCAAATATTCTGACAGCAGCACAGACTTCAGTGTGGGTTCGGACATGACTGCCCTGGCTATCAGCTGCTTGCCCAGAGACCTTGGCCTTTGTAGAAGCCTGTGCTGCTCATCAGCTGCTCTTGTCTACTGAAGTCTGCAGAGGTGTCTCAATAGTCAGAATGCCTCTTCCTCCTCTGCCCATCCTAAAAATGATAGACTCAGAGTGGGATGCTGTTTCTCCACCCATAATTAAAGCAAGTTCAGAGTCTTGTTCGGGAAGAGTTCTTGCTGCTGCTGGGCTCCCAGACTTCCTGTGTGGTGTCCTCTCATCCACATGGGCTGTGGCTATGCTCAGATAGTTCTGCCTGTGCTACAGGCATCGCTTGGAAGCAGCAGAATAGACATGAATGTCCCACATTCTGCTTTTGGGTCCATCTCTTTATTTTATCTGGGGACTTGATAGCTGTGTGAAGACACCATGTTTCAGTCTTCCTCCTCTCCCACCACATCACCAAGGTGGCATATGCACTATTTAAGTAGCAATAG
The DNA here is from genome assembly GCA_013397055.1 of Pachycephala philippinensis. Classification (NCBI taxonomy): domain Eukaryota; kingdom Metazoa; phylum Chordata; class Aves; order Passeriformes; genus Pachycephala; species Pachycephala philippinensis. The sequence goes on along the minus strand of VWZT01004486.1, from coordinate 17,114 downwards.
GCACAGAGCTTCCTTTTAATCATCTCCTAACTTTGCAGACCATAGGATTCATACTTCCTTCAACAGCACTAGAGTTTGGAGACATTTGCTCTCAATGAATATTGAGTTTCTCCCTTAATTACCTGAACCCCAGAGCTGGAGGTATAACCAAGAGAGTTTGATTTTCCAGTCCTCTCTGGAAACTCACAGAAGACAATAATGGAGACTGGTGTCTGGACACACTTCAGGACTTTTATCCCATTTTGAGGACCATGAGAAGAAGCATTGTGATGTTCCTGACAATAATCCTTCCCCTGCTATGGCACCCTGTAGGTACCAGTTAATAAATGTTTATCATACCCCATGGAGGGGAAGGAACTCCATTTTGCAAATGGAAAAGGGAAGTCATTCATCCCAAACAGCACAGGGAAATGATGTTAAAGCCTGGGATAATATTTCCAGGTTTCTGATGACCTAAATTACATTTAGACTTACCTTCTCTCTCAACATCTAATGCAGTGTCTTTATCATCTGAAAAGAGATGTTTGGAGATAGTGAATAAGTGCACTGCGTGTAAAGCTGGGATACTGCTGTTACTGGTACTCACAAGGCAGGCAGGCATTGCAGGAAGTCCTCTTCCTCCCAAGGTATGGTTGTATTTTATTTATTAGCTCAGAGTCCCTGTATTTCAGGTTTAGCATCCTTTGACAGGAGTTTTGTACATGTAAGACTTTACTGTTAGATGCTAATAACTTATTCTACAAATCTATTAGGCTTACAAGAAAGAAACCAAATCATCCTGCAGAAGATATCACAACATTAGATATCCTCTCCTACCCTCCCTTCAAATTATACACTGCTGCCCAGATAATATTCCAGGGTGGCTGACATCTTTCGTCTGCTGTATGTTATTAAAACCCCTTAGCAAGTGGAATGAAAATTCCTCTGTTCTATATATAGCACCATGTGTACAACTATCCACAGCTGGGAGTACAGCCTGGGTACCCACAGTTGGATCTTTATGGTTTGGGTTTTGCAAGCCTTTTTTTCCCCGTGCCCGCCAAGCCTCTGGCTGGCTGGTGGCATTGGCACTCGGCGAGAAGCCTGCTGCTCTCCTTTCCTGGCAGAGGTTTCACAGGGTTTCAAAGTCTCCCTCCAGTGCGGTTATTAAAGGCTTTTGTTTATCTTGTGAAATCTGCCCCGTGAATGCTGACACTGACTGAAGTGCTGGGAGAGTTTCCCTGACTCTTCCTCCCGCTGTCTCTCACGGGTCTATTCCCATGAAAATGATCTCAGGTGTGCTGTGCGTCATCAGTCTGCCCCGGGCGCTCCCTGGCTTACTGGCAGGGAAGATGAATGCGCTGTTTCTGAAGCTCTGCCTGTAGCTGGGTGCTCCTCCTGCCTCAGCGCTGCGGAGAGCCATCCCAGCGGCTCCGGCCACGGCGGGCACCAGCTGTTCCCGGGCGCACGGCCCAGCAAAGGGCTCCCTGCAGGAGAGCAGCTAGGGCTCTGCAATACCGTCCGAAACCCATGTGCACTGCTTGGGCAGCATTTTCCCAGCCTCTGTCCCATCCGGCCCTGCAGGGATGCAGCCTCTGATGGGAAAACCGAATCCTCCCACGATGAGCTCTCCTTCAGCACGTGATGCTGGCTTTCCCTTTTGGATGAGAAAGAATCTCAAGTCTGTAGGGCTGAGGTGTTGACACTCATTCCAGGTGAGATCCCAGCCAGATCCTTGGCAGATTCCAGCTAGATCCCTGTGTCCCTGCTGCCACTGAGCTATGTAACCAGGTGTTTACCTGGAGAAGCAGAGGGTTAAGCTCGGTGGCAGGGTGAGATGCTTATGAGGAGGGTGGAGGAAGGGGCAAGCCCACGGCTTGAGTGCCCTAAGCTCCCTGCAAAGTTTAACATTTGTGATGGCACCTCCAGCACGAGCATTCACATGTAGGTAACTGCTTGGGAATCACCAGTGCTGTCCCCACCAGCAAATTCCACCATGCCAGCAGCACAGCCATGGGAAGGGGGCTTTGCTGTCTGTGATTGGTTTGCTAAACTGTGCTCGCTTCCACAGGAGGTCGAGCTCTTCCACCCTCACCACCAGCAGAGCCAGGTCCCATGGGTGGGCTCCTGTTGCCAGCTGGGGGAGCAGCAGGCACGAGGCCTGGCTCTGAGGCTGCCACTGCAGGGCTTCCTTCTGTGCTGAAAGCCTGGGGAAGGTTTCAGCAGTGCCTGGCTCGCTTTCTGAGAAAACAAGGAAAGAGAGCTTTACCCTAGACCCTGGGAAGCCCGTGTATTTTCATTGTATTTTAATTTTAAGAGATTGTCTGCCCCGCCCAAGATTATCTCATGGGAAAGAAAAGCCTGGTTCAGTGACTCGTGGTGAAACTTGTCCCCGAGCCAAATTTCTTTGCACCTGATGTTCCTCCACAGCAGCAGAAACCAGAGTATTTCAGTTCACAACACTGCCCTAGGCATAGTGCTGGGGATAAGGGATTGGAGGGGGAGGATGGGACCCACATCTCCTCCTGCTCCTCCAGAACAAGTCCTGCAAGTTTGGATGCCAAGCAGCTCAGTCTGGGAGCTGGAAAGGGCATGGTGTCACCCTGGGAACGAGGATCACGTGGGGCTGCAGCAGAGGGAACCTGTCTCAGGGATACGTTGAGACATACCCTGCTCTCTTGTGCAATAGGTCTTTGCAAGTACAATGCTGTATTTATACGGTGGGAACGGAGAGCCCAGGGCTGGACTCTGCAGAGGCATGAGTAAGCAGCTTCCAGGAGACCCAGGTGCCAGCTGGGCCAGCTCTTCGATTCCTTTTCTGGGAGCAGATGCAGACTGAGTGCTGGGTCTCAACCGGCATTCTCCAGTACAGGAAAGACAGTCTTAGAGCCATATTGTAAAGTTCAAATGGTTCAGTGTATAAATGTGTTATCTCCCAGGCTCACTACAGAGTGATTTAGCACGGCTCAAAGAGAGGCAATGATGTAAAGCAGACCCAAGATGTATAAGCAGACCACACGGCCAAGGACAGCATCCCGGGTAAAGAGGACTCCCAGCAGGGTGGAAGAGCAGCAGTTCAATTAACACACAGGCTACGAGAGGACAAGCATTCCTTGTAGTGACAGCATCTGTTTGAGCAGTGCCTCTGCTCTCTTCTGCTCCTCTGGTGTTCCCATGCTGCTCTTTGAGAGACTGCAGAAAGGACCATGGGAAGGGACCAATCTAGCCCAAATTAGGGGCAGGAAGGCATTCAGAGCAAAGTTGAAGCAGATTACTTAGCTGCCACTACATCTGAGAAAAGTCAAACCAGACCCTGCTTCCAAGCTGGGCCTAATTGATAAATAACGTTAAACTTGGAGCAATGTGAAGAAAAAAGGCAGTTAGCACCTGAGGATTAAATTGGGGAGTGTTAAGAAAGTGATAAGGTTGTTAATGCAATTACACCCCTCTCAGGAAATGGGGGGAGGATGCCATTCCGAGGTAATTGCATTTCAGCAGGGTTCCTCCTGCTGGACTCATGTCAGCTCCTGACCTGGTAATACTTCAGCCTGTCCCTTCAAAGTAAATAGGATGTAACCTACAGGGCATAAAGATCTCCAGAAGGACTTTCAGACTTGCCTTTCTGGTGCTGGAAGGAGGATATGCTGAGTCAGATGAAACTTGGTATTATTTTGGGGATTTATTCCCAGTCAGGGTTCAGTGGAAGCTGAGGAAAGTGTTGTTAGCTGGAAACCTTCTTGGCACAGTTGAACCCATTTAGGGTGCAATACCTACAGAAAAAGGAAACTAAAGGATCCTTTCCATACTGTTGCTGACATCCAAGCTCAGGTCCTTTGGAGATGGCAGCTAAGAGTGGCAGCAAGCACACTGGCTTCATGTGGATTTACACAACATGGTGTGTACCTGTACTGAAGTACTTGTACTGTTACCTATGCTGGGTCTCAACCAGCATTCTCCAGTACAGGAAGGACAGTCTTCCTTGTCAGTTACTCTGCTGGATGCAAGGATATGCAGGAGTCTGCTATCCAGGATCCAAGTCAGAGCCCTGAGCAAGAAAGAAGGTACTAGAGAGTTTCTACCCTGTAGGAATGTTGGTGCTTTTAGCATTTGATGCTGAGCTTTGTGCTATGAAGCAAGTCAGATCAACTAATCATAAGGATCCTTTTTGGCAGGAAAGTAAGCAGCGCTTGTGAGGAACTGTGCTGGCCTAGCAATGGACTGGGCTAGCTTCACCCATCCTGGTGGGGTGGTTTGTGTTAGCAAGTCTCCCAGGAACTCCTCTGTGCTCTCAGCATCTGAAAATACAGGTTGGTCAAGCAGCACTGCAAGGCAGAAACAAGCCCAACTCTACCAAAGCCAGGTAGTAGCACAGATCCAGTACTGCACCATAAGAGGATGAGAGCAAGGCTTTAAAGACACCTCAGGTGGCTTTGGTAGGAAACTCCATTTAATGAGATAGGTTCACCCCCACACCCAGGAGTTCAGCTTTGTTCACAGATTTCAGGGAGCTTTAGAGTGCTTATTGTGCATATGACAGGATATGGCTCAGTGGAATGACTCACTCCCTGTAAAGTTAATTCACACTTTGCTGCTATTTCCATTCACAGGTGCTTCTGTAAGATTTAGTTCCAGGAAGCTACAAAGCTGGGAGCCAGCTCCAAATATTCCCACAGGTTACTTTACATCTAGTAAACAGCAGTCTATAGAAGAACAGTGTGATTGTGGACTTGGTAAACAACCATGCCCCCTACCCCCAAAAAGCCTTAAACAAATCCTAAAAGCCCCAACAACCTCCTCACCCAAAACACAAGTTCCCAAATCATGTTTTATCTGCAGTAATTTCCTATTCCCTTCTTAATTTATGAATTTGCTCATTACCTCTGCTACGTTGTTTTTTGTCCATTTTCTTTTCTAGCTCTCTGCTGAACCACCACACTCCTCCATCAGCAGCCTCACTTTCCAGCCCTCTGACTCTGGAGCAGCTACAGGGCCCCAGATCTGGACAGGCAGGAGCCCTGACCTATCTGTAATACTGAAGATAGGGCTAAAAGGGTGAGTCCTGTGATCTGTCTTGCATAGAGCCTTTGCATCCTATGTGGCACAGGCAAAATATTTTAGCACTTGAGCAGTGTTTAATTACCAAGGTAAGTTAAGTAAAGCTGGTCACTAAATTACCCATCAGCCTAATGAAAGAGCACCACGCTGTTATTAAGGCTCCAAATGCAAGTCCTACATGGGCTCGGGTCAGTGAGTGCTGGGAGGGCCTCCTGACTGGTCTCTGGATGGTGGCTTCTGGGGAGAGGCATTGAAAGCCTTGGATGTTTGCTACTCCATCCCCCTCAGCAGCCTCCATGCTGAGTGGCTGCTGAGGTAGAGAAAGATTAACTGGGGCAACAGAAGGAACTTGGAAAGTTTCAGCTATAAGGGAATTTTTACCATTGCTAGTGGGGGTTAGGACATGGAGTGAGAAGTGGGGCTATTTCCCCTCTTATGCTTATTGTCAGTAAAATGGAGTAACTCCTTCTCCGAGTTAAAGCCCAACCTAATTTGCGCTGGCAAAATTACAAACACAAATTGTGGACATTAAAAAAATTTATTTGAACAAATTTTAGACACAATCACATAGGAAGAAAGTAGCTCTCAGTACAGTTTCTTTTCCAGACTGAAATAATCCCTGTTTTGCATACCAAGCTACTGCAGGACAACCCTTGCTCTCCTCAGCAGGAAGGAGGCTGGTGTTCTTTCCACCTGTGGATTTGCTCCATAGGGATATGGCATGCTCTTTGGCAGGTCACACCATAGCCCTTGGTCTCACAGGCTAAAGAAATGTGTAAAGACCCAACAGCCAACCTGAACTAGTGAGACAGCAAAGGTGCGTGTACAGGTAGGATATACACACAGGGCTGCATTGCTGAGTGAGAGCTTTGTTCAGGAAGTGGTGTCCCACCTAGACCCATGTCAGACATGTCACTTCTAGCTACTGCTTCTGTGCTCACCATCTCTTAGGACTCCTCACTGGACACAAATGGCATTTCAGTTGGAGGAGTCCTTTCAACATTCAGCTCATTTTGCTGCACCATCCTTTCCAGGTCTCTGAGCCTTACCCTGGAAGCAGCTTCAAGGCTGTGGGCCACTTCCCTTCACAGGAAGACTTCTCCACCTCTTTCAGTCTGCAATACTGCCCAGGGAGACAGGAGTCTTGTCTCACATCCTGGGGACTACAGAAGCTGCACTACAAAACCAGACAGCTGTGAGAGATGTTCACAGGCATTTGTTTGGAGCCAGACTGCTTTTCTCGTATTTGCCTTGCTACAGGCTCACTAGCTCGCCTATGCTTGCTTTTGGTCTAGGGCAAACCATCCACAGCTATTTCTCTTTCTGTCACGTTACTCCAGAGCATCCCCAAAGTGTTGGGCTGTGGCCAGATGCAGAGAACCCCCTGAGTATTGAAAGCACTGCTTGACAGACCTGTGACACTCTCTGCTACATAAACCGAAATGAAATGTCTCTGCAAAAGACAGATTTAGAAATTGATGCAAGCTCTGTAATAAAATATAACAAAATGTGAATAGACTCTGCAGGATATTAATTCCCTGAGAAACAGGTGAGAGGGGAAGGGAGTGAAACATAAGGAATTATTTTCTCTGACATAAACTTCATGGATTTCCTTTGCTTTTGATTTCAGCAGATCAAGCAGTGACTTTTAAAAAAGGGAAGCATAACAGAAAGAAGCCCTGAGTCCTCCATTCCTGTTCTGCAGCCTCAGGAAGAACAGTACAAGGTAAATTCCATTCTTCTGTGTAGATCTGAAATGGAGGGTTTTACTAATGAAGAGGAACTCTCTCTCACTACAACCTCCTCCTTTTGATTCAGAACTGAATGTATGGACAATACTACTTTGAAATTCGTATCACTAGCAAAATTTTCAGGTCCCTAGAAGTTTCCCTGCATATTAGCATCTCAACTAAGTAGAACCACAGCTTTCATTTAACAACATTCATTCTTCTTTCCTTCTCCATCTACCTTTCTTCATTCCACCTTTTTCCTTTCTATTTTCTTCCTTTTCTTATTTCTCTCTCCATCTACATTTGACCCCTTGGTAGTGTAATAAACCCTTTGCTGACAGAGTTTTATCTCTGCTAGACAGAGCCACTCATCACTGTTCCTCACCTCTTCTTTCTTTCAAAGCACCACACACACAAAAGGCCTTTCAAAGTTGGTCCCCAAGTCCACAACAAGCTCTTAGGATAGGACTATAACACTGGCACCCAGTGGACTAGAGAGTCCTCTCAGAGAAGTTTTTGTTCAAAGTATTACTGTAACTCCCAGTGCATTTTCTCTTCAGCCTGCTAATGGCCTTTATTTAGGAAACACCTTCTCAAGAGTACTCCCAGTACAGGGCCTTTAAGAAAGAGTGCTGCTTTTTCACAGCCAAGTGAATTCTACCTATTTTGGCAAATGGAATCAGAGGGGGAACCCAAGTCTCATGTTACAAACTCTGCACCCCATGCCTGACCACATAGCAGTTGCCTGTAACTGCCCCTGCCCTACTCTCTGCCATGCCTGTAAATCAGCCAAAACACAGGCTGATTTCAAAGTCCCTCACGTTTATTTTGCTGCATCAGAACTCTGAAAGTGTGTGAGCTTCAACCAGAAAACTGGTCGTTTTTAACAATGTAAGGAACCTGCCTGTTCTGGGGTACTGAGTCTTGATATATTAAAGGCTCCCATTAGTCTGGGACACTACAGACATGTCCAGCAGGTATTATAGCTGCCTGGACCATTCCACATCTCAGCACAATGGAAATCTAGTTCATGTCTCCTAGGCACCTGATACTGTACCCAGCAAGAGACAGGTTTCCAAGCCCAGCAGCTCATCATACCCTCCTTGCTGGGGCCATAGGAGCAGTCACTCCAAGAAGGTGCAGAGCCAATACTGGCATTGGGTGTTTCTTTTCCCCTCCCTCAAAGCAGCTTCAGACAAAGCAAAAGAACTTCTTCCAGCGGCACTTAGAGAGAGTCTTGATGCCTTTGGCGGTCATCTTCTTTTCCTGACGTGCCTTGTGCTCAACACCGCTGACAATGGCCATGTCAAAAACTTCTTTAAGGTTCTTCTGGGTCAGTGCTGAGCATTCCAGGTAGGCTTCAGCCCGGATTTTGTCAGCTAGACCTTCTGCCTGAGGCCGGGGCACAGGCTTCACGTGGTAGCGATCCAGGCTGATGAGGACATTGACATCGTCCCGCAAGTCTGCCTGTGTCCCCACTAGCAGCACTGGTGCCCGGGGGTTGTGAGTTCGTATCTCAGGGATCCATTTCTCTGTAATGTTTTGGAAGGAGCTTGGGTTTACCACACTGAAGCAGACAAGGAAGACATCGGTGTCAGGGTAACAAAGAGAGCGCAAACAGTCAAAGTCCTCCTGTAGAAAAGGGAGCGGAAAAAAAATCTTCACTGGACTGCTCTTCTAACAATATGATGCTGCAGTAGCTTTTCTACAAGTTAACTAGGATAGCAACAGAGGCAGGGCATTGTGCTGACTTTGTGGCCATGCCACATTTCAGACACACGTTTCAGAGTTGAGGGCGTCTGTCACTCACTTGTCTGTGACTGCCATACCAGCAAATGGCTGGCGCTGGACTAGTGCATTTCCTTTCTTCCCAGTTAAACACCGCCTTCCTCAAAGCCTCAAAACAATCCCTGTCCCACAGACCAGAGCTGACAGCTGCTTTGATAGAGCTTACCTGTCCAGCAGTGTCCCACAGCTGAATCCGGACTGGGGCTCCATCCACGAGGACCTGCACTGTAGCAGAAGGAGAATAGGGATGAGTCTAAAGCAGCTGGCCAGCATACACATGTACACTCATACAGGCTTTTCCTGAGCACTCTGTTCATACCCTGCTGAACAGACTCACTGAAGTTGCTCAAGTCTCCTCCTAGCTGAGCATCCTCCCAAACCTCACTAAGACTGCTGAAGCTTGCACTGGAAACATTAGGAGAACTGTAGTAGACCTGATTTTGTTAGCTCTCAGGTGTTTTGTGTTCTTCTCCAGAATTTTGAAAAAATAGTTCCACATTACTGGACAACTGCTCCTCTAGAAAAGAAGAGCCCTTAGCCAAACAGTTCCCTGAGAACCACTTCTTCTTCCACAGCCCAAGAAAAAAGATAAGGATAAAGCCAGAGAACTTCAGCAACTTGCTCCTAGCTTCTTGGCCAAGCAAATTCCAATCAGTCTCCATCGAACTATCAAAACTCCAAAGCTATTGGAGATTTTTCCCATCCAGACGAGAAACTTGGCCTTAAAAAATGTTATTTGAGTGTCCTAGCTAAGGAAAAAAACCACCTTTGTAATGAAGAAGCTGTTAAGGAAACAGTGATGAGTGAAATTCCTTTCTGAGTCTATCCACACTCTGAAAAACTGCTGAGTTACACATGTAAGGTTTGCTCCCATTTCACTCCCTAATCACAGTAAGCCTTCATGTGGTATCAGCTGACTCAGACTGAGGGCTGGCAGGACCTCTGATGGAAATCGGGAATGAAACTGTTAGATGTTTAAGTGCATAGACACCACAGAGAGTGGCTAGGAACTGAGGAGAGGGAGAAAGGGGTTGTGGAGCTGGAAATCACTTGAAAGTCCTGACAAAGTGGATGGGGCTGTGCTTGGATGAATAGAGGCAGACATCATGGCTACGATGACAATGGCTGGCACTTGACATGAACTAACAAAACTCCACTGCTGTGTGCAGGGAGGAGGCTTTATTGTCCTTTTCATTTAAAAAAAAAAACAATACCAAACCAAAAAGCCCCCTAAAACAAAAACAAAAATCTCCCAACCAGAAGTAGGATCAACCTTTCGTGATTCTTGAAGTAATTCACCAGGTGAGAAGTGACAGAAACAAGAGAGTTTAACACAAGCTTTTGAAGGAGTGCATTCCTCCCTGAAAGCAGTCTGGAAAAAAAAGAGGGACACATAGACAAAAAGATGAACTGAAGTTTGGTGGGAGACTGAGACTGGAAGAAAAATGAAGGGATGGGTGCGTCCACCACAGTGCCACTCCTCGTGGCGTAGCTGAAAGTCATTGCTTCCTTGTGACTGGGAAACAGTTGGGTTGTTACCATATCTTTGCCCCAGAGGAGGAAGAGAAACCTGTTCCTCATCAAAGAAACTGCTAGATCCTGACTTGATCTTCAAGGCAGCAGGCATTTGCCTTTCTAGTATCTGGTTTTCTCTGTCTCACAACTGCATTGAGAGAAGGAATTAGCATCTCTGAAATCTTTTGCCATCTTCAGAAGAAAGTCACCACATATATTACCTGCTGCTCCAGCACTTACACAAAGTTTCATCCCATCTGCTGCTAGCCTGAGCTACACTAGCAACTCTGCAACAGCCCTCCAAATACCGCCCTCACAAGGTCCACACCCTCAGGATGAGGATGGATCATGGTACAATAGCGAAGGGGCTGGCAGAACAGGATAGCCTGGTGGAGAAAGGTCACCAAGTACGCATTTCACTCAAGGCTGCTCTACCTGGCAGCGACACCCAGCAGGAGGGAGCAGCCAGACAGATGTATGTGGCTGGGTCACTGTCCCAGAGACGTTCCCCTGATAATGCAACACCTTCTCCTATCTTGTTATTGGCATCACAGTCCCGTGACCAGGATTAAGGTTAGAACGTAAACTGCTCAGTTCTGCCGGCCGTTGCAATGGCAGGTGCTCCCCAAGAGTGGAAGGAATCGGGTTGAAATTTCTGAAGTGGATCCTGAACCATAATATGTGACTCCAGGAAGGGACTTTCTTCAGGCTTAGAGTAGGGATGGGAAGAGAAACTTGTCTGTTTTTCCATTTTCTCCCAATAAGCAGAAAGTGAACTTCACAAGACACATATTTAATGTTTTTGATTTCTATCAGTTACAAATCCTATGAACCTCTGAAGTCAGACTTAGTACTTGGACATCCAGACTGGGACTAAACCCATGTGCAGCTATCTTCAAATTACCTGCTGTTAGTCAGGGAGTCTCTGCACTCATCCTGCCTTCACCTTTCTGGGCAATTTTATTATGGATTTGCCCTTCCAAAAATGTGCAGTCTAATAACTACAGTAATTTTAAGCCTCTCTTAGTCTAATCCATACACATCAATGTAAAGAGAGCAGAGAGAGCAGTAAGTTTTCCCTTGGAGGATTCATGATTCCTTACATCTGTTCCCAGAGGGCTTCTGGACCCTGAACAGTAGCATGTTCTCAGTTCAGTTCCTTCAAGTGACAGTGGAGTAGCTTGGAGAGGGTCAAGGTAAATCAACAGCTCTCAGAGTGAGCAACTGGGGGGACATTCAGACAAACAAAACACTCCTTCTAAGCACCCCTAAGACTATGACACATTAGATGTCTCATTCCTGGTCTGACTTGAGCACATCTCTAATCTACCAATCTACATTGTCAAATAGTGCTGTGTTTCTTCATATCAAATGAAGATAAGAAATCTTTCAAAGGGCTTTTTATTCTCCTGGGGTTTATATTAGAAATTGGAGCCCAAAGGAAGAGGAGTGTAGAACAAGAACAAAGATAGCATTTACAAAAGTGGAAACTAATGAGAGCTCATCAGCTTGCAATTCTAGACAGACTTATAAAGCTCTTCAACTTTTTGACAACCTCTTTTCAATGCTAACTTCACCAGACATGTGGGGAAAAAGATAGTTTTCCTGAGTATCAGTTGAAGCTAAAATCTCAGCATTACACTGTAGACTATTTCTGACGCTAAAATGACCACAAAAAATAAAAAACCCTAAGCCCCCTTCTATTTAGTCATAACAACACCACAAAACCAGGAGGGTGCCCAAGTTCATAGAACTTGCAAACCAACTCGACACATACTGGGTTGACACACCTGCGGAACGGAGGACCTCCACCTGCTAAACCTTGCAAAACGTGGGAGGGACTCGGTCCGAGTCCCAGGAATCCCTCGGGCTGTGTGCCCGCAGAGCCCCCGGCGCGCAGCCCCGCACGGGCAGCCCGCGGCCCCGGGAGCGCTCCCCTCCATCCGCCCCGCTCCTCCCGAGGTTTCGCTGCGCCAGACTGGATCCCCCGGCCGCCCCAGGCGGGCACCTACCGGAGAAGGTGTCCAGGGCGGTGGGCTGGTACTCGTCGGGGTACCCATTGGTGGTGTAGCTGACCACCAGGCTGGTCTTGCCCACGGCGCCATCGCCCACCAGCACGCACTTGATTCCCAGCTCCGGGCCGCTGCCCCGGGGCGGGCTGTGTCTCCGTAGTGCGGGCGCGTAATCCAGGAGCTCCTGCGGAGGCATGGCTGTGGCACTGACAGTGGCACCGCGGGCTCGACAGGGCTCAGCGTGGGGAGCGGCGCGGCGGGGCCGCTGCCATGCTCCTGAGAGCGGGCTGCTGTCGGGGCTGCCGTGCGGGGCCACCCTCTCCAGCCCGCCGAACCTCGCTCCTCATCGCTACACCTGCCGCCCTGCGCACAAAACCAGCCCGTATTTCCCTAGCCCCGCCCGGTC